>JASTWF010001113.1:0-118539 GCA_030390025.1 Squalus acanthias | reverse complement strand
CCCTCCGACAGTGCAGCGCTCCCTCAGTACTGCCCCTCCGACAGTGCAGCGCTCCCTCAGTACTGCCCCTCCGACGATGCAGCGCTCCCTCAGTACTGCATCTCCGACAGTGCGGCGTTCCCTCAGTACTGCCCCTCCGACAGTGCGGTGCTACCTCAATACTGTCCCTCTGACAGTGCAGCGCTCCCTCAGTACTGCCCCTCCGACAGTGCAGCGTTCCCTCAGTACTGCCCCCCGACAGTGCAGCGCTCCTCAGTACTGCCCCTCCGACAGTGGCAGCGCTCCTCAGTACTGCCCTCCGTACAGTGCAGCGCTCCCTCAGTACTGCCCCTCCGACAGTGCGGCGCTCCTCAGTTCTGCCCCTCTGACAGTGCAGCGCTCCCTCAGTACTGCCCCTCCGACAGTGCAGCGCTCCCTCAGTACTGCCCTCCGACAGTGCAGTGCTCCCTCAGTACTGCCCCTCCGACAGTGCGGCGCTCCCTCAGTACTGCCCCTCCGACTGTGCAGCGCTCCCTCAGTACTGCCCCTCCGACAGTGCGGCGCTCCCTCAGTACTGCCCCTCCGACAGTGCAGCGCTCCCTCAGTACTGCCCCTCCGACAGTGCAGCACTCCCTCAGTACTGCCCCTCCGACAGTGCAGCGCTCCCTCAGTACTGCCCCTCGACAGTGCAGCGCTCCTCAGTACTGCCCTCCGACAGTGCGGCGCTCCCTCAGTACTGCCCCTCCGACAGTGCAGCGCTCCCTCAGTACTGCCCTCCGACAGTGCGTCGCTCCCTCAGTACTGCCCTCGACAGTGCAGCATCCCTCAGTACTGCCCCTCCGACAGTGCAGCTCTCCCTCAGTACTGCCCCTCCGACAGTGCAGCGCTCCCTCAGTACTGCCCCTCCGACAGTGCAGCGCTCCCTCAGTACTGCCCCTCCGACAGTGCAGCTCTCCCTCAGTACTGACCCTCCGACAGTGCAGCGCTCCCTCAGTACGCCCCTCAGACAGTGCAGCGCTCCCTCAGTACTGCCCCTCCGACAGTGCAGCGCTCCTCAGTACTGCCCTCCGACAGTGCAGCGCTCCTCAGTACTGCCCCTCCGACAGTGCAGCGCTCCCTCAGTACTGCCCCTCCGACAGTGCAGCGCTCCCTCAGTACTGCCCTTCGACAGTGCAGCGCTCCCTCAGTACTCCGTCCCCAGACAGTGCAGCGCTCCCTCAGTACTGCCCCTCCGACAGTGCAAGCTCCCTCAGTACTGTCCCTCCGACAGTGCAGCGCTCCCTCAGTACTGCCCCTCCGACAGTGCAGCACTTCTCAGTACTGCCCTCTGCAGTGCAGCGCTCCTCAGTACCGCCCCTCCTGACAGTGCAGCGCTCCCTCAGTACTGCCCTCCGACAGTGCAGCGCTCCTCAGTACTGCCCCTCCGACGTGCAGCGCTCCCTCAGTACTGCCCCTCCGACAGTGCGCAGCGTTCCCTCAGTACTGCCCCTCCGACAGTGCAGCGCTCCCTCAGTACTGCCCTTCGACAGTGCAGCGCTCCTCAGTACTGCCCCTCCGACAGTGCAGCGCTCCTCAGTACTGCCCCTCCGACAGTGCAGCGTCCCTCAGTACTGCCCCTCCGACAGTGCAGCGCTCCCTCAGTACTGCCCCTCCGACAGTGCAGCGCTCCCTCAGTACTGCCCTCCGACAGTGCAGCGCTCCCTCAGTACTGCCCCTCGACAGTGCAGCGCTCCTCAGTACTGCCCTCCGACAGTGCAGCGCTCCCTCAGTACTGCCCCTCGACAGTGTGGCGCTTCCTCAGTACTGCCCTCTCCGACAGTGCAGCGCTCCCTCAGTACTGCCCCTCCGACAGTGCAGCGCTCCCTCAGTACTGCCCCTCCGACAGTGCAGCGCTCCCTCAGTACTGCCCCTCCGACAGTGCAGCGCTCCCTCAGTACTGCCCCTCCACAGTGCAGCGCTCCCTCAGTACTGCCCCTCCGACAGTGCAGCGCTCCCTCAGTACTGCCCTCCGACAGTGCAGCGCTCACTCAGTACTGCCCCTCCGACAGTGCAGCGCTCCCTCAGTACTGCCCCTCCGACAGTGCAGCGCTCCCTCAGTACTGCCCTCCGACAGTGCGGTGCTCCCTCAGTACTGCCCCTCCGACAGTGCAGCGCTCCCTCAGTACTGCCCTCCGACAGTGCAGCGCTCCCTCAGTACTGCCCCTCAGACAGTGCAGCTCCCTCAGTACTGCCCTCGACAGTGCAGCGCTCCCTCAGTACTGCCCTCCGACAGTGCAGCGCTCTCCTAGTACTGCCCCTCCGACAGTGCAGCGCTCCCTCAGTACTGCCCCTCCGACAGTGCAGCGCTCCCTCAGTACTGCCCCTCGACAGTGCAGCGCTTCCTCAGTACTGCTCCGACCGACAGTGCAGCGCTCCCTCAGTACTGCCCTCCACAGTGCGGCGCGCTCCTCAGTACTGCCCCTCCGACAGTGCAGCGCTCCCTCAGTACTGCCCACCGACAGTGCAGCGCTCCCTCAGTACTGCCCCTCCGACAGTGCAGCGCTCCCTCAGTACTGCCCCTCCGACAGTGCAGCGCTCCCTCAGTACTGCCCCTCTGACAGTGCAGCGCTCCCTCAGTACTGCCCTCCGAAGTGCGGCGCTCCCTCAGTACTGCCCCTCTGACAGTGCGGCTTCCTCAGTACTGCCTCTCCGACAGTGCGGCGCTCCCTCAGTACTGCCCCTCCGACAGTGCAGCGCTCCCTCAGTACTGCCCCTCCGACAGTGCAGCACTCCCTCAGTACTGCCCTCCGACAGTGCAGCGCTCCCTCATTACTGCCCCTCCGACAGTGCAGCGCTCCCTCAGTACTGCCCCTACAGATGCTAGCGCTCCCTCAGTACTGTCCCTCAGACAGTGTGCAGCGCTCCCTCAGTACTGCCCCTCCACAGTGCAGCGCTCCTCAGTACTGCCCCTCCGACAGTGCAGCGCTCCCTCAGTACTGCCCCTCCGACAGTGCAGCACTCCCTCAGTACTGCCCCTCGACAGTGCGGCGCTCCTCAGTACTGCCCCTCCGACAGTGCAGCACTCCTCAGTACTGCCCCTCGACAGTGCAGCGCTCCCTCAGTACTGCCCCACCGACAGTGCAGCACTCCCTCAGTACTGCCCCTCCGACAGTGCAGCGCTCCCTCAGTACTGACTCCGACAGTGCAGCGCTCCCTCAGTACTGCCCCTCCGACAGTGCAGCACTCCCTCAGTACTGCCCCTCCGACAGTGCGTCGCTCCCTCAATACTGTCCCTCCGACAGTGCAGCACTCCCTCAGTACTGCCCCTGCGACAGTGCAGAGCTCGCTCAGTACTGACCCTCCGACAGTGCAGAGCTCGCTCAGTACTGCCCCTCCGACAGTGCAGCTCTAACTCAGTACTACCCCTCCGAGAGTGCAGCGCTCCCTCAGTACTGCACCTCCGATGGACTACCCCTCCCTCAATTCTGTCCCTCAGAAAGTGCAGCACTCCCTCAGTGCTGCCCCTCCAACAGTGCAGCACTCCCTCAGTACTGCCCCTCCGACAGTGAAGCACTCCCTCAGTACTACCCCTCCGACAGTGCAGTGCTCCCTGAGTACTGACTCTCCGACAGTGCAGCACTCCCTCAGTACTGCCGCTCCGACAGTGCAGAGCTGCATCAGTACTGACCCTCCGACAGTGCGCCACTCCCTCAGTACTGCCCCTCTGACAGTGCAGCGCCCCCTCAGTCCCGCCCCTCCGACAGTGCAGCGCTCCCTCAGTACTTCCCCTCCAACAGTGCGCCACTCCCTCAGTACTGCCCCTCTGACAGTGCAGCGCCCCCTCAGTCCCGCCCCTCCAACAGTGCAGCGCTCCCTAACTACTGCCCCTCCGACAGTGCAGCGCTCCCTCAGTACTGCCCCTCCGACAGTGCAGCGCTCCCTCAGTACTGACCCTCCGACAGTGCAGCGCGCTCTCAGTACTGCCCCTCCGACAGTGCAGCGCTCCCTCAGTACTGCCCCTCCGACAGTGCAGTGCTCCTTCAATACTGCTCCTCCGACAGTGCAGCGCTCCCTGAGTACTGACCCTCCGACAGTGCAGTGCTCCCTCAGTACTGCCCCTCCGACAGTGCGGCGCTCCCTCAGAACTGCCCCTCCGACAGTGCAACGCTACCTCTGTACTGCACCTCCGACAGTGCGGCGCTCTCTCAGTACTGCCCCTCCGACAGTGCAACGCTCCCTCAGTACTGCCCCTCCGACAGTGCAGCGATCCCTCAGTATTGCACCTCCGAAGGTGCAGCGCTCCCTCAGTACTGCCCCTCCGACTATGCAGCGCTCCCTCAGTACTGCCCCTCCGACAATGCAGCGCTCCCTCAGTACTGCCCCTCCGACAGAGCAGCGCTCCCGCAGTACCGGCCCTCCGACAGTGCAGCGCTCCCTCAGTACTGCCCCTCCAACAGTGCAGCGCTCCCTCAGTACTGCCCCTCCAACAGTGCGCCACTCCCTCAGTACTGCCCCTCTGACAGTGCAGCGCTCCCTCAGTACTGCCCCTCCAACAGTGCGCCACTCCCTCAGTACTGCCCCTCCGACAGTGCAGCGCTCCCTCAGTCCCGCCCCTCCGACAGTGCAGCGCTCCCTCAGTAGGGCCCCTCCAACAGTGCAGCGCCACCTCAGTCCCGCCCCTCCAACAGTGCAGCGCTCCCTAACTACTGCCCCTCCGACAGTGCAGCGCTCCCTCAGTACTGCCCCTCCGACAGTGCAGCGCTCCCTCAGTACTGCCCCTCCAACAGTGCAGTGCACCCTCAGGACTGCCCCTCCAACAGTGCAGCGCTCCCTCAGTACTGCACCTCCGATGGACTAGCCCTCTCTCAATTCTGTCCCTCAGAAAGTGCAGCACTCCCTCAGTGCTGCCCCTCCAACAGTGCAGCACTCCCTCAGTACTGCCCCTCCGACAGTGAAGCACTCCCTCAGTACTACCCCTCCGACAGTGCAGCGCTCCCTGAGTACTGACTCTCCGACAGTGCAGCACTCCCTCAGTACTGCCCCTCCGACAGTGCAGAGCTGCATCAGTACTGACCCTCCGACAGTGCAGCGCTCCCTCAGTACTTCCCCTCCAACAGTGCAGCGCTCCCTCGGTACTGCCCCTCCGACAGTGCAGCGCTCCCTCAGTACTGACCCTCCGAAAGTGCGGCGCTCCCTCAGTACTGCCCCTCTGACAGTGCAGCACTCACTCAGTACTGCCCCTCCGACAGTGCAGCGCTCCCTCAGTACTGACCCTCCGACAGTGAAGCGCTCCCTCAGTACTGCCCTTCCGACAGTGCAGCGCTCCCTCAGTACTGCCCCTCCGACAGTGCGGCACTCCCTCAATACTGTCCCTCAGAAAGTGCAGCGCTCCCTCAGTACTGCAACTCCGACAGTGCAGTGCTACCTCAGTACTGCACCCTCCGACACTGCAGCGCTCCCTCAGTACTGCCCCTCCGATAGTGCTGCGCACCCTCAGTACTGTCCGTCCGATAGTGCAGTGCTCCCTCAATACTGACCCTCCGACAGTGCAGCGCTCCCTCAGTACTGACCCTCCGACAGTGCGGTGCTCCCTCAGTACAGCCCCTCCGGCAGTGCAGCTGTCCCTCAGCACTGCCCCTTCGGCAGTGCGGCGCTCTCTCAGTACTGCCCCTCCGACAGTGCAACGCTCCCTCAGTACTGCCCTTCCGAGTATGCAGTGCTCCCTCAGTACTGCCCCTCCGACAATGCAGCGCTCCCTCAGTACTGCCCCTCCGACAGTGCAGCGCTCCCGCAGTACCGGTCCTCCGACAGTGCGGCGCTCTCTCAGTACTGCCCCTCCGACAGTGCAACGCTCCCTCAGTACTGACCCTCTGACAGTGCAGCGCTCCCTCAGTACTGACCCTCCGACAGTGCAGCGCTCCCTCAGTACTGACCCTCCGACAGTGCAGCGCTCCCTCAGTACTGCCCCTCTGACGGTGCGGAGCTCCCTCAGTACCTCCCCGCCTGCAGTGCAGCGCTCCCTCAGTACTGACCCTCCGACAGTGCAGCGCTCCCTCAGTACTGCCCCTCCGACAGTGCAGCGCTCCCTCAGTACTGCCCCTCCGACAGTGCAGTGCTCCTTCAATACTGCTCCTCCGACAGTGCAGCGCTCCCTGAGTACTGACCCTCCGACAGTGCAGTGCTCCCTCAGTACTGCCCCTCCGACAGTGCGGCGCTCCCTCAGAACTGCCCCTCCGACAGTGCAACGCTACCTCTGTACTGCACCTCCGACAGTGCGGCGCTCTCTCAGTACTGCCCCTCCGACAGTGCAACGCTCCCTCAGTACTGCCCCTCCGACAGTGCAGCGATCCCTCAGTATTGCACCTCCGAAGGTGCAGCGCTCCCTCAGTACTGCCCCTCCGACTATGCAGCGCTCCCTCAGTACTGCCCCTCCGACAATGCAGCGCTCCCTCAGTACTGCCCCTCCGACAGAGCAGCGCTCCCGCAGTACCGGCCCTCCGACAGTGCAGCGCTCCCTCAGTACTGCCCCTCCAACACTGCAGCGCTCCCTCAGTACTGCCCCTCCAACAGTGCGCCACTCCCTCAGTACTGCCCCTCTGACAGTGCAGCGCTCCCTCAGTCCCGCCCCTCCGACAGTGCAGCGCTCC
Source organism: Squalus acanthias (assembly GCA_030390025.1). NCBI lineage: Eukaryota > Metazoa > Chordata > Chondrichthyes > Squaliformes > Squalidae > Squalus > Squalus acanthias. The sequence goes on along the minus strand of JASTWF010001113.1, from coordinate 111,934 downwards.
CTCAGTACTGCCCCTCCAACAGTGTGCCACTCCCTCAGTACTGCCCCTCTGACAGTGCAGCGCTCCCTCAGTCCCGCCCCTCCGACAGTGCAGCGCTCCCTCAGTACTGCCCCTCCAACAGTGCGCCACTCCCTCAGTACTGCCCCTCTGACAGTGCAGCGCCCCCTCAGTCCCGCCCCTCCAACAGTGCAGCGCTCCCTAATTACTGCCCCTCCGACAGTGCAGCGCTCCCTCAGTACTGCCCCTCCGACAGTGCAGCGCTCCCTCAGTACTGCCCCTCCAACAGTGCAGCGCACCCTCAGGACTGCCCCTCCAACAGTGCAGCGCTCCCTCAGTACTGCACCTCCGATGGACTAGCCCTCCCTCAATTCTGTCCCTCAAAAAGTGCAGCACTCCCTCAGTGCTGCCCCTCCAACAGTGCAGCACTCCCTCAGTACTGCCCCTCCGACAGTGAAGCACTCCCTCAGTACTACCCCTCCGACAGTGCGGCCTCCCTCAATACTGTCCCTCAGACAGTGCAGCTCTCCCTCAGTACTGCCCCTCCGACAGTGCGGCGCTCCCTCAGTACTGCCCCTCCGACAGTGGAGCGTTCCCTCAGTACTGCCGCTCCGACAGTGCGGCGCTCCCTCAGTACTGCCCCTTCGACAGTGCGGCGCTCCCTCAGTACTGCCGCTCCGACAGTGCGGCGCTCTCTCAGTACTGCCCCTTCGACAGTGCGGCGCTCCCTCAGTACTGGCCCTCAGACAGTGCAGCGCTTCCTCAGTACTGCCCCTCCAAGAGTGCAGCACTCCCTCAGTGCTGCCCCTCCAACAGTGCAGCACTCCCTCAGTACTGCCCCTCCGACAGTGAAGCACTCCCTGAGTACTGACTCTCCGACAGTGCAGCACTCCCTCAGTACTTCCCTCCGACAGTGCAGCGCTCCCTCAGTACTGACCCTCCGAAAGTGCAGGCGCTCCCTCAGTACTGCCCCTCTGACAGTGCAGCACTCCCTAAGTACTGTCCGTCCGATAGTGCAGCGCTCCCTCAATACTGACCGTCCGACAGTGCAGCGCTCACTCAGTACTGCCCCTCCGACAGTGCAGCGCTCCCTCAGTACTGCCCCTCCGACAGTGCAGCACTCCCTCAGTACTGCCCCTCCGATAGTGCTGCGCACCCTCAGTACTGTCCGTCCGATAGTGCAGCGCTCCCTCAATACTGACCGTCCGACAGTGCAGCGCTCCCTCAGTACTGCCCCTCCGACAGTGCAGCGCTCACTCAGTACTGCCCCTCCGACAGTGCAGTGCTTCCTCAGTACAGTCGCTCCAACAGTGCAGCGCACCCTCACTACTGCCCCTCCGACAGTGCGGCACTCCCTCAATACTGTCCCTCAGAAAGTGCAGCTTTCCCTCAGTACTGCCCCTCCGACACTGCAGCGCTCCCTCAGTACTGTCCCTCCGACAGTGCAGCGCTCCCTCAGTACTGCCCCTCCAACAGTGCAGCGATAACCTCAGTACTGCCTCTCCGACAGTGCAGCGCTCCCTCAGTACTGCCCCTCCGACAGTGCAGCGCTCCCTCAGTACTGACCTCTCGACAGTGCAGCGCTCCTCAGTACTGCCCCTCCGACAGTGCGCAGCTCCCTCAGTACTGCCCCTCCGACAGTGCAGCGCTCCCTCAGTACTGCCCCTCCGACAGTGAGCGCTCTCTCAATACTGCCACTCCGACAGTGCAGCGCTCCCTCAGTACTGCCCCTCCGACAGTGCAGCGACTCCCTCAGTACTGCACCTCCGAAGTGCAGCGCTCCCTCAGTACTGCCCCTCCGACAGTGCAGCGCTCCCTCAGTACTGCCCCTCCGACAGTGCAGCGCTCCCTCAGTACTGCCCTCCGACAGTGCAGCGCTCCCTCAGTACTGCCCCTCCGACAGTGCAGCGCTCCCTCAGTACTGCCCCTCAGACAGTGCAGCGCTCCCTCAGTACTGCCCCTCCGACAGTGCAGCGCTCCCTCAGTACTGCCCCTCCGACAGTGCGCCACTCCCTCAGTACTGCCCCTCCGACAGTGCAGCGCTCCCTCAGTACTGCCCCTCCGACAGTGCAGCGATCCCTCAATACTGCCCCTCCGACAGTGCAGCGCTCCCTCAGTACTGACCCTCTGACAGTGCAGCGCTCCCTCAGTACTGACCCTCCGACAGTGCAGCGCTCCCTCAGTACTGCCCCTCCGACAGTGCAGCGCTCCCTCAGTCCTGCGCCTCCGACAGTGCAGCGCTCCCTCAGTACTGCCCCTCCGACAGTGCAGTGCTCCTTCAATACTGCTCCTCCGACAGTGCGGCGCTCCCTGAGTACTGACCCTCCGACAGTGCAGTGCTCCCTCTGTACTGCACCTCCGACAGTGCGGCGCTCTCTCAGTACTGCCCCTCCGACAGTGCAACGCTCCCTCAGTACAGCCCCTCCGACAGTGCAACGCTACCTCTGTACTGCACCTCCGACAGTGCGGCGCTCTCTCAGTACTGCCCCTCCGACTATGCAGCGCTCCCTCAGTACTGCCCCTCCGACAGTGCAGCGTTCCCTCAATACTGCCCCTCCGACAGTGCAGCGCTCCCTCAGTACTGACCCTCTGACAGTGCAGCGCTCCCTCAGTACTGACCCTCCGACAGTGCAGCGCTCCCTCAGTACTGACCCTCCGACAGTGCAGCGCTCCCTCAGTACCTCCCCTCCTGCAGTGCAGCGCTCGCTCAGTACTGCCCCTCCGACAGTGCAGCGCTCCCTCAGTATTGCCCCTCCGACAGTGCGGCGCTCCCTCAGGACTGCCCCACCGACAGTGCAGCGCTCCCTCAGTACTGCCCCTCCGACAGTGCGGCGCTCCCTCAGTACTGCCCCTCCGACAGCGCGGCGCTCCATCGTGACTACCCCTCCGACAGTGCGGCGCTCTCTCAGTACGGCCCCTCTGACAGTGCAGCGCTCCCTCAGTACTGCCGCTCCGACAGTGTAGCGCTCCCTCAGTACTGCCCCTCCGACAGTGCGCTGCTCCCTCAGTACTGCCCCTCCGACAGTGCAGCGCTCCCTCAGTACTGCCCCTCCGACAGTGCAGCGCTCCCTCAGTACTGCCCCTCCGACAGTGCAGCGCTCCCTCAGTACTGCCCCTCCGACAGTGCAGCGCTCCCTCAGTACTGCCCCTCCGACAGTGCGGCGCTCCCTCAGTACTGCCCCTCCGACAGTGCAGCGCTCCCTCAGTACTGCCCCTCCGACAGTGCAGCGCTCCCTCAGTACTGCCCCTCCGACAGTGCAGCGCTCCCTCAGTACTGCCCCTCCGACAGTGCAGCGCTCCCTCAGTACTGCCCCTCCGACAGTGCAGCGCTCCCTCAGTACTGACCCTCCGACAGTGCGGCGCTCCCTCAGTACTGCCCCTCCGACAGTGCAGCGCTCCCTCAGTACTGCCCCTCCGACAGTGCAGCGCTCCCTCAGTACTGCCCCTCCGACAGTGCAGCGCTCCCTCAGTACTGCCCCTCCGACAGTGCAGCGCTCCCTCAGTACTGCCCCTCCGACAGTGCGGCGCTCCCTCAGTACTGCCCCTCCGACAGTGCAGCGCTCCCTCAGTACTGCCCCTCCGACAGTGCAGGCGCTCCCTCAGTACTGCCCCTCCGACAGTGCAGCGCTCCCTCAGTACTGCCCCTCCGACAGTGCAGCGCTCCCTCAGTACTGCCCCTCCGACAGTGCAGAGCTCCCTCAGTACTGCCCCTCCGACAGTGCAGGCGCTCCCTCAGTACTGTCCCTCCGACAGTGCGGCGCTCCCTCAGTACTGCCCCTCCGACAGTGCAGCGCTCCCTCAGTACTGCCCCTCCGACAGTGCAGCGCTCCCTCAGTACTGCCCCTCCGACAGTGCAGCGCTCCCTCAGTACTGCCCCTCCGACAGTGCGGCGCTCCCTCAGTACTGCCCCTCCGACAGTGCAGCGCTCCCTCAGTACTGCCCCTCCGACAGTGCAGCGCTCCCTCAGTACTGCCCCTCCGACAGTGCGGCGCTCCCTCAGTACTGCCCCTCCGACAGTGCAGCGCTCCCTCAGTACTGCCCCTCCGACAGTGCAGCGCTCCCTCAGTACTGCCCCTCCGACAGTGCAGCGCTCCCTCAGTACTGCCCCTCCGACAGTGCAGCGCTCCCTCAGGACTGCACTGGAGTGTCAGCCTGGATGTTTTGCTCAGGTCCCTACACTGGGAGTTGAACCCACGACCGTCTGACTCAGAGCCGAGAGTGCTGCCCCCTGAGGCACGACTGACAGCTACCCTTTAATCGGTAACTAGTGGATTGTGGTGAGGTGTTGTTTTGATGAAGGTCAGTGTCTCTGTTGTTGACTTAGGCACTACAATCACCTGTCTGACTTTAAACATGTCCCTGCAGCTTTCAAAACAAGTACAGATCAGCAGTCATTCCAACCATTTTCATTCAAAGAAAGGCAAGAAGAGGCATATTTACCCTCCTGTCAATCTGTTTGAATTAGTGTCAACATTGTTGAATTACAGAAGACTATGATACGATTGGGCTGTGTTTAGGCCTGAGTGCCAAGATCGTTCATTAACCTGAGGCACCAGGTGGAACGGTGGAAATTCAGATCATCAACGGAAGAGGAAAACAAACAGGAGAGAAGAGGAGGTAAAGGAACAAGAATTATCGGAGGAAACTCTTTCGTATCCGACACCGACGGGACCGGGATGGTGCCGGTTGGTTAAAAATTCCGGAGAACCGAATTGGCGCCAGCCAGTTAGCGCCCGGCGCGGGAGTACCGCCCCGGCCGCTAAATTGGGCATACCGCCCTGGCGAAGAATCGGCGCGCTATCTCGGGCATTCCACTTCCTCTCGGGGCAGTGTCTGGAACGCAAAGCTCCACGTAGCGTTGACGCGTTTCTTCGCCCCTCCCCTTCCGTTAAAGGGGAGGGATGCTGCGCACTCTGCAGGCCGTTTGACGGCCTCCCCTCGCCCCCACCAACTAACTCGGACACCACCGGGAGACTCGGACTGGGACTCGGCAACATTTCCGGTTATTGAGGCGTTGTTTTCGGTGTATGAATTTTGACGGTTGTTAGAGAATTCCTGATATTTAGGTGCCGTTTAAATGAGAGTTTCCTGTCCTTGACACCACCTCCCTCCCCCGCAATCACGGCCATTGAGAAGCACAACACAAACTCCCACTCTAGTTATTCATTCATGGGATGTGGGCGTCGCTGACAAGGCCGGCATTTATTTCCCATCTCTAACTGCCCTTGAGAAGGTGGTGGTGAGCCGCCATCTTGAACCGCTGCAGTCCGTGTGGTGAAGGTACTCCCACAGTGCTGTTAGGGAGGGAGTTCCAGGATTTTGACCCAGCGATGATGAAGGAACAGCCGATATATTCACAAGTCAGGCTGGTGTGTGACTCGGAGGGGAACTTGGAGGTGGTGGTGTTCCCAGGACATTGCTGCTCTGGTCCTTCTATAGGATGGAGGCCATGGGTCAGGAAGGTGCTGTTCAAGTGACCTTGGGTAACTGCTCCAGTGCATGCTGCAGATGGCATTCATTGCAGCCAGAGTGCAGAGTTAGTCGAGGGAAGGATAGTGAGTTCAGTGACAGCAGCATCAATCAAGTGAGTACGTGAGCATGCAATCGGCACGTACCTTGTCTTCAGTGTACTTGCCTTTAGTTGTCATAACTAACAGGCATTGCTCCATCACCAATAGGCAGTGTCCAGGGGTAAATCGTGTCTGTACAATGGGAAGGACAATAGTGAGAAAGAATTAAGTACTCAGCTTAAATAAAGGAGACTATGAAGGTATGAGAGCAGAGTTGACTAAAGTGGACTGGGAAAATAGATTAAGGTGTAAGACGGTACAGGAGCAGTGGTGTACATTCAAGGAGGTATTTCACAACTTTCAAGAAAAATATATTCCACTGAGGAAAAAGGGGCGTAAAAGAAAAGACAGCCATCCGTGGCTAAGTAAAGTAATAAAGGATAGTATCCGACTGAAAACAAGGGATTATAAAGTAGCCAAATCTAATGGGAGGATAGAAGATTGGGAAGCATTTAAAAGCCAGCAAAGAATAACTAAAAGATTAATTAAGAAGGGGAAGATAGATTATGAAAGTAAACTAGCAAAAAATATAAAAACAGATAGCAAGAGTTTCTACAGTTATATAAAAAGAAAAAGGGTGGCTAAAGTGAATGTTGGTCCCTTAGAGGATGAGACCGGGAAATTAGTAGTGGGGAACACGGAGATGGCAAATACGCTGAACAAATATTTTGTATCAGTCTTTACAGTAGAGGATACTAAAAATATCCCAACACTGGACAAATGGGGGGGCTATGGGGGGGAGGAGCTAAACACGATTAAAATCACTAAGGAGATGGTACTCGGTAAGATAATGGGACTAAAGGCGGATAAATCCCCTGGACCTGATGGCTTACAGCCTAGGGTCTTGAGAGAAGCAGCGGTAGGGATTGCGGATGCATTGGTGGTAATTTTCCAAAACTCCCTGGATTCGGGAAAGGTCCCAGCAGATTGGAAAACTGCTAATGTAATGCCGTTATTTAAAAAGGGGGTAGACAAAAGGCTGGAAACTATAGACCAGTTAGCCTAACATCTGTGGTTGGTAAAATGTTGGAGTCCATTATTAAGGAAGCAGTAACAGGACATTTGGATAAGCATAATTTAATCGACAGAGTCAGCATGGTTTTATGAAGGGGAAATCATGCTTGACAAATTTGCTCGAATTCTTTGAGGACGTAACAAACAGGGTGGATAAAGGGGAACCAGTGGATGTGGTGTATTTGGACTTCCAAAAGGCATTTGATAAGGTGCCACACAAAAGATTACTGCACAAGATAAAAAATCACGGGATTGGGGGTAATATACTGGCATGGGTGGAAGATTGGCTATCTAACAGAAAACAGAGAGTTGGGATAAATGGTTCATTCTCGGGTTGGCAATCAGTAACTAGTGGTGTTCCGCAAGGGTCAGTGCTGGGACCCCAACTCTTTACAATCTATATTAACGATTTGGAGGAGGGGACCAAGTGCAAAGTATCCAAGTTTGCTGACGATACAAAGATGGGAAGAAAAGCAGTGAGTGAGGAGGACATAAAAAACCTGCAAAAGGACATAGACAGGCTAAGTGAGTGGGCGGAAATATGGCAGATGGAATATAATGTTGGAAAGTGTGAGGTTATGCACTTTGGCAGAAAAAATCAAAGAGCAAGTTATTCTCTAAATGGAAAGAAACTGCAAAGTGCTGCAGTACAAAGGGATCTGGGGGTCCTGGTGCATGAAACACAGAAGGTTAGTATACAGGTACAGCAGGTGATCAGGAAGGCCAATGGAATCTTGGCTTTTATTGCAAGGGGGATGGAGTATATAAGCAGGGAAGTCTTGCTTCAGTTATACAAGGTACTGGTGAGACCACACCTGGAATACTGCGTACAGTTTTGGTTTCCATATTTAAGAAAAGATATACTTGCTTTCGAGGCAGTTCAGAGAAGGTTTATTACTGAACATCCGACAGTGCAGCCCTACCTCAGTAGTGCCCCTCCGACAGTGCAGGGCTCCCTCAGTACTGACCCTCCAGCAGTGCAGCGCTCCCTCGGTACTGCCCCTCCGACAGTGCAGCGCCCCCTCAATACTGCCCCTCCGACAGTTCGGCGCTCCCTCAGTACTGCCCCTCCGACTGTGCAGCGCTCCCTCAGTACTGAACCTCTGACAGTGCAGCGCCCCCTCAGTACTGACCCTCCGACAGTTCGGCGCTCCCTCAGTACTGCCCCTCCGACAGTGCAGCGCTCCCTCTGTACTGCTCCTCCGACAGTGCAGCGCTCCCTCAGTACTGCCCCTCCGACAGTGCAGCACTCCCTCAGTACTGCCCCTCCGACAGTGCAGCACTCCCTCAGTACTGCTGCTTCGACAGTGCAGCACTCCCTCAGTACTGCTCCTTCGACAGTGCAGCGCTCCCTCAGTACTGCCCCTCTGACAGTGCAGCACTCCCTCAGTACTGCTCCTTCGACAGTGCAGCAATCCCTCAGTGTTGCCCATCCGACAGTGCAGCGCTCCCTCAGTACTGCTCCTTCGACAGTGCAGCGCTCCCTCAGTACTGCTCCTTCGACAGTGCAGCGCTCCCTCAGTACTGCCCCTGTAACCGGTTTCTGCGGTGGCCAATTTCCTATGGGCCCTGCCGCAATCGCCAATTACTGTAAGTGGTTTCGCCCCGCCCGTAGCGAGCACGCAAACCCCCCTTACTACAAGTTCTGGACGATGGGGATTACTGAGGACAGATTGGAACATGGACAGCGTTTTCGGGCTCACCTGTACAGTGTTTATTAATGTTGACAAAAACCACTCCACTCGCATACAGTACGAGTGGTGTGAACACAACAGTACAGTTTAAAACACTACAACCCTGACTTGTCCAACAAGCCCCTGCCGTGCTGACTTACCACGGCCAAAAAACACCCTCCCATGAAATAAACTATCACAGGACCCTTCCAACGCTAAACCCCCTCTGGTTTGGTAGGAACATACAGGCACCCCTCACACAGCTAAGTGATCTTGTGGGTGTGCAGGCTTGGCAATACTCACCTAGATTGCCCTTGATCTTGCTTGCAGGTACGTCTCGGCTACCTGGTTCCGTACCGGCCTTGCGGCATGAAAGCCCCAGCCTTAGTCGAAGTCCGTCTCGGTTGGAAGAGCAAGGCTCAGCTCCGCTTGACGTTCCGTTGTGAGGAGGGCAGGAGAGAGAGAGAGAGAGCTATCCACACTGCTCTCTGATATACCCCTCCAATACACAGACCGCTGTCTGTGGTTTTAATGGACACAGGGCCTCAGGGAAATGGTTTCCAGGCTTCCTCCCAGGTTTGGATGGTTTCGAACTCATTTCAATCTCCCAGCCGATTAACTTAACGAGCTCATCTTCTCCAGAAACAATGAGTCGCCAGCCTTGTTATTCAAGACTTGGGAATGGGCCTCTCGGGCCATTGTTCCCAAGGACAGTTCATAGAAACATAGAAGATCGGAGCAGGAGTCGGCCATTCGGCCCCTCGCGCCTGTTCCGCCATTTAATGAGATCATGGCTGATCATCCAAATTCAGTACCCTGTCCCTGCTTTCTCCCCATATCCCTTGATCCCTTTAGCCTTAAGAAATATATCTAACTCCTTCTTGAATATATTTAATGAATTGGCTTCAACTGCCTTGTGTGGTAGAGAATTCCACAGGTTCACCACTCTCTGGGTGAAGAAATTCCTCCTCATCTCAGTCCTAAATGCCTTACCCCTTATCCTTAGACTGTGACCCCTGGTTCTGGACTCCCCCGCCATTGGGAACATCCTTCCTGCAGCTAGTCTGTCTAGTCCTGCTAGAATTTTATAAGTTTCAATGAGATCCCCTCTCATTCTTCTAAACTCTAGCGAATATAAGCCTAATCGACCCAATCTCTCCTCATACGTCATTCCTACCATCCCAGGTATCAGTCTGGTGAATCTTTGCTGCACTCCCTCCATGGCAAGAACATCCTTCCTCAGATAAGGCGACCAAAACTGCACACAATACTCAAGGTGTGGTCTCACCAAGGCCCTGTACAACTGCAGCAAGACATCCCTGTTCCTGTACACAAATCCTCTCGCTATGAAGGCCAACATACCATTTGCCTTCTTAACCGCCTGCTGCACCTGCATGCTTACCTTCAGCGACTGGTGTACAAGGACACCCAGGTCTTCTCGTTGCACTTCCCCTTTTCCCAATCTATTGCCGTTCAGATAATAATCTGTCTTCCTGTTTTTGTCACCAAAGTGGATAACCTCGCATTATATTGCATCTTCCATGCTTCCATACGAATGCAACCTGGTTATGTGAGTCACCTTCAGCTTGAGTGGTTTTTCACTGCTCCCCCCCCTGTCCAGTTTTTAATAAGGTTATATGTTCAGAATCTAAAAATCCGTGGAGTCTGTGCCGACTGCTACAGGCCCCCCTTTGATATTTCAACTTTCCCCAAACAGAAATATCATCAAAAGTTCTGTCATCTTCCGCTGTGGGAGGCGCACTGTATATCCCAACCAAACCGGACATCAAATTTTACCCCAGGGTCCTGTATCTCACACTTTATACAACAAATCACATCACAGTTACAGGTATATATACAAACAGACAGTCAACTCCGGGCTATTCTTTAATCAAAGCTTGCCACCGGTTTCGGAGTGTTTTACTTTGTTTTCTGCATGACAACCGGAGAAGGTAAAACATTAACACACATTGAACTACTACAATCACATGAGAAATCACACGAATCCATGGGGGAATCTCGATATTCAGACCGATGTCCCACCATGGCGGAGAAACCAGTTCTTTTATCTCATCCCCCGTTTCCCTGTTCCGTTGCTCGAGGGTATAGAAATGCTTTTGGGAGAGTTCAACTTCCTTTATTAATTTTGTGAGGTGTTCGGGCAGAGGAGGAATTTCATACCTGAACTGTGTTACGTATTACTGCAGGTCCTGTACCGTGTCGTTCACCGTGAGGTGTACCATGGTGGGCTCTGGAATGGGAATGATGCGCTCTTGAGCCACCTGAACTTCTGTGTGGGGTTTGAAGCAGAAAGTCTTATCGGTGACCAGGCACCAAGTGTCGTTGTGTACCCGGTACTGGTCCACGCTTGTCGTGACGCAGTACGTCCCTCTGCCCGCATATGCTACCTGGGGTGGAACGTGGCTTTGGGCCATCACCTCCATAGTACAATTAATGGGCTCCGCACCCTCTGATTCAAACCCGCACACCGGCCGATTAAACGCATTCAAATGCTGGGGACACAACACCGCGTGCGCGCCCCTGCTTTGGCATCCATTGAGGTCAGTGCCGGTCATGGCGTGCTCCCACTTTACAACAAACGGTGGGGCCCCATGATGTCGCACGTGCACCCCGTCCCTTAGGACGCCAATATTCTCTACTCGGTATACCGGCGCTGGCCGCGGTGACCCGCCCATTACCGGCATCCGGAGTACAATCCCCATTACAGTGTGGTTGGACTGGCCACAGTCAACTGGGACCGGGTATGCCTCTGAGGCCAGTCGGAGTTGGCACGGGCTCATTAAATTTTTGTACGGGCTGAGCGCAGTGAGGTGCCGGTTGCTGACCCACGAAGAGACGCGACCTTGCTGTAGGCCCTTCAAATTACTGCGCCCTTCGTTCAGCAGCCACGCACCGTACAACACACACGCATCGTTTTTCACTGCCTGCGCCGAGGCATTCTGATCCTCCCTGATCAAACTATTGATCGTCTGAGCGTGTGCCTCCAGCTCGGCTGTGACATCCTTTAAATGTATCGTCATAGCCTGATCTTCCCGTAACTCCGACCCCTCTAACTCGTTACCCTCCCCCAGTATCTTTCGCAGCTGGTCCCTTAAGGTGTTGACCTGCATCTGCAACTGTGCATCGTCCATACTGTTGATAATGGACGTGCCCGTGCTGAAGGCTGTAGCTGCATCATTAAATACCCCCGTCTATATCTCCCCGAACCAACGCGATGGTTTACAGTTAAATCGTACAGACTTTCCCGATTCACCTCCCCCTAACTTAATTCATAAAATTGTCGGAACATTTCCTTCAACAAGGCCTCATATAACTTTTTCCGTTTCTACCGGAGACCTGGGTTAAATTTAGAATGACCGACGTGACTTCGTAGTGAACGTCTTGGTACAAGATCTTGCCGGTCGGGACTAGCACCAACCCATTCCTCTAAAGATCGCATGGATGAACTATAGAATTTGTTCATCCCTGTTTGGCATAAAAATAAAACAAAAAAGGTGACTCAACCGTGACTAACAAGGGAAATTAGGGATAGCATAAGATCCAAGGAGAGGACATATAAATTGGCCAGAGAAAGCAGCAAACCTGAGGATTGGGAGCAGTTTAGGATTCAGCAAAGGAGGACAAAGGGATTAGAACATAGAACAGTACAGCACAGTACAGGCCCTTCGGCCCTCGATGTTGTGCCGAGCATTGTCCGAAACCAAGATCAAGCTATCCCACTCCCTATCATTCTGGTGTGCTCCATGTGCTTATCCAATAACCGCTTGAAAGTTCCTAAAGTGTCCGACTCCACTATCACAGCAGGCAGTCCATTCCACACCCCAACCACTCTCTGAGTAAAGAATCTACCTCGGACATCCCTTTATATCTCCCCCCATGCACCTTATAGTTATGCCCCCTTGTAACAGCTACATCCACCCGAGGAAATAGTCTCTGAACATCCACTCTATCTATCCCCCTCATCATCTTATAAACCTCTATTAAGTCGCCTCTCATCCTCCTCCGCTCTAAAGAGAAAAGCCCTAGCTCCCTCAATCTTTCCTCATAAGACCTCCCCCCCCAAACCAGGCAGCATCCTGGTAAATCTCCTTTGCACTCTTTCCAATGCTTCCACGTCCTTCCTATAGTGAGGTGACCAGAACTGCACACAATATTCCAAATGTGGTCTCAGCAAGGTCCTGTACAGTTGCAGCATAACCTCACGGTTCTTAAACTCAAACCCCTTGTTAATAAACGCTAACACACTATAGGCCTTCTTTACTGCTCTATCCACTTGAGTGGCAACCTTCAGAGATCTGTGGATATGAACCCCCAGATCCCTCTGTTCCTCCACGTTCCTCGGAACCCTGCCGTTGACCCTGTAAACCTTATTCAAATTTGCCCTACCAAAATGAATCACCTCGCACTTATCAGGGTTAAATTCCATCTGCCATTTTTCAGCCCAGCTCTGCATCCTATTAATGTCTCTTTGCAGCCTACAGCAGCCCTCCACCTCATCCACTACTCCACCAATCTTGGTGTCATCAGCAAATTTACTGATCCACCCTTCAGTCCCCTCCTCCAAGTCATTGATAAAAATCACAAACAGCAGAGGACCCAGCACCGACCCCTGTGGCACACCGCTGGTAACTGGTCTCCAGTCCGAAAATTTTCCATCCACCACCACCCTCTGCCTTCTATGAGATAAAATTGAGAGGTCGCACAACACCAGGTTATAGTCCAACAGTTTTATTTGAAATCACAAGCTTTCGGAGCTATCGATTGCCCCTTCCTCAGGTGAAGTAAATAGATACAGAATCGCCAAAGCAATGAGATAGCCAGTTACTTATCCAATCAGCCAAATTTCCCTCTATCCCACAACTCCTTACTTTCTTCATGAGACGACCATGGGGAACCTTATCAAACGCCTTACTAAAATCCATGTATACGACATCAACTGCTCTACCTTCATCTACACACTTAGTTACCTCCTCAAAGAATTCAATCAAATTTGTTAGGCAAGACCTACCCTTCACGAATCTGTGTTGACTATCCCGGATTAAGTTGCCTCTTTCCAAATGATCATAAATCCTATCCCTCAGGACCTTTTCCATTATCTTACCAACCACCGAAGTAAGACTAACCGGCCTATAATTACCAGGGTCATTCTTATTTCCTTTCTTGAAGAGAGGAACAACATTCGCCACTCTCCAGTCCTCTGGCACCATCCCCGTGGACAGTGAGGACCCAAAGATCAAAGCCAAAGGCTCTGCAATCTCCTCCCTTGCCTCCCAAAGATTCATTAAGAGGGGGGAATAGAATATGAGAGTAAGCTTTCAGGGAACACAAAATCTGACTGTAAAAGCTTCTATAGATATGTGAAGAGAAAAAGATTGGTGAAGTCAAGCGTAGGTCCCTTGCAGTCAGAATCAGGGGAATCTATAATGGGGAACAAAGAAATGGTAGACCAATTAAATACATACTTTGGTTCTGTCTTCACAAAGGAGGACACAAATAAACTCCCAGAGATGTCGGGAACATAGGGTCTAATGAGAGGGAGGAACTGAATGAAATCAGTATTTGTAGGGAAATGGTGTTAGGGAAATTGACGGGATTGAAGGCCGATAAATCCCCAGGGCCTGATAATCTACATCCTAGGGTACTTAAGGAAGTGGCCCTAGAAATAGTAGATGCATTGCTGGTCATCTTCCAAAATTCTATAGACTCTGGAACAGTTCCCATGGATTGGAGGGTAGCTAATGTAACCCAACTATTTAAAAAAGGTGGTAGAGAGAAAACAGGGAATTATAGACCGGTAAGCCTGACATCGGTAGTGGGGAAAATGCTAGAGTCCATTATAAAAGATGTAATAGCAGAGCACTTGGAAAACAGTGACAGGATCGGACAAAGTCAACATGGATTTACAAAAGGTAAATCATGCTTGACTAATCTACTGGAATTTTTTGAGGATATAACTGGTAGAATAGATAAGGGAGAACCAGTGGATGTGGTGTATTTGGACTTTCAGAAGGCTTTCGATAAGGTCCCGCATAAGAGATTAGCATGTAAAGTTAAAGCACATGGGATTGGGGGCAAGGTATTGACTTGGATAGAGAACTGGTTGGCAGACAGAAAGCAAAGAGTTGGAATAAACGGGTCTTTTTCCGAGTGGCAGGCAGTGACTAGTGGGGTACCGCAGGGATCGGTGCTAGGACCCCAGCTATTCACAATATATATTAATGATCTAGACGAGGGAACTAGATGTAATATCTTCAACTTTGCAGATGACACAAAGCTGGGTGGACATGTGTGCTGTGAGGAGGATGCAGAGAAACTCCAGTATGATTTGGACAGGTTGGGTGACTGGGCAGATGCATGGCAAATGCAGTATAATGTGGATAAATGCGAGGTTATCCACTTTGGTGGCAAAAACAGGAAGGCAGATTATTATCTGAACGGCAATAGATTGGGAAAAGGGGAAGTGCAACGAGACCTGGGTGTCCTTGTGCACCAGTCGCTGAAGGTAAGCATGCAGGTGCAGCAGGCGGTTAAGAAGGCAAATGGTATGTTGGCCTTCATAGCGAGAGGATTCGAGTACAGCAGCAAGGATGTCTTGCTGCAGTTGTACAGGGCCTGGGTGAGACCACACCTTGAGTATTGTGTACAGTTTTGGTCACCTTATCTGAGGAAGGATGTTCTTGCCATGGAGGGAGTGCAGCGAAGATTCACCAGACTGATACCTGGGATGGCAGGAATGACGTATGAGGAGAGATTGGGTCGATTAGGCTTATATTCGCTAGAGTTTAGAAGAATGAGAGGGGATCTCATTGAAACTTATAAAATTCTAACAGGACTAGACAGACTAGATGCAGGAAGGATGTTCCCGATGGTCGGGGAGTCCAGAACCAGGGGTCACAGTCTAAGGATAAGGGGTAACCCATTTAGGACTGAGATGAGGAGGAATTTCTTCACCCAGAGAGTGGTGAACCTGTGGAATTCTCTACCACAGAAGGCAGTTGAGGCCAACTCATTAAATATATTCAAGAAGGAGATAGATATATTTCTTAAGGCTAAAGGGATCAAGGGATATGGGGAGAAAGCAGGGACAGGGTACTGAATTTGGATGATCAGCCATGATCGCATTGAATGGCGGAACAGGCTCGAGGGGCCGAATGGCCTACTCCTGCTCCTATCTTCTATGATTCTATATCCCTCCTGAGCAGCCATAGAAGAAGGACACCTCGGAGTCTCCTCTTTCCATGCTGCCAGTCCCGATCATCATTAGGAATAGAAGAACGATAAATTTGTTGGCCATATCCCCTTGTTCCTCCGATCTCCTTTGGTTCCCTGCCAAAACAAAAGCAAAACAGTTCCGTTCTGTGAGAGGGTTTTCCTCCACGGATCTGGTTTTGATTATTAACACAATATTCACAGTGTTCCCTGCCGCATTAACGAGCGCCCAATTTAAGACCTCTCCCGTCGGGGCCTCTTATGGCTCGCGGTCGGTGAGTACGGAGGCGTCCACGGCACCCTAGACCGTGGGACCCGACTGCTCCTCCTTACCGCCCTGTCCTCCGGTCATCATCGTCCCACACCATGGGAGGAAGACCCGTGTCCACCAGGCTCATGACTGTGCCCTGGCGCCTCTTGACCTTTGTTTTCCCCTCCTCGGGGTTAAACAACTTGCACTGGTTTACATGAAACCATTTCATGCGTTTCGGGAGTTGCACTGCATATACCATGGGGCTCGCTTTATCCACGATATTATAAGGCCCCATGTACAGCGGCTCGAACGCCCCTACTCGGGCGTAATTACGGACCATTACCTGGTCTCCCACCTCCCACTCGTGGGTTCTCTGGGGTTCTGACAGCAGCCGATTTTTCTGGTGCTGGCTCCCCAGGTTACTGGCTGCCTGCCAGTGAATCCGTGTGTCAGGGACAGGGGTTCCCCCATTTGTCTGGGGGTTCCCCGTGTGTCAGGGAGTTCCCCGTGTGTCTGGGGGTTTCCTCGTGTGTCTGGGGAATACCTGTGTGAGGGGGTTTCCTCGTGTATCTGGGGTGTCCCGTATGTCTGGGGGGTTTCCTCGTGTATCTGGGGTGTCCCGTATGTCTGGGGGGTTTCCTCGTGTTTCTGGGGGTTTCCTCGTGTTTTTGGGGGGTTTCCTCGTGTGTCTGGGGGTCTCCGTGTGTCTGGGGGTCCCCGTGTGTCTGGGGGTTTCCTCGTGTATCTGGGGTGTCCCGTATGTCTGGGGGGTTTCCTCGTGTATCTGGGGTGTCCCGTATGTCTGGGGGGTTTCCTCGTGTTTCTGGGGGTTTCTCGTGTTTTTGGGGGGTTTCCTCGTGTGTCTGGGGGTCTCCGTGTGTCTGGGGGTCCCCGTGTGTCTGCGGGTTTCCTCGTGTGTCTGGGCGTCCCCGTGTGTCTGGGGGTCTCCGTGTGTCTGGGGGTTTCCTCCTGTGCCTGGGGGGGTCCCTGTGTGTCTGGGGGGTCCCCTTGTGTCTGGGGGTTTCCTCGTGTGTCTGGGGGTCTCCGTGTGTCTGGGGGTTCCTTGTGTGTCTGGGGGTCTCCGTGTGTCTGGGGGTTTCCCCGTGTGTCTGGGGGTTTCCTCGTGTGTCTGGGGGTCTCCATGTGTCTGGGGGTTTCCCCGTGTGTCTGGGGGTTTCCCCGTGTGTCTGGGGGGTCCCCGAGTGTCTGGGGATCCTCGTGTGTCTGGGGGGTCCCCGTGTGTCTGGGGGTTTCCCAGTGTGTCTGGGGGTTCCTTGTGTGTCTGGGGGTTTCCCCGTGTGTCTGGGGGTCCCCGTGTGTCTGGGGGTTTCCTCGTGTGTCTGGGGGTCCCCGTGTGTCTGGGGGTCCCCGTGTGTCTGGGGGTTTCCTCGTGTCTCTGGGGGTCCCCGTGTGTCTAGGGGTCCCCGTGTGTCTGGGGGTCCCCGTGTGTCTGGGGGTCTCTGTGTGTCTGGGGGTCTCTGTGTGTCTGGGGGTTTCCTCCTGTGCCTGTGGGGTCCCTGTGTGTCTGGGGGGTCCCCGTGTGTTTGGGGGTTTCCTCCTGTGCCTGTGGGGTCCCTGTGTGTCTGGGGGGTCCCCGTGTGTCTGGGGGTTTCCCTGTGTGTCTGGGGGTCCCCGTGTGTCTGGGGGTTTCCTCGTGTGTCTGGGGGTCCCCGTGTGTCTGGGGGTCCCCGTGTGTCTGGGGGTCCCCCCGTGTGTCTGGGGGTTTCCTCGTGTGTCTGGGGGTTTCCCCGTGTGTCTGGGGGTTTCCCCGTGTGTCTGGGGGTTTCCTCGTGTGTCTGGGGGTTTCCTCCTGTGTCTGGGGGTTTCCCCGTGTGTCCAGGGGTTCCCCGTGTGTCTGGGGAATACCTGTGTCTGGGGGTTTCCCCGTGTTTCTGGGGGTTTCCCCGTGTGTCTGGGGGTTTCCTCGTGTTTCTGGGGGTTTCCTTGTGTTTCTGGGGGTTTCCTCGTGTGTCTGGGGGTTTCCTCGTGTGTCTGGGGGTCTCCGTGTGTCTGGGGGTTTCCCCCTGTGTCTGGGGGTTTCCTCGTGTGTCTGGGGGTCTCCGTGTGTCTGGGGGTTTCCCCGTGTGTCTGGGGTTTCCTCGTGTGTCTGGGGAGTGCTCGTGTGTCTGGGGGGTCCCCGTGTGTCTTGGGGTTTCCTTGTGTGTCTGGGGGTCCCCATGTGTCTAGAACAGGGGTTCCCCGTGTGTCTGGGGGTTTCATTGTGTGTCTGGGGGTCCCCGTGTGTCTAGAACAGGGGTTCCCCGTGTGTCTGGGGGTTTCATTGTGTGTTTGGGGGTCACCGTGTGTCTAGAACAGGGGTTCCCCGTGTGTCTGGGTGTTTCCTCATGTGTCTGTGGGGTCCCCGTGTGTCTAGAACAGGGGTTCCCCGTGTGTCTGGGGGTTTCATTGTGTGTCTGGGGGTCACCGTGTGTCTAGAACAGGGGTTCCCCGTGTGTCTGGGGGTTTCCTTGTGTGTCTGGGGGTCCCCGTGTGTCTAGAACAGGGGTTCCCCGTGTGTCTGGGGGTTTCCTCATGTGTCTGTGGGGTCCCCGTGTGTCTTGAGTTAGAACATAAGAACATAAGAAATAAGAGCAGGAGTAGGCCATTGGGCCCTTCGATCCTGCTTCACCATTCAATGAGATCATGGCTGATCTTTTACCTCATCTCCACTGAAGACAGACACATAGGGCTGGATTTTGATACGGGGCGGGTTGGGGTCATGTTATCCACCCGACTGCAATTGGATGTGGGAGATTGATGCAATTTTCACCTAACTGGGCAACTGAGTTCCAGCATGTGGGAACCCATGACCCAATTAGTGTTTTCAGTCTGAAAGTCACCTCTGATGATGTCAACATTGCTGCTGCATTGAAGGTCTTCAGAGACTGCCTGGCCTTTGCTGTGAGAGGACCTGGATGCAAAATGAGCAGCAGCTGAGAGAGAGAGAGAGAGAGATAATTTTTTTTGCATCCAGGTCCTCTCACAGCAAAGGCCAGGCAGTCTCTGAAGACATTCAATGCAGCAGCATCAGAGGCGACTTTCAGACCTAATACTACTACTACCTTCATCACATCTCCGTTGTAATAGTGGACCTGCAGCTGATAGTCAGCTATCCACTTGTGCTCCCGCCAGGTTTCACTGGCGTGTTTCACATCAGGCGTGCTTCACGTCGGAAAAGGGTTAAACTAGCTAAAACATTTCAAAATGACATTACAGAGCCAATTTAGGGCTTGTTAAGGGCTTTAATGGCCTCTCCCGCCTCTTGGAGGCGGGACGGAGTCGGGAACCCCGCACATGATTTTATCAAAATTGCATGGAGGCGAGATCAGGTCCGCCCGCCACTTTTTGCAATTTTAACCCCCCACACGCCTCCAAACCCGCCTCCATGGCCCTATGAAAATCCAGCCCAAAGTATTTGTTTAATTTCTCTGCCATTTCCTTATTCCCCATTATAATTTCTCCTGTCTCAGCCTGTAAGGGATCCACATTTACTTTTGCTAATCTTTTCCTTTTTAAATGCCGATAGAAGGTTTTACAGTCTGTTTTTATGTCTCTCGCTAATTTACTCTCATATTCTATTTTCCCTTTCTTTATCAATTTCTTGGTCCTCCTTTGCTGAATTCTAAAATCCTCCCAATCCTCAGGCTTACTGCTCTTTTTGGAAACATTAGAAGCCTCTTCCTTTGATCGAATACTATCTTTAACTTATCTTGTTAGCCACGGTTGGACCACTTTTCCTGTGGAGTTTTTGTGCCTTAAAGGAATGTATATTTGTTGTAAATTATGTATTAATACTTTAAATGCTAGCCATTGCTCATCCACTGTCATATCTTTTAATCTAGTTTCCCAATCTACCTTAGCCAACTCGCCCCTCATACCTACGCAGTTTGCTTTGTTTAGATTTAAGACCCTAGTTTCAGATTTAACTAAATCACTTTCAAACTCAATATAAAATTCTATCATATTATGGTCACTCTTCCCTAAAGACCCCTTTACTACAAGGTTATTAATTAACCCTTTCACATTGCACAATACTAGGTCTAAAATAGCTTGTTCCATAGTTGGTTCCTCAACATACTGATCTAGAAAACTATCTTGCATACATTCCATGAATATCCTCCACACTATTACTGCAAATTTGGTTTGCCCAGTCTATATGTAGATTAAAGTCCCCCATGATTCCTGTATTACTGTATTACCCTTGTTACATGCGCCTCTAATTTCCTGACTTATACTCTGCCCTACATTACAACTATTATTTGGGGGCCTATAAACAACTCCCACCAATGATTTCTACTCCTTGCTGTTTCTGAGCTCCACCCAAACTGATTCTACTTCTTGATTTTCGGAGCTAAGATCCTTTCTCTCTAACATCTTTATCCCATCCTTTATTCTCAGGGCTACCTCGCCTCCTTTTCCATTTTGCCTATCCCTTCTAAAAGTTAAGTATCCTGGAATATTTAGTTTCCAACCTTGGCCACTTTGCAACCACGTCTCCGTTATGGCTATTAGATCAAACCTGTTCATTTCTATCTGCGCTATTAATTCATCTATTTTGTTGCAAATGCTTCGCGCATTCAGATATAGTGCCTTTAGCTTTGACTTATTTCTATTTTTCCCTGATGTCACCTTAGTCACTGATGCCTTATTACCTTTGTTACTCTCTCTGTCCCTTCCTGAACACTCTGCTTATTTTTACCCAAAACTCTACTCTGCTCTAGAGCCTTGACATTTCTCTCGCTGCTTTTACATTTACTCTTTCCTGAATCCTTCCGCCCCCCCTTCATTAGTTTAAAGCCTTGTCTACTGCCCTAGTTATTCGGTTCGCCAGGACACTGGTTCCAGCCCGGTTTAAGTGGAGCCCGTCCGAACGGAACAGCTCCCTCTTTCCCCAGTACTGGTGTCAGTGCCCCATGAACTGAAACCCCTTCCTCCCACACCACTCTTTGATCCACTTTTAAACCTCTAATCTGTTTGTCCCTATGCCAATTTGCGCGTGGCTCAGGTAACAATCCAGAGATTATTACCTTCAAGGTTCTGCTTTTTAATTTCGAACCTAGCTCCTCAAACTCCCTCAGCAGAACTTCATTCCTAGTTCTACCTATGTCGTTGGTTCCTACGTCGACCACGACAACTGGATCCTCCCCCTCCCACTCCAAGTTCTCCTCCAGCCATGAGAAGATGTCTTTAACTCTGGCACCGGGCAGGCAACACAACCTTCGGAACTCTCGGTCGCAGCTGCAGAGAACAGTATCTATCCCTCTGACTATACTGTCCCCTACCACAACTACATTTCCTTTCACTCCCCCCACTTGAATGGCCTCCTGCACCATGGTGCCAAGGTCAGCTTGCTCATCCATCCTGATGGCTTTTCCCTCATCCACACAGGCAGCAAGAACCTCATACCTGTTGGACAAGGGCAAAGGCTGAGGCTCCTCCAGCACTGCACCTGGGGTCCCCTTACCTGCCTGAGTTGCAGTCATACCCTCCTGTCCCTGACCACTAACCAGACCTGTACCATTACCTAACCTAAGGGGTGTGACTGCCTCCTGGATCAAAGTGTCTAGGTAACTCTCCCTGAAGCCCCGCAATGTCTGTACCGCAGACTCCAACTCAAAAACTCTGAGCTGAAGTTCCTCGAGATGCAAGCACTTACTGCAAACGTGGTTGTCCAGGATTGCAATGCTTTCCACAAACTCACACATGCTGCAGTTGTGGCACACCACCTGCACTGCCATCCCTATATGAGCTTGTTTTATTTAATTAAATTTGTAATTAGGTAACTTAGTTTCCTGACGACTTACTTGATCTAGATCACCCTGAAAAGTGTGAGGTGATGCATTTTGGGAGGACTAACAAGGCAAGGGAATACACAATGAATGGTAGGACCCTAGGAAGGACAGAGGATCAGAGGGACCTTGGTGTGCATGTACATAGATCCCTGAAGGCAGCAGGACGGGTAGATAAGGTGATTAAGAAGGCATATGGGATACTTGCCTTCATTAGCCGAGGCATAGAATATAAGAGCAGGGAGGTTATGATGGAGCTGTACAAAACGCTAGTTAGGCCACAGCTGGAATACTGTGTGCAGTTCTGGTCGCCACACTCTAGGAAGGATGTGATTGTATTGGAGAGGGTGCAGAGGAGATTCTCCAGGATGTTACCTGGGCTGCAGCGCTTCAGCTATGAAGAGAGACTGGACAGGCTGGGGTTGTTTTCCTTAGAGCAGAAAAGGCTGAGGGGGGACCTGATTAAGGTGTACAAAATTATGAGGGGCATAGATAGGGTAAATAGAAAGGAACTTTTCCCCTTAGTAGAGGGGTCAATAACCGGGGTGCATAGTTTCAAGGTAAGGGGCAGGAGGTTTAGAGGGGATTTGAGGAAAAACTTTTTCACCCAGAGGGTGGTTGGAATCTGGAACTCACTGCCTGAAAAGGTGGTAGAGGCAGGAACCCTCACAACATTCAAGAAGCATTTAGATGAGCACTTGAAACACCATAGCATACAAGGCTATGGACCAAGTGCTGGAAAATGGGATTAGGATAGACAGGGGTTGATGGCCGGCGCGGACACGATGGGCCAAAGGGCCTCTTTCTGTGCTGTATGACTCTGTGGGGGAAAAATTCAGTTGGTTGCGCCTCCCATTAGCGCCTTAAGAGGGCGCTAATGGGGTGCAAAGCAACTAGCGCCCAGGTGCGGCGATGTTTGCGCCGCTCGCAAAATTAACCAGACATTTTGCGGCGGCGCTAAACATTAGCGCCACGATCTCCTGCGCCGGCAGATCGTGACGTCAGTCGAGTGCGCAACGCCCCGGTATCGCCCCAGAGCGGATATTGAGTGGCGCCCCCTGCCTTACCGCCTGACGCTAGCAACGACTGGTTGAGGGGAGCGTTTTGCAGTCATGAAGGGACTGGGGGAGCACTATTTAAAGGCGACCGCTTCCTGCCTTTTATTGTTGGTGCCATTTTTGAATCACGCATTCTGAGAGAGAGAGAGAGAGAGACTTCTGGAGAGATTCAACGCTGTGTGAAGGAGTTTTGGGTACTGAGCAGCACTTTGCAGGTTCATTTTGATTAGCCCTTCCTTGTATCGATTTAGAAGAGACTGTGGGGGCTGCACTCTGAGCTCTTTCCCTGGTATTCTCCATTGTTCTTCCCAGCAGATTTGATGTGCAGGTCTCTCCAGGCCGAGATTCAAGGCTGCAATGAGCAGGATGTGGATGGAAAGCAAGATCAACCCTCCCCTTTAAGAACTGGCCGGCGCCATTGTGTGTGTGTTCCATTGCTGACTGACATCACATAAGCTTCGCCAGCGCTCTGAGGTAGCGCCTCGCTCCTCGGCCTTTGCGCCTTAAGACAGGTGTGAAGCGCCTGATTTAGCGCTCCAATCACCTCCAGGGGCGATAAAAGTCAAGTTTGCAGTTGGAGACGATAATTAGCGCCAGGCGCTAATCTTTGCGCTCGGCCGATAATTGCGCCCCAAATGGGGCGATACTGAATTTCTCCCCTATGACTCTATGAGATCAATTAAATATCAATCTGGAACACAAAGCACTACAAGTAGTGCAGGCAAAAAGCAGCAACTCCTTCCTCCTTTTCTCTGAATTCCCACCCTTTCCAAATTCCCAAATAAAACACTCGGTTCAAGTCCACTCCATTTAATCCCGCTCTGTGCAGACTGACTTATTAGTGACTATCTTATATTTATGGCCCCGAGGTCTGGTCTCGCCCCAAGTGGATACATCACCTTTACGTCTACCCTATCGAACCCTTTCATAATCTTAAAGGCCTCTGTCAGGTCACCCTAAGTCTTCTTTTTTCTAGAGAAAGGCGCCCCAGTCTGTTCAATCTTTCCTGATAGTTATAACCTCTCAGATCTGGTATCATTCTAGTCCAGCTTCTCCAGTGCCTCTATATCCTTCTTACAATATGGATACCACAACTGTTCAAGGTGCTCGAAGTGCTCAATACAAGTTCAACATAACTCCTCTGCTTTTCAATTCTGTCCTTCTGGAAATGAACCCCAGAGCTTTGTTTATGGACGTACTAATCTGAGTCGCTACTTTAAGTGATTTGTGTATCTGTCCTACCAGATCCCTCTGCTCCTCTGTTACGTGTATGCATATTTTTAACAAGCAAGTATTTACGTTGTGAGGATTGGTAAAAGGGATGTTCGTGACTTGGGCATTCATTCACTGCTCTGACATTCAGGGATTAGTTCCTGACATTAATAAGCACTGATGGGTTCAAGGACTTGTTCGGGCAGCTTTTTGTTAAAGCTGAATGGAATATGCTGTTAGTATCTGAATCAATCTGCTGCGATGTCTAAAAGAACATCCTGTCGGTTGTGTTGGTGCAGGTGAACTATTTACTGCCGCCAGCACATTTGAAATTAACATCCTTCTGACTCGGCAAGCGAACTGCATTTTTCCCATGTGTCGCTCTCTCGCCCACGGAAAGTGAGGGCTGCTCAGATTTCACCTTCAGCTACAACCATCTCACTCAAATGGGCAACCTTCACGGATCAGGCAGGCAAATTGGCCCAGGGGGCTTTGTCACCAAAACAAATCCAGTGCACTTCACAGAAACACCAACACATTCTGACCGTGTCCTTATACTGTGTACATTAACCCAGCCTCACTTCACAGACATCCCCAACACACTCTGACCGTGTCCTTATACTGTGTACATTAACCCAGCCTCATTTCACAGAAACACCAATACACTCTGTCCGTGTCCTTATACTGTGTACATTAACCCAGCCTCACTTCAGAGAAACGCCAACACATTCTGACCGTGTCCTTATACTGTGTACATCAACCCAGCCTCACTTCACAGAAATCCCCAGCACACTCTGACCGTGCCCTTATAATGTGTACATTTACCCAGCCTCACATCACAGAAACGCCAACACATTCTGACCGTGTCCTTTTACTGTGTACATTAACCCAGCCTCACTTCACAGAAACACCAACACATTCTGACCGTGTCCTTATACTGTGTACATTAACCCACCCTCACATCACAGAAACACCAACACACTCTGACCGTGTACTTATACTGTGAGCATTAACCCAGCCTCACTTCACAGAAACAACACATTCTGACCGTGTCCTTATACTGTGAACATTAACCCAGCCTCACTTCACAGAAACACCAACACACTCTGACCGTGTCCTTATACTGTGTACATTAACCCAGCCTCACTTCACAGAAATCCCCAACACATTCTGACCGTGTCCTTATACTGTGTACATTAACCCAGCCTCACTTCACAGAAACACCAACACACTCTGACTGTGTCCTTATACTGTGTACATTAACCCAGCCTCACTTCACAGAAACACCAACACATTCTGACCGTGTCCTTATACTGTGTACATTAACCCAGCCTCACTTCACAGAAATCCCTAACACATTCTGACCGTGTCCTTATACTGTGTACATTAACCCAGCCTCACTTCACAGAAACACCAACACATTCTGACCGTGTCCTTATACTGTGTACATTAACCCAGCCTCACTTCACAGCAACACCAACACATTCTGACCGTGTCCTTATACTGTGTACATTAACCCAGCCTCACTTCACAGAAACACCAACACATTCTGACCGTGTCCTTATACTGTGTACATTAACCCAGCCTCACTTCACAGAAATCCCCAACACATTCTGACCGTGTCCTTATACTGTGTACATTAACCCAGCCTCACTTCACAGCAACACCAACACATTCTGACCGTGTCCTTATACTGTGTACATTAACCCAGCCTCACTTCACAGAAATCCCCAACACATTCTGACCGTGTCCTTATACTGTGTACATTAACCCAGCCTCACTTCACAGAAATCCCCAACACACTCTGACCGTGTCCTTATACTGTGTACATTAACCCAGCCTCACTTCACAGAAACACCAACACACTCTGACCGTGTCCTTATACTGTGTACATTAACCCAGCCTCACTTCACAGAAACACCAACACACTCTGACCGTGTCCTTATACTGTGTACATTAACCCAGCCTCACTTCACAGAAATCCCCAACACACTCTGACCGTGTCCTTATACTGTGTACATTAACCCAGCCTCACTTCACAGAAACACCAACACACTCTGACCGTGTCCTTATACTGTGTACATTAACCCAGCCTCACTTCACAGAAACACCAACACATTCTGACCGTGTCCTTATACTGTGTACATTAACCCAGCCTCACTTCACAGAAACACCAACACACTCTGACCGTGTCCTTATACTGTGTACATTAACCCAGCCTCACTTCACAGAAACACCAACACATTCTGACCGTGTCCTTATACTGTGAACATTAACCCAGCCTCACTTCACAGAAACACCAACACATTCTGACCGTGTCCTTATACTGTGTACATTAACCCAGCCTCACTTCACAGAAACAACAATACATTCTGACCGTGTCCTTATACTGTGAACATTAACCCAGCCTCACTTCACAGAAACACCAACACATTCTGACCGTGTACTTATACTGTGTACATTAACCCAGCCTCACTTCACAGAAATCCCCAACACATTCTGACCGTGTCCTTATACTGTGTACATTAACCCAGCCTCACTTCACAGAAACACCAACACACACTGACCGTGTCCTTATACTGTGTACATTAACCCAGCCTCACTTCACAGAAATCCCCAACACATTCTGACCGTGCCCTTATACTGTGTACATTAACCCAGCCTCACTTCACAGAAACACCAACACACACTGACCGTGTCCTTATACTGTGTACATTAACCCAGCCTCACTTCACAGAAATCCCCAACACATTCTGACCGTGTCCTTATACTGTGTACATTAACCCAGCCTCACTTCACAGAAACACCAACACACACTGACCGTGTCCTTATACTGTGTACATTAACCCAGCCTCACTTCACAGAAATCCCCAACACATTCTGACCGTGCCCTTATACTGTGTACATTAACCCAGCCTCACTTCACAGAAACACCAACACATTCTGACCGTGTCCTTATAGTTTGTATATTAACCCAGCCTCACTTCACAGAAACACCAACACATTCTGACCATGTCCTTATACTGTGTACATTAACCCAGCCTCACTTCACAGAAACACCAACACACTCTGACCGTGTCCTTATACTGTGTACATTAACCCAGCCTCACATCACAGAAACACCAACACACTCTGACCGTGTCCTTATACTGTGTACATTAACCCAGCCTCACTTCACAGAAACACCAACACACTCTGACCGTGTCCTTATACTGTGTACATTAACCCAGCCTCACTTCAGAGAAACACCAACACATTCTGACCGTGTCCTTATACTGTGTACATTAACCCAGCCTCACTTCACAGAAATCCCCAACACATTCTGACCGTGTCCTTATACTGTGTACATTAACCCAGCCTCACTTCACAGAAATCCCCAACACACTCTCACCGTGTCCTTATACTGTGTACATTAACCCAGCCTCACTTCACAGAAATCCCCAACACACTCTCACCGTGTCCTTATACTGTGTACATTAACCCAGCCTCACTTCACAGAAACACCAACACATTCTGACCGTGTCCTTATACTGTGTACATTAAACCAGCCTCATTTCACAGAAACACCAACACATTCTGACCGTGTCCTTATACTGTGAACATTAACCCAGCCTCACTTCAAAGAAACACCAACACACTCTGACCGTGTCCTTATACTGTGTACATTAAACCAGCCTCACTTCACAGAAACACCAACACACTCTGACCGTGTCCTTATACTGTGAACATTAACCCAGCCTCACTTCACAGAAACACCAACACATTCTGACCGTGTCCTTATACTGTGTACATTAACCCAGCCTCACTTCACAGAAACACCAACACACTCTGACCGTGTCCTTATACTGTGTACATTAACCCAGCCTCACTTCACAGAAACACCAATACACTCTGACCGTGTCCTTATACTGTGTACATTAACCCAGCCTCACTTCACAGAAACACCAACACATTCTGACCGTGTCCTTATACTGTTTACATTAACCCAGCCTCACTTCACAGAAACACCAACACATTCTGACCGTGTCCTTATACTGTGTACATTAACCCAGCCTCACTTCACAGAAACACCAATACACTCTGACCGTGTCCTTATACTGTGTACATTAACCCAGCCTCACTTCACAGAAACACCAATACACACTGACCGTGTCCTTATACTGTGTACATTAACCCAGCCTCACCTCACAGAAATCTCCAACACATTCTGACCGTGTCCTTATACTGTGTACATCAACCCAACCTCACTTCACAGAAATCCCCAGCACACTCTGACCGTGCCCTTATAATGTGTACATTAACACAGCCTCACCTCACAGAAACACCAACACATTCTGACCGTGTCCTTATACTGTGAACATTAACCCAGCCTCACTTCACAGAAACACCAACACATTCTGACCGTGTCCTTATACTGTGTACATTAACCCAGCCTCACTTCACAGAAACACCAACACACTCTGACCGTGTCCTTATACTGTGTACATTAACCCAGCCTCACTTCACAGAAACACCAACACACACTGACCGTGTCCTTATACTGTGAACATTAACCCAGCCTCACTTCACAGAAATCCCCAACACACTCTGACCGTGTCCTTATACTGTGTATATTAACCCAGCCTCACTGCACAGAAACACCAACACATTCTGACCGTGTCCTTATACTGTGTACATTAACCCAGCCTCACTTCACAGAAACACCAACACATACTGACCGTGTCCTTATACTGTGTACATTAACCCAGCCTCACTTCACAGAAACACCAACACATTCTGACCGTGTCCTTATACTGTGTACATTAACCCAGCCTCACTTCACAGAAACACCAACACACTCTGACCGTGCCCTTATACTGTGTACATTAACCCAGCCTCACTTCACAGAAATCCCCAACACACTCTGACCGTGTCCTTATACTGTGAAAATTAACCCAGCCTCACTTCACAGAAACACCAACACATTCTGACCGTGTCCTTATACTGTGTACTTTAACCCAGCCTCACTTCACAGAAACACCAACACATTCTGACCGTGTCCTTATACTGTGTACTTTAACCCAGCCTCACTTCACAGAAACACCAACACATACTGACCGTGTCCTTATACTGTGTACATTAACCCAGCCTCACTTCACAGAAACACCAACACATTCTGACCGTGTCCTTATACTGTGTACATTAACCCAGCCTCACTTCACAGAAACACCAACACATTCTGACCGTGTCCTTATACTGTGTACATTAACCCAGCCTCACTTCACAGAAACACCAACACATTCTGACCGTGTCCTTATACTGTGTACATTAACCCAGCCTCACTTCACAGAAACACCAACACACTCTGACCGTGTCCTTATACTGTGTACATTAACCCAGCCTCACTTCACAGAAACACCAACACACACAATCTGACCGTGTCCTTATACTGTGAACATTAACCCAGCCTCACTTCACAGAAATCCCCAACACATTCTGACCGTGTCCTTATACTGTGAACATTAACCCAGCCTCACTTCACAGAAACACCAACACACTCTGACCGTGTCCTTATACTGTGTACATTAACCCAGCCTCACTTCACAGAAACACCAACACACTCTGACCGTGTCCTGATACTGTGTACATTAACCCAGCCTCACTTCACAGAAACACCAACACATTCTGACCGTGTCCTTATACTGTGTACATTAACCCAGCCTCACTTCACAGAAACACCAACATATTCTGACCGTGTCCTTATACTGTGAACATTAACCCAGCCTCACTTCACAGAAATACCATCACATTCTGACCGTGTCCTTATACTGTGTACATTAACCCAGCCTCACTTCACAGAAATACCATCACATTCTGACCGTGTCCTTATACTGTGAACATTAACCCAGCCTCACTTCACAGAAACACCAACACATTCTGACCGTGTCCTTATACTGTGTACATTAACCCAGCCTCACTTCACAGAAATACCATCACATTCTGACCGTGTCCTTATACTGTGTACATTAACCCAGCCTCACTTCACAGAAATACCATCACATTCTGACCGTGTCCTTATACTGTGTACATTAACCCAGCCTCACTTCACAGAAACACCAATACACTCTGACCGTGTCCTTATACTGTGTACATTAACCCAGCCTCACTTCACAGAAACACCAATACATTCTGACCGTGTCCTTATACTGTGTACATTAACCCAGCTTCACTTCACAGAAACACAAACATATTCTGACCGTGTCCTTATACTGTGTACATTAACCCAGCCTCACTTCACATAAACACCAACACATTCTGACCGTGTCCTTATACTGTGTACATTAACCCAGCCTCACTTCACAGAAACACCAACACATTCTGACCGTGTCCTTATACTGTGTACATTAACCCAGCCTCACTTCACAGAAACACCAACACATTCTGACCGTGCCCTTATACTGTGTACATTAACCCAGCCTCACTTCACAGAAACACCAACACATTCTGACCGTGTCCTTATACTGTGTACATTAACCCAGCCTCACTTCACAGAAACACCAACACACTCTGACCGTGTCCTTATACTGTGTACATTAACCCAGCCTCACTTCACAGAAACACCAACACATTCTGACCGTGTCCTTATACTGTGTACATTAACCCAGCCTCACTTCACAGAAATCCCCAACACATTCTGACCGTGTCCTTATACTGTGTACATTAACCCAGCCTCACTTCACAGAAACACCAACACACTCTGACCGTGTCCTTATACTGTGTACATTAACCCAGCCTCACTTCACAGAAACACCAACACATTCTGACCGTGTCCTTATACTGTGTACATTAACCCAGCCTCACTTCACAGAAATCCCCAACACATTCTGACCGTGTCCTTATACTGTGTACATTAACCCAGCCTCACTTCACAGAAACACCAACACACACAATCTGACCGTGTCCTTATACTGTGTACATTAACCCAGCCTCACTTCACAGAAATCCCCAGCACACTCTGACCGTGTCCTTATACTGTGTACATTAACCCAGCCTCACTTCACAGAAACACCAACACATTCTGACCGTGTCCTTATACTGTGTACATTAACCCAGCCTCACTTCACAGAAACACCAACACATTCTGACCGTGCCCTTATACTGTGTACATTAACCCAGCCTCACTTCACAGAAACACCAACACACTCTGACCGTGTCCTTATACTGTGTACATTAACCCAGCCTCACTTCACAGAAACACCAACACATTCTGACCGTGTCCTTATACTGTGTACATTAACCCAGCCTCACTTCACAGAAACACCAACACACTCTGACCGTGCCCTTATACTGTGTACATTAACCCAGCCTCACTTCACAGAAACACCAACACATTCTGACCGTGTCCTTATACTGTGTACATTAACCCAGCCTCACTTCACAGAAACACCAACACACTCTGACCGTGTCCTTATACTGTGTACATTAACCCAGCCTCACTTCACAGAAACACCAACACATTCTGACCGTGTCCTTATACTGTGTACATTAACCCAGCCTCACTTCACAGAAACACCAACACATTCTGACCGTGTCCTTATACTGTGTACTTTAACCCAGCCTCACTTCACAGAAACACCAACACATTCTGACCGTGTCCTTATACTGTGTACATTAACCCAGCCTCACTTCACAGAAATACCATCACATTCTGACCGTGTCCTTATACTGTGAACATTAACCCAGCCTCACTTCACAGAAACACCAACACATTCTGACCGTGTCCTTATACTGTGTACATTAACCCAGCCTCACTTCACAGAAATACCATCACATTCTGACCGTGTCCTTATACTGTGTACATTAACCCAGCCTCACTTCACAGAAATACCATCACATTCTGACCGTGTCCTTATACTGTGTACATTAACCCAGCCTCACTTCACAGAAACACCAATACACTCTGACCGTGTCCTTATACTGTGTACATTAACCCAGCCTCACTTCACAGAAACACCAATACATTCTGACCGTGTCCTTATACTGTGTACATTAACCCAGCTTCACTTCACAGAAACACAAACATATTCTGACCGTGTCCTTATACTGTGTACATTAACCCAGCCTCACTTCTCAGAAATCTCCAACACATTCTGACCGTGTCCTTATACTGTGTACATTAACCCAGCATCACTTCACAGAAACACCAACACATTCTGACCGTGTCCTTATACTGTGTACATTAACCCAGCCTCACTTCACAGAAACACCAACACACTCTGACCGTGTCCTTATACTGTGTACATTAACCCAGCCTCACTTCACAGAAACACCAACACATTCTGACCGTGTCCTTATACTGTGTACATTAACCCAGCCTCACTTCACAGAAACACCAACACATTCTGACCGTGCCCTTATACTGTGTACATTAACCCAGCCTCACTTCACATAAACACCAACACATTCTGACCGTGTCCTTATACTGTGTACATTAACCCAGCCTCACTTCACAGAAACACCAACACACTCTGACCGTGTACTTATACTGTGTACATTAACCCAGCCTCACTTCACAGAAACACCAACACACTCTGACCGTGTCCTTATACTGTGTACATTAACCCAGCCTCACTTCACAGAAACACCAACACATTCTGACCGTGTCCTTATACTGTGTACATTAACCCAGCCTCACTTCACAGAAATCCCCAACACATTCTGACCGTGTCCTTATACTGTGTACATTAACCCAGCCTCACTTCACAGAAACACCAACACATTCTGACCGTGTCCTTATACTGTGAACATTAACCCAGCCTCACTTCACAGAAATCCCCAACACATTCTGACCGTGTCCTTATACTGTGTACATTAACCCAGCCTCACTTCACAGAAATCCCCAACACATTCTGACCGTGTCCTTATACTGTGTACATTAACCCAGCCTCACTTCACAGAAATCTCCAACACATTCTGACCGTGTCCTTATACTGTGTACATTAACCCAGCCTCACTTCACAGAAACACCAACACACTCTGACCGTGTCCTTATACTGTGTACATTAACCCAGCCTCACTTCACAGAAATCTCCAACACACTCTGACCGTGTCCTTATACTGTGAACATTAACCCAGCCTCACTTCACAGAAACACCAACACATTCTGACCGTGTCCTTATACTGTGTACATTAACCCAGCCTCACTTCACAGAAACACCAACACACACAATCTGACCGTGTCCTTATACTGTGTACATTAACCCAGCCTCACTTCACAGAAATCCCCAGCACACTCTGACCGTGCCCTTATACTGTGTACATTAACCCAGCCTCACTTCACAGAAACACCAACACATTCTGACCGTGTCCTTATACTGTGTACATTAACCCAGCCTCACTTCACAGAAACACCAACACACTCTGACCGTGCCCTTATACTGTGTACATTAACCCAGCCTCACTTCACAGAAACACCAACACATTCTGACCGTGTCCTTATACTGTGTACATTAACCCAGCCTCACTTCACAGAAACACCAACACATTCTGACCGTGCCCTTATACTGTGTACATTAACCCAGCCTCACTTCACAGAAACACCAACACACTCTGACCGTGTCCTTATACTGTGTACATTAACCCAGCCTCACTTCACAGAAACACCAACACATTCTGACCGTGTCCTTATACTGTGTACATTAACCCAGCCTCACTTCACAGAAACACCAACACACTCTGACCGTGCCCTTATACTGTGTACATTAACCCAGCCTCACTTCACAGAAACACCAACACATTCTGACCGTGTCCTTATACTGTGTACATTAACCCAGCCTCACTTCACAGAAACACCAACACACTCTGACCGTGTCCTTATACTGTGAACATTAACCCAGCCTCAATTCACAGAAACAACACATTCTGACCGTGTCCTTATACTGTGTACATTAACCCAGCCTCACTTCACAGAAACACCAACACACTCTGACCGTGTCATTATACTGTGTACATTAACCCAGCCTCACTTCACAGAAATCTCCAACACATTCTGACCGTGTCCTTATACTGTGTACATTAACCCAGCCTCACTTCACTGAAATCCCCAACACACTCTGACCGTGTCCTTATACTGTGTACATTAACCCAGCCTCACTTCACAGAAACACCAACACATACTGACCGTGTCCTTATACTGTGTACATTAACCCAGCCTCACTTCACAGCAACACCAACACACTCTGACCGTGTCCTTATACTGTGTACATTAACCCAGCCTCACTTCACAGAAACACCAACACACTCTGACCGTGTCCTTATACTGTGTACATTAACCCAGCCTCACTTCACAGAAATCCCCAACACACTCTGACCGTGTCCTTATACTGTGTACATTAACCCAGCCTCACTTCACAGAAACACCAACACATTCTGACCGTGTCCTTATACTGTGTACATTAACCCAGCCTCACATCACAGAAACACCAACACATTCTGACCGTGTCCTTATACTGTGTACATTAACCCAGCCTCACTTCACAGAAACACCAACACACTCGGACCGTGTCCTTATACTGTGTACATTAACCCAGCCTCACTTCACAGAAACACCAACACATTCTGACCGTGTCCTTATACTGTGTACATTAACCCAGCCTCACTTCACAGAAATCCCCAACACATTCTGCCCGTGTCCTTATACTGTGTACATTAACCCAGCCTCACTTCACAGAAACACCAACACATTCTGACCGTGTCCTTATACTGTGTACTTTAACCCAGCCTCACTTCACAGAAAACCCCAACACACTCTGACCGTGTCCTTATACTGTGTACATTAACCCAGCCTCACTTCACAGAAACACCAACACATTCTGACCGTGTCCTTATACTGTGAACATTTCAGCACGGGGTAAGTGGGGAGTGAGCAGAGTGGGACAGCTGTGGCTCATCTTCAGCTCCAGTCAACATAGGACTGGAGACCGTCTCTAGCCAAGCTGCTCCATTACAGCTATAACACTGGCATCTACCCGGCAACGGCTCTGGACACTGACCGGCAGAGACTCTGGACACTGACCGGCAGAGACTCTGGACACTGACCGGCAGACTCTCTGGACACTGACCGTTAGAGGCTATGGACACTGACCGGCAGAGACTCTGGACACTGACCGGCAGAGACTCTGGACACTGACCGGCAGAGACTCTGGACACTGACCGACTGAGACTCTGGACACTGACCGGCAGAGACTCTGGACACTGACCGGCAGAGGCTCTGGACACTGACCGGCAGAGGCTCTGGACACTGACCGGCAGAGACTCTGGACACTGACCGGCAGAGACTCTGGACACTGACCGGCAGAGACTCTGGACACTGACCGGCAGAGTCTCTGGACACTGACCGGCAGAGACTCTGGACACTGACCGGCAGAGACTCTGGACACTGACCGTTAGAGGCTCTGGACACTGACCGGCAGAGACTCTGGACACTGACCGGCAGAGACTCTGGATACTGACCGTTAGAGGCTCTGGACACTGACCGGCAGAGACTCTGGACACTGACCGGCAGAGTCTCTGGACACTGACCGGCAGAGACTCTGGACACTGACCGGCAGAGACTCTGGACACTGACTGGCAGAGACTCTGGACACTGACCGTTAGAGGCTCTGGACACTGACCGGCAGAGACTCTGGACACTGACCGGCAGAGGCTCTGGACACTGACCGGCAGAGGCTCTGGACACTGACCGGCAGAGACTCTGGACACTGACCGTTAGAGACTCTGGACACTGACCGTTAGAGTCTCTGGACACTGCCCGCAGAGTCTCGGAACACTGACCGGCAGAGACTCTGGACACTGACTGGCAGAGACTCTGGACACTGACCGGCTGAGACTCTGGACACTGACCGGCAGAGACTCTGGACACTGACTGGCAGAGACTCTGGACACTGACCGGCTGAGTCTCTGGACACTGACCGGCAGAGTCTCGGAACACTGACCGGCAGAGACTCTGGACACTGACCGGCAGAGACTCTGGACACTGACCGGCTGAGACTCTGGACACTGACCGGCAGAGACTCTGGACACTGACCGTCAGAGTCTCTGGACACTGACCGGCAGAGGCTCTGGACACTGACCGGCTACGGCTCGGGACACTGACCGGCAGAGACTCTGGACACTGACCGGCAGAGACTCTGGACACTGACCGGCAGAGGCTCTGGACACTGACCGGCAGAGACTCTGGACACTGACCGGCAGAGGCTCTGGACACTGACCGGCTACGGCTCTGGACACTGACCGGCAGAGACTCTGGACACTGACCGGCAGAGACTCTGGACACTGACCGGCAGAGGCTCTGGACACTGACCGGCAGAGACTCTGGACACTGACCGGCAGAGACTCTGGACACTGACCGGCAGAGACTCTGGACACTGACCGGCTACGGCTCTGGACACTGACCGGCAGAGACTCTGGACACTGACCGTTAGAGGCTCTGGACACTGACCGGCAGAGACTCTGGACACTGACCGGCAGAGACTCTGGACACTGACCGGCAGAGACTCTGGACACTGACCGGCAGAGACTCTGGACACTGACCGGCAGAGACTCTGGACACTGACCGGCAGAGACTCTGGACACTGACCGGCAGAGGCTCTGGACACTGACCGGCAGAGGCTCTGGACACTGACCGGCAGAGACTCTGGACACTGACCGGCAGAGGCTCTGGACACTGACCGGCAGAGACTCTGGACACTGACCGTTAGAGACTCTGGACACTGACCGGCAGAGACTCTGGACACTGACCGGCAGAGGCTCTGGACACTGACCGGCAGAGGCTCTGGACACTGACCGTTAGAGACTCTGGACACTGACCAGCAGAGACTCTGGACACTGACCGGCAGAGACTCTGGACACTGACCGGCAGAGACTCTGGACACTGACCGGCAACGG
This sequence comes from Squalus acanthias, assembly GCA_030390025.1. Taxonomy (NCBI): domain Eukaryota; kingdom Metazoa; phylum Chordata; class Chondrichthyes; order Squaliformes; family Squalidae; genus Squalus; species Squalus acanthias. The sequence goes on along the minus strand of JASTWF010001113.1, from coordinate 75,214 downwards.
CTCTGGACACTGACCGGCTGACTCTCTGGACACTGACCGGCAGAGACTCTGGACACTGACCGGCAGAGGCTCTGGACACTGACCGGCTGAGTCTCTGGACACTGACCGGCTGAGACTCTGAACACTGACCGGCAGAGGCTCCGGACACTGACCGGCAGACTCTCTGGACACTGACCATTAGAGACTCTGGACACTGACCGACAGAGACTCTGGACACTGACCGGCAGAGGCTCTGGACACTGACCGTGTACTTATACTGTGTACATTAACCCAGCCTCACTTCACAGAAACACCAACACATTCTGACCGTGTCCTTATACTGTGTACATTAACCCAGCCTCACTTCACAGAAACACCAACACATTCTGACCGTGTCCTTATACTGTGTACATTAACCCAGCCTCACTTCACAGAAACACCAACACATTCTGACCGTGTCCTTATACTGTGTACATTAACCCAGCCTCACTTCACAGAAACACCAACACACTCTGACCGTGTCCTTATACTGTGTACATTAACCCAGCCTCACTTCACAGAAACACCAACACACTCTGACCGTGTCCTTATACTGTGTACATTAACCCAGCCTCACTTCACAGAAACACCAACACACTCTGACCGTGTCCTTATACTGTGTACATTAACCCAGCCTCACTTCACAGAAACACCAACACATTCTGACCGTGTCCTTATACTGTGTACATTAACCCAGCCTCACTTCACAGAAACACCAACACATTCTGACCGTGTCCTTATACTGTGTACATTAACCCAGCCTCACTTCACAGAAACACCAACACATTCTGACCGTGTCCTTATACTGTGTACATTAACCCAGCCTCACTTCACAGAAATCCCCAACACACTCTGACCGTGTCCTTATACTGTGAACATTAACCCAGCCTCACTTCACAGAAACACCAACACATTCTGACCGTGTCCTTATACTGTGTACATTAACCCAGCCTCACTTCACAGAAACACCAACACATTCTGACCGTGTCCTTATACTGTGTACATTAACCCAGCCTCACTTCACAGAAACACCAACACACTCTGACCGTGCCCTTATACTGTGTACATTAACCCAGCCTCACTTCACAGAAACACCAACACATTCTGACCGTGTCCTTATACTGTGTACATTAACCCAGCCTCACTTCACAGAAACACCAACACACTCTGACCGTGTCCTTATACTGTGTACATTAACCCAGCCTCACTTCACAGAAACACCAACACATTCTGACCGTGTCCTTATACTGTGTACATTAACCCAGCCTCACTTCACAGAAACACCAACACATTCTGACCGTGTCCTTATACTGTGTACTTTAACCCAGCCTCACTTCACAGAAACACCAACACATTCTGACCGTGTCCTTATACTGTGTACATTAACCCAGCCTCACTTCACAGAAACACCAACACATTCTGACCGTGTCCTTATACTGTGTACATTAACCCAGCCTCACTTCACAGAAATCCCCAACACATTCTGACCGTGTCCTTATACTGTGTACATTAACCCAGCCTCACTTCACAGAAACACCAACACACTCTGACCGTGTCCTTATACTGTGAACATTAACCCAGCCTCAATTCACAGAAACAACACATTCTGACCGTGTCCTTATACTGTGTACATTAACCCAGCCTCACTTCACAGAAACACCAACACACTCTGACCGTGTCCTTATACTGTGTACATTAACCCAGCCTCACTTCACAGAAACACCAACACATTCTGACCGTGTCCTTATACTGTGTACATTAACCCAGCCTCACTTCACAGAAACACCAACACACTCTGACCGTGTCATTATACTGTGTACATTAACCCAGCCTCACTTCACAGAAATCTCCAACACATTCTGACCGTGTCCTTATACTGTGTACATTAACCCAGCCTCACTTCACAGAAATCCCCAACACACTCTGACCGTGTCCTTATACTGTGTACATTGACCCAGCCTCACTTCACAGAAACACCAACACATACTGACCGTGTCCTTATACTGTGTACATTAACCCAGCCTCACTTCACAGAAACACCAACACATTCTGACCGTGTCCTTATACTGTGTACATTAACCCAGCCTCACTTCACAGAAACACCAACACATTCTGACCGTGTCCTGAAACTGTGTACATTAACCCAGCCTCACTTCACAGAAATCCCCAACACACTCTGACCGTGCCCTTATACTGTGTACATTAACCCAGCCTCACTTCACAGAAACACCAACACATTCTGACCGTGTCCTTATACTGTGTACATTAACCCAGCCTCACTTCACAGAAACACCAACACATTCTGACCGTGTCCTTATACTGTGTACATTAACCCAGCCTCACTTCACAGAAACAACACATTCTGACCGTGCCCTTATACTGTGTACATTAACCCAGCCTCACTTCAGAGAAATCTCCAACACATTCTGACCGTGTCCTTATACTGTGTACATTAACCCAGCCTCACTTCACAGAAACAACACATTCTGACCGTGCCCTTATACTGTGTACATTAACCCAGCCTCACTTCACAGAAACAACACATTCTGACCGTGCCCTTATACTGTGTACATTAACCCAGCCTCACTTCACAGAAACACCAACACATTCTGACCGTGTCCTTATCCTGTGTACATTAACCCAGCCTCACTTCACAGAAACACCAACACACTCTGACCGTGTCCTTATACTGTGTACATTAACCCAGCCTCACTTCACAGAAACACCAACACATTCTGACCGTGTCCTTATACTGTTTACATTAACCCAGCCTCACTTCAGAGAAACGCCAACACATTCTGACCGTGTCCTTCTACTGTGTACATTAACCCAGCCTCACTTCAGAGAAACGCCAACACATTCTGACCGTGTCCTTATACTGTGTACATTAACCCAGCCTCACTTCACAGAAACACCAACACACTCTGACCGTGTCCTTATACTGTGAGCATTAACCCAGCCTCACGTCACAGAAATCCCCAACACACTCTGACCGTGTCCTTATACTGTGTACATTAACCCAGCCTCACTTCACAGAAATCCCCAACACACTCTGACCTTGTCGTTATGCTGTGTACATTAACCCAGCCTCACTTCACAGAAATCCCCAACACATTCTGACCGTGTCCTTATACTGTGTACATTAACCCAGCCTCACTTCACAGAAACACCAACACATTCTGACCGTGTCCTTATACTGTGTACATTAACCCAGCCTCACTTCACAGAAATCCCCAACACACTCTGACCGTGTCCTTATACTGTGGACATTAACCCAGCCTCACTTCACAGAAACACCAACACATTCTGACCGTGTCCTTATACTGTGTACATTAACCCAGCCTCACTTCACAGAAACACCAACATATTCTGACCGTGTCCTTATACTGTGTACATTAACCCAGCCTCACTTCACAGAAACACCAACATATTCTGACCGTGTCCTTATACTGTGTACATTAACCCAGCCTCACTTCACAGAAACACCAACATATTCTGACCGTGTCCTTATACTGTGTACATTAACCCAGCCTCACTTCACAGAAACACCAACACATTCTGACCGTGTCCTTATACTGTGTACATTAACCCAGCCTCACTTCACAGAAACACCATCACATTCTGACCGTGTCCTTATACTGTGTACATTAACCCAGCCTCACTTCACAGAAACACCAACACATTCTGACCGTGTCCTTATACTGTGTACATTAACCCAGCCTCACTTCACAGAAACACCATCACATTCTGACCGTGTCCTTATACTGTGTACATTAACCCAGCCTCACTTCACAGAAACACCAACACATTCTGACCGTGTCCTTATACTGTGTACATTAACCCAGCCTCACTTCACAGAAACACCAACACATTCTGACCGTGTCCTTATACTGTGTACATTAACCCAGCCTCACTTCACAGAAACACCATCACATTCTGACCGTGTCCTTATACTGTGTACATTAACCCAGCCTCACTTCACAGAAACACCAACACATTCTGACCGTGTCCTTATACTGTGTACATCAACCCAGCCTCACTTCACAGAAATCCCCAACACACTCTGACCGTGTCCTTATACTCTGTACATTAACCCAGCCTCAATTCACAGAAACACCAACACACTCAGACCGTGTCCTTCTACTGTGTACATTAACACAGCCTCACTTCACAGAAATCCCCAACACACTCTGACCGTGTCCTTATACTGTGTACATTAACCCAGCCTCACTTCACAGAAACACCAACACACTCTGACCGTGTCCTTCTACTGTGTACATTAACACAGCCTCACTTCACAGAAATCCCCAACACACTCTGACCGTGTCCTTATACTGTGTACATTAACCCAGCCTCACTTCACAGAAACACCAACACACTCTGACCGTGTCCTTATACTGTGTACATTAACCCAGCCTCACTTCACAGAAACACCAACACATTCTGACCGTGTCCTTATACTGTGAACATTAACCCAGCCTCACTTCACAGAAATCTCCAACACATTCTGACCGTGTCCTTATACTGTGTACATTAACCCAGCCTCACTTCACAGAAACACCAACACATTCTGACCGTGTCCTTATACTGTGAACATTAACCCAGCCTCACTTCACAGAAACGCCAACACATTCTGACCGTGTCCTTCTACTGTGTACATTAACCCAGCCTCACTTCACAGAAACACCAACACATTCTGACCGTGTCCTTATACTGTGTACATTAACCCAGCCTCACTTCACAGAAACACCAACACATTCTGACCGTGTCCTTATACTGTGTACATTAACCCAGCCTCACTTCAGAGAAACGCCAACACGTTCTGACCGTGTCCTTCTACTGTGTACATTAACCCAGCCTCACTTCAGAGAAACGCCAACACATTCTGACCGTGTCCTTATACTGTGTACATTAACCCAGCCTCACTTCACAGAAACACCAACACACTCTGACCGTGTCCTTATACTGTGTACATTAACCCAGCCTCACTTCACAGAAATCCCCAACACACTCTGACCTTGTCGTTATGCTGTGTACATTAACCCAGCCTCACTTCACAGAAACACCAACACATTCTGACCGTGTCCTTATACTGTGTACATTAACCCAGCCTCACTTCACAGAAACACCAACATATTCTGACCGTGTCCTTATACTGTGTACATTAACCCAGCCTCACTTCACAGAAACACCAACATATTCTGACCGTGTCCTTATACTGTGTACATTAACCCAGCCTCACTTCACAGAAACACCAACATATTCTGACCGTGTCCTTATACTGTGTACATTAACCCAGCCTCACTTCACAGAAACACCAACACATTCTGACCGTGTCCTTATACTGTGTACATTAACCCAGCCTCACTTCACAGAAACACCATCACATTCTGACCGTGTCCTTATACTGTGTACATTAACCCAGCCTCACTTCACAGAAACACCAACACATTCTGACCGTGTCCTTATACTGTGTACATTAACCCAGCCTCACTTCACAGAAACACCATCACATTCTGACCGTGTCCTTATACTGTGTACATTAACCCAGCCTCACTTCACAGAAACACCAACACATTCTGACCGTGTCCTTATACTGTGTACATTAACCCAGCCTCACTTCACAGAAACACCAACACATTCTGACCGTGTCCTTATACTGTGTACATTAACCCAGCCTCACTTCACAGAAACACCATCACATTCTGACCGTGTCCTTATACTGTGTACATTAACCCAGCCTCACTTCACAGAAACACCAACACATTCTGACCGTGTCCTTATACTGTGTACATCAACCCAGCCTCACTTCACAGAAATCCCCAACACACTCTGACCGTGTCCTTATACTCTGTACATTAACCCAGCCTCAATTCACAGAAACACCAACACACTCAGACCGTGTCCTTCTACTGTGTACATTAACACAGCCTCACTTCACAGAAATCCCCAACACACTCTGACCGTGTCCTTATACTGTGTACATTAACCCAGCCTCACTTCACAGAAACACCAACACACTCTGACCGTGTCCTTCTACTGTGTACATTAACACAGCCTCACTTCACAGAAATCCCCAACACACTCTGACCGTGTCCTTATACTGTGTACATTAACCCAGCCTCACTTCACAGAAACACCAACACACTCTGACCGTGTCCTTATACTGTGTACATTAACCCAGCCTCACTTCACAGAAACACCAACACATTCTGACCGTGTCCTTATACTGTGAACATTAACCCAGCCTCACTTCACAGAAATCTCCAACACATTCTGACCGTGTCCTTATACTGTGTACATTAACCCAGCCTCACTTCACAGAAACACCAACACATTCTGACCGTGTCCTTATACTGTGAACATTAACCCAGCCTCACTTCACAGAAACGCCAACACATTCTGACCGTGTCCTTCTACTGTGTACATTAACCCAGCCTCACTTCAGAGAAACGCCAACACGTTCTGACCGTGTCCTTCTACTGTGTACATTAACCCAGCCTCACTTCAGAGAAACGCCAACACATTCTGACCGTGTCCTTATACTGTGTACATTAACCCAGCCTCACTTCACAGAAACACCAACACACTCTGACCGTGTCCTTATACTGTGTACATTAACCCAGCCTCACTTCACAGAAATCCCCAACACACTCTGACCTTGTCGTTATGCTGTGTACATTAACCCAGCCTCACTTCACAGAAACACCAACACATTCTGACCGTGTCCTTATACTGTGTACATTAACCCAGCCTCACTTCACAGAAACACCAACATATTCTGACCGTGTCCTTATACTGTGTACATTAACACAGCCTCACTTCACAGAAACACCAACACACTCTGACCGTGTCCTTATACTGTGTACATTAACTCAGCCTCGCTTCACAGAAATCTCCAACACATTCTGACCGTGTCCTTATACTGTGTCCATTAACCCAGCCTCACTTCACAGAAACACCAACACACTCTGACCGTGTCCTTATACTGTGTACATTAACCCAGCCTCACTTCAGAGAAACACCAACACAGTCTGACCGTGTCCTTATACTGTGTACATTAACCCAGCCTCACTTCACAGAAACACCAACACATTCTGACCGTGTCCTTATACTGTGTACATTAACCCAGCCTCACTTCACAGAATTCTCCAACACATTCTGACCGTGTCCTTATACTGTGTACATTAACCCAGCCTCACTTCACAGAAACACCAACACATTCTGACCGTGTCCTTATACTGTGTACATTAACCCAGCCTCACTTCACAGAAACACCAACACATTCTGACCGTGTCCTTATACTGTGTACATTAACCCAGCCTCACTTCACAGAAACACCAACACATTCTGACCGTGTCCTTATACTGTGTACATTAACCCAGCCTCACTTCACAGAAACACCAACACACTCTGACCTTGTCGTTATGCTGTGTACATTAACCCAGCCTCACTTCACAGAAACACCAACACACTCTGACCGTGTCCTTATACTGTGTACATTAACCCAGCATCACTTCACAGAAATCCCCAACACACTCTGACCGTGTCCTTATACTGTGTACATTAACCCAGCCTCACTTCACAGAAATCCCCAACACACTCTGACCGTGTCCTTATACTGTGTACATTAACCCAGCCTCACTTCACAGAAGCAACAACACATTCTGACCGTGTCCTTATACTGTGTACATTAACCCAGCCTCACTTCACAGAAACACCAACACATTCTGACCGTGTCCTTATACTGTGTACATTAACCCAGCCTCACTTCACAGAAACACCAACACATTCTGACCGTGTCCTTATACTGTGTACATTAACCCAGCCTCACTTCACAGAAACACCAACACACTCTGACCGTGCCCTTATACTGTGTACATTAACCCAGCCCCACTTCACAGAAATCCCCAACACATTCTGACCGTGTCCTTATACTGTGAACATTTCAGCACGGGGTAAGTGGAGAGTGAGCAGAGTGGGACAGCTGTGGCTCATCTTCAGCTCCAGTCAACATAGGACTGGAGACGGTCTCTAGCCAAGCTGCTTCGTTACAGCTATAACACTGGCATCTACCCGGCAACGGCTCTGGACACTGACCGGCTGAGTCTCTGGACACTGACCGGCAGAGACTCTGGACACTGACCGGCAGAGACTCTGGACACTGACCGGCAGAGTCTCTGGACACTGATCAGCTGAGTCTCTGGACACTGACCAGCAGAGACTCTGGACACTGACCGGCAGAGACTCTGGACACTGACCGGCAGAGGCTCTGGACACTGACCGGCAGAGACTCTGGACACTGACCATCAGAGTCTCTGGACACTGACCAGCTGAGTCTCTGGACACTGACCAGCAGAGGCTCTGGACACTGACCGGCAGAGACTCTGGACACTGACCGGCAGAGACTCTGGACACTGACCGGCAGAGACTCTGGACACTGACCGGCAGAGGCTCTGGACACTGACCGGCAGAGACTCTGGACACTGACCGGCAGAGACTCTGGACACTGACCGGCAGAGACTCTGGACACTGACCGGCAGAGACTCTGGACACTGACCGGCTGAGACTCTGGACACTGACCGGCTGAGACTCTGGACACTGACCGGCTGAGTCTCTGGACACTGACCGGCAGAGGCTCTGGACACTGACCGGCAGAGGCTCTGGACACTGACCGGCAGAGACTCTGGACACTGACCGGCAGAGACTCTGGACACTGACCGGCAGAGACTCTGGACACTGACCGGCAGAGACTCTGGACACTGACCGTTAGAGACTCTGGACACTGACCGGCAGAGACTCTGGACACTGACCGGCAGAGACTCTGGACACTGACCGGCAGAGACTCTGGACACTGACCGGCAGTGACTCTGGACACTGACCGGCAGAGACTCTGGACACTGACCGGCAGAGACTCTGGACACTGACCGGCAGAGACTCTGGACACTGACCGGCAGAGACTCTGGACACTGACCGGCAGAGACTCTGGACACTGACCGGCAGAGACTCTGGACACTGACCGGCAGTGACTCTGGACACTGACCGACAGAGACTCTGGACACTGACCGGCAGAGACTCTGGACACTGACCGGCAGAGACTCTGGACACTGACCGGCAGAGACTCTGGACACTGACCGGCAGAGACTCTGGACACTGACCGGCAGAGGCTCTGGACACTGACCGGCAGAGGCTCTGACCTTTGACCAGGAGAAGCTCTGACCTTTGACCAGGAGAGGCTCTGACCTTTGACCAGGAGGAGCTCTGACCTTTAACCAGGAGGAGCTCTGACATTTGACCAGGAGGAGCTCTGACCTTTGACCAGGAGAAGCTCTGACCTTTGACCAGGAGAAGCTCTGACCTTTGACCAGGAGAAGCTCTGACCTTTGACCAGGAGAAGCTCGGACCTTTGACCAGGAGAAGCTCTGACCTTTGACCAGGAGGAGCTCTGACCTTTGACCAGGAGAAGCTCTGACCTTTGACCAGGAGAAGCTCTGACCTTTGACCAGGAGAAGCTCTGACCTTTGACCAGGAGGAGCTCTGACATTTGACCAGGAGAAGCTCTGACCTTTGACCAGGAGGAGCTCTGACCTTTGACCAGGAGGAGCTCTGACCTTTGACCAGGAGAAGCTCTGACCTTTGACCAGGTAGAGCTCTGACCTTTGACCAGGAGAAGCTCTGACCTTTGACCAGGAGAAGCTCTGATGTTTGACCAGGAGAAGCAATGACCTTTGACCAGCACAAGCTCTGATGTTTGACCAGGAGACGGCCAATGGGAGGGTGAAGGGGTCAATGAGATTCCCAGCAGGTGTTCCTGATGACCCCTAGGGACATTGTTCTGTATTAAAGGCGTTGTACCGGACCACCTGCATCGCCCCCGCCTGCCATGTGACCATCTGTGGCATCTGCCGCGGACCAACAGGATTTGCGAGCACATGCCCGGGGCACGGGCTCACCTTCGACCTTTACTTGCTGCGCATGAGCAGACGCAGGGTCAGAGGGTAACTGTAGGGCAGCGGTGAACTCGAAGCACGATTCACTGAACCAGTCCTTGCCTTTGGGTGGCTGTGCTCAGACTGAGAGGTGGGGAGAGATCCCTGGATTACGGAAAGCCGATCGGGATAGGGAGAAACAGAAAATCAGACAGAGTTCCCACTCCTGCTGAGCGGATAATGGGTGGGATAGCGAGGACCCACATAGTCAAACAGCTCGTTCACATTACGGTTCAGAGAGACTATACCGACTGTACCAGAGAGACTATACCGACTGTACCAGAGAGGCTATACCGACTGTACCAGGGAGACCATACCGACTGTACCAGGGAGACTATACAGACTGTACCAGGGAGACTATACCGACTGTACCAGAGAGACTATACCGACTGTACCAGAGAGACTGTACCGACTGTACCAGGGAGACCATACCGACTGTACCAGGGAGACTATACAGACTGTACCAGAGAGACTATACCGACTGCACCAGGGAGACCATACCGACTGTACCAGGGAGACTATACCGACTGTACCAGAGAGACTATACCGACTGTACCAGAGAGACGATACCGACTGCACCAGAGAGACTATACCGACTGTACCAGAGAGACTATACCGACTGTACCAGAGAGACTATACCGACTGTACCAGAGAGACTATACCGACTGTACCAGAGAGACTATACCGACTGTACCAGAGAGACTATACCGACTGTACCAGAGAGACTATACCGACTGTACCAGAGAGACTATACCGACTGTACCAGGGAGACTATACCGACTGTACCAGGGAGACTATACCGACTGTACCAGGGAGACTATACCGACTGTACCAGAGAGACTATACCGACTGTACCAGAGAGACTATACCGACTGTACCAGAGAGACGATACCGACTGTACCAGAGAGACTATACCGACTGTACCAGAGAGACTATACCGACTGTACCAGAGAGACTATACCGACTGTACCAGAGGGACTATACCGACTGTACCAGGGAGACTATACCGATTGTACCAGGGAGACTATAACGACTGTACCAGAGAGACTATACCGACTGTACCAGAGGGACTATACCGACTGTACCAGGGAGACTATACCGACTGCACCAGAGAGACTATACCGACTGTACCAGAGAGACTATACCGACTGTACCAGAGAGACTATACCGACTGTACCAGAGAGACTATACCGACTGTACCAGAGAGACTATACCGACTGTACCAGAGAGACTATACCGACTGTACCAGAGAGACTATACCGACTGTACCAGAGAGACTATACCGACTGTACCAGAGAGAGACTATACCGACTGTACCAGGGAGACTATACCGACTGTACCAGGGAGGACTATACCGACTGTACCAGAGAGACTATACCGACTGTACCAGAGAGACTATACCGACTGTACCAGAGAGACGATACCGACTGTACCAGAGAGACTATACCGACTGTACCAGAGAGACTATACCGACTGTACCAGAGAGACTATACCGACTGTACCAGAGGGACTATACCGACTGTACCAGGGAGACTATACCGATTGTACCAGGGAGACTATAACGACTGTACCAGAGAGACTATACCGACTGTACCAGAGGGACTATACCGACTGTACCAGGGAGACTATACCGACTGTACCAGAGAGACTATACCGACTGTACCAGGGAGACTATACCGACTGTACCAGGGAGACTATACCGACTGTACCAGAGAGACTATACCGACTGTACCAGGGAGACTATACCGACTGTACCAGAGAGACTATACCGACTGTACCAGGGAGACTATACCGACTGTACCAGGGAGACTATACCGACTGTACCAGGGAGACTATACCGACTGTACCAGAGAGACTATACCGACTGTACCAGAGAGACGATACCGACTGTACCAGAGAGACTATACCGACTGTACCAGAGAGACTATACCGACTGTACCAGAGAGACTATACCGACTGTACCAGAGAGACTATACCGACTGTACCAGAGAGACTATACCGACTGTACCAGAGAGACTATACCGACTGTACCAGAGAGACTATACCGACTGTACCAGAGAGACTATACCGACTGTACCAGGGAGACTATACCGACTGTACCAGGGAGACTATACCGACTGTACCAGGGAGACTATACCGACTGTACCAGAGAGACTATACCGACTGTACCAGAGAGACTATACCGACTGTACCAGAGAGACGATACCGACTGTACCAGAGAGACTATACCGACTGTACCAGAGAGACTATACCGACTGTACCAGAGAGACTATACCGACTGTACCAGAGAGACTTACCGACTGTACCAGGGAGACTATACCGACTGTACCAGGGAGACTATACCGACTGTACCAGAGAGACTATACCGACTGTACCAGAGAGACTATACCGACTGTACCAGGGAGACTATACCGACTGTACCAGAGAGACTATACCGACTGTACCAGAGAGACTATACCGACTGTACCAGGGAGACTATACCGACTGTACCAGAGAGACTATACCGACTGTACCAGAGAGACTATACCGACTGTACCAGAGAGACTATACCGACTGTACCAGAGAGACTATACCGACTGTACCAGGGAGACTATACCGACTGTACCAGAGAGACTATACCGACTGTACCAGAGAGACTATACCGACTGTACCAGAGAGACTATACCGACTGTACCAGAGAGACTATACCGACTGTACCAGAGAGACTATACCGACTGTACCAGAGAGACTATACCGACTGTACCAGAGAGACTATACCGACTGTACCAGAGAGACTATACCGACTGTACCAGAGAGACTATACCGACTGTACCAGGGAGGACTATACCGACTGTACCAGGGAGACTATACCGACTGTACCAGAGAGACTATACCGACTGTACCAGAGAGACTATACCGACTGTACCAGAGAGACTATACCGACTGTACCAGGGAGACTATACCGACTGTACCAGGGAGACTATACCGACTGTACCAGAGAGACTATACCGACTGTACCAGGGAGACTATACCGACTGTACCAGAGAGACTATACCGACTGTACCAGAGAGACTATACCGACTGTACCAGAGAGACTATACCGACTGTACTAGAGAGACTATACCGACTGTACCAGAGAGACTATACCGACTGTACCAGGGAGACTATACCGACTGTACCAGGGAGACTATACCGACTGTACCAGGGAGACTATACCGACTGTACCAGAGAGACTATACCGACTGTACCAGAGAGACTATACCGACTGTACCAGGGAGACTATACCGACTGTACCAGAGAGACTATACCGACTGTACCAGAGAGACTTATACCGACTGTACCAGGGAGACTATACCGACTGTACCAGAGAGACTATACCGACTGTACCAGAGAGACTATACCGACTGTACCAGAGAGACTATACCGACTGTACCAGAGAGACTATACCGACTGTACCAGAGGAGACTATACCGACTGTACCAGAGAGACTATACCGACTGTACCAGAGAGACTATACCGACTGTACCAGAGGAGACTATACCGACTGTACCAGGAGACATACGACGTTCCAGAGAGACTATACCGACTGTACCAGAGAGACTATACCGACTGTACCAGGGAGACTATACCGACTGTACCAGGGAGACTATACCGACTGTACCAAGGAGACTATACCGACTGTACCAGGGAGACTATACCGACTGTACCAGGAGACTATACCGACTGTACCAGGGAGACTATACCGACTGTACCAGGGAGACTATACCGACTGTACCAGAGAGACTATACCGACTGTACCAGGGAGACATACCGACTGTACCAGAGAGACTATACCGACTGTACCAGAGAGACTATACCGACTGTACCAGAGAGACTATACCGACTGTACCAGGGAGACTATACCGACTGTACCAGGGAGACTATACCGACTGTACCAGGAGACTATACCGACTGTACCAGAGAGACTATACCGACTGTACCAGGGAGACTATACCGACTGTACCAGAGAGACTATACCGACTGTACCAGAGAGACTATACCGACTGTACCAGAGAGACTATACCGACTGTACCAGAGAGACTATACCGACTGTACCAGAGAGACTATACCGACTGTACCAGGGAGACTATACCGACTGTACCAGAGAGACTATACCGACTGTACCAGGGAGACTATACCGACTGTACCAGAGAGACTATACCGACTGTACCAGAGAGACTATACCGACTGTACCAGAGAGACTATACCGACTGTACCAGAGAGACTATACCGACTGTACCAGAGGGACTATACCGACTGTACCAGAGAGACTATACCGACTGTACCAGGGAGACTATACCGACTGTACCAGAGAGACTATACCGACTGTACCAGAGGGACTATACCGACTGTACCAGGGAGACTATACCGACTGTACCAGAGAGACTATACCGACTGTACCAGAGGAGACTATACCGACTGTACCAGAGAGACTATACCGACTGTACCAGGAGACTATACCGACTGTACCAGAGAGACTATACCGACTGTACCAGAGAGACTATACCGACTGTACCAGAGAGACTATACCGACTGTACCAGAGAGACTATACGACTGTACCAGAGAGACTATACCGACTGTACCAGAGAGACTATACCGACTGTACCAGAGAGACTATACCGACTGTACCAGAGAGACTATACCGACTGTACCAGGGAGACTATACCGACTGTACCAGGGAGACTATACCGACTGTACCAGAGAGACTATACCGACTGTACCAGAGAGACTATACCGACTGTACCAGGGAGACTATACCGACTGTACCAGAGAGACTATACCGACTGTACCAGAGAGACTATACCGACTGTACCAGGGAGACTATACCGACTGTACCAGGGAGACTATACCGACTGTACCAGGAGAGACTATACCGACTGTACCAGGGAGACTATACCGACTGTACCAGAGAGACTATACCGACTGTACCAGGGAGACTATACCGACTGTACCAGGGAGACTATACCGACTGTACCAGGGAGACTATACCGACTGTACCAGAGAGACTATACCGACTGTACCAGAGAGACTATACCGACTGTACCAGAGAGACTATACCGACTGTACCAGAGAGACTATACCGACTGTACCAGAGAGACTATACCGACTGTACCAGAGAGACTATACCGACTGTACCAGAGGGACTATACCGACTGTACCAGGGAGACTATACCGACTGTACCAGGGAGACTATACCGACTGTACCAGAGAGACTATACCGACTGTACCAGAGGGACTATACCGACTGTACCAGGAGACTATACCGACTGTACCAGAGAGACTATACCGACTGTACCAGAGAGACTATACCGACTGTACCAGGGAGACTATACCGACTGTACCAGGAGACTATACCGACTGTACCAGAGAGACTATACCGACTGTACCAGAGAGACTATACCGACTGTACCAGGAGGGACTATACCGACTGTACCAGGGAGACTATACCGACTGTACCAGAGAGACTATACCGACTGTACCAGAGAGACTATACCGACTGTACCAGGGAGACTATACCGACTGTACCAGAGAGACTATACCGACTGTACCAGAGAGACTATACCGACTGTACCAGGAGACTATACCGACTGTACCAGGGAGACTATACCGACTGTACCAGAGAGACTATACCGACTGTACCAGAGAGACCTATACCGACTGTACCAGAGAGACTATACCGACTGTACCAGGGAGACTATACCGACTGTACCAGGAGACTAGACCGACTGTACCAGAGAGACTATACCGACTGTACCAGGGAGACTATACCGACTGTACCAGGAGAGACTATACCGACTGTACCAGAGAGACTATACCGACTGTACCAGAGAGACTATACCGACTGTACCAGAGAGACTATACCGACTGTACCAGAGAGACTATACCGACTGTACCAGGAGACTATACCGACTGTACCAGAGAGACTATACCGACTGTACCAGAGAGACTATACCGACTGTACCAGAGAGACTATACCGACTGTACCAGAGAGACTATACCGACTGTACCAGAGAGACTATACCGACTGTACCAGAGAGACTATACCGACTGTACCAGAGAGACTATACCGACTGTACCAGAGAGACTATACCGACTGTACCAGGGAGACTATACCGACTGTACCAGGGAGACTATACCGACTGTACCAGAGAGACTATACCGACTGTACCAGGGAGACTATACCGACTGTACCAGAGAGACTATACCGACTGTACCAGAGAGACTATACCGACTGTACCAGAGAGACTATACCGACTGTACCAGGGAGACTATACCGACTGTACCAGAGAGACTATACCGACTGTACCAGGGAGACTATACCGACTGTACCAGAGAGACTATACCGACTGTACCAGGGAGACTATACCGACTGTACCAGAGAGACTATACCGACTGTACCAGGGAGACTATACCGACTGTACCAGGAGACTATACCGACTGTACCAAGAGACTATACCGACTGTACCAGAGAGACTATAACCGACTGTACCAGAGAGACTATACCGACTGTACCAGAGAGACTATACGACTGTACCAGAGAGACTATACCGACTGTACCAGAGAGACTATACCGACTGTACCAGAGAGACTATACCGACTGTACCAGGGAGACTATACCGACTGTACCAGAGAGACTATAACCGACTGTACCAGAGAGACTATACCGACTGTACCAGAGAGACTATACCGACTGTACCAGAGAGACTATACCGACTGTACAGAGAGACTATACCGACTGTACCAGGGAGACTATACCGACTGTACCAGAGAGACTATACGACTGTACCCAGAGAGGACTATACCGACTGTACCAGAGAGGACTATACCGACTGTACCAGGGAGACTATACCGACTGTACCAGGGAGACTATACCGACTGTACCAGAGAGACTATACCGACTGTACAGAGAGACTATACCGACTGTACCAGAGAGACTATACCGACTGTACCAGGGAGACTATACCGACTGTACCAGAGAGACTATACCGACTGTACCAGAGGAGACTATACCGACTGTACCAGAGAGACTATACCGACTGTACAGGGAGACTATACCGACTGTACCAGAGAGACTATACCGACTGTACCAGAGAGACTATACCGACTGTACCAGGGAGACTATACCGACTGTACCAGTGAGACTATACCGACTGTACCAGAGAGACTATACCGACTGTACCAGAGAGACTATACCGACTGTACCAGAGAGACTATACCGACTGTACCAGAGAGACTATACCGACTGTACCAGGGAGACTATACCGACTGTACCAGAGGAGACTATACCGACTGTACCAGGGAGACTATACCGACTGTACCAGGAGACTATACCGACTGTACCAGAGAGACTATACCGACTGTACCAGGGAGACTATACCGACTGTACCAGAGAGACTATACCGACTGTACCAGAGAGACTATACCGACTGTACCAGAGAGACTATACCGACTGTACCAGGGAGACTATACCGACTGTACCAGGGAGACTATACCGACTGTACCAGGGAGACTATACCGACTGTACCAGAGAGACTATACCGACTGTACCAGGAGACTATACCGACTGTACCAGAGAGACTATACCGACTGTACCAGAGAGACTATACCGACTGTACCAGAGAGACTATACCGACTGTACCAGAGAGACTATACCGACTGTACCAGAGAGACTATACCGACTGTACCAGGGAGACTATACCGACTGTACCAGAGAGACTATACCGACTGTACCAGAGAGACTATACCGACTGTACCAGAGAGACTATACCGACTGTACCAGAGAGACTATACCGACTGTACCAGAGAGACTATACCGACTGTACCAGGAGACTATACCGACTGTACCAGAGAGACTATACCGACTGTACCAGAGAGACTATACCGACTGTACCAGAGAGACTATACCGACTGTACCAGAGAGACTATACCGACTGTACCAGAGAGACGATACCGACTGTACCAGAGAGACTATACCGACTGTACCAGGAGGACTATACCGACTGTACCAGAGAGACTATACCGACTGTACCAGGGAGACTATACCGACTGTACCAGGGAGACTATACCGACTGTACCAGAGAGACTATACCGACTGTACCAGGAGACTATACCGACTGTACCAGGGAGACTATACCGACTGTACCAGAGAGACTATACCGACTGTACCAGGGAGACTATACCGACTGTACCAGAGAGACTATACCGACTGTACCAGAGAGACTATACCGACTGTACCAGGAGACTATACCGACTGTACCAGAGAGACTAATACCGACTGTACCAGGGAGACTATACCGACTGTACCAGAGAGACTATACCGACTGTACCAGTGAGACTATACCGACTGTACCAGAGAGACTATACCGACTGTACCAGGAGACTATACCGACTGTACCAGAGAGACTATACCGACTGTACCAGAGAGACTATACCCGACTGTACCAGGGAGACTATACCGACTGTACCAGTGAGACTATACCGACTGTACCAGAGAGACTATACCGACTGTACCAGGGAGACTATACCGACTGTACCAGAGAGACTATACCGACTGTACCAGAGAGACTATACCGACTGTACCAGAGAGACTATACCGACTGTACCAGAGAGACTATACCGACTGTACCAGGAGACTATACCGACTGTACCAGGGAGACTATACCGACTGTACCAGGAGACTATACCGACTGTACCAGAGAGACTATATCGACTGTACCAGGAGAGACTATACCGACTGTACCAGGGAGACTATCCGACTGTACCAGGGAGACCTATACCGACTGTACCAGAGAGACTATACCGACTGTACCAGGTAGACTATACCGACTGTACCTAGACTACCTGTACCAGGGAGACTATACCGACTGTACCAGAGAGACTATACCGACTGTACCAGAGAGACTATACCGACTGTACCAGGGAGACTATACCGACTGTACCAGAGAGACTATACCGACTGTACCAGGAGACTATACCGACTGTACCAGGAGACTATACCGACTGTACCAGAGAGACTATACCGACTGTACCAGGGAGACTATACGACTGTACCAGAGAGACTATACCGACTGTACCAGGAGACTATACCGACTGTACCAGGGAGACTATACCGACTGTACCAGGGAGACTATACCGACTGTACCAGGGAGACTATACCGACTGTACCAGGGAGACTATACCGACTGTACCAGAGAGACTATACCGACTGTACCAGAGAGACTATACCGACTGTACCAGGGAGACTATACCGACTGTACCAGAGAGACTATACCGACTGTACCAGAGAGACTATACCGACTGTACCAGGGAGACTATACCGACTGTACCAGGGAGACTATACCGACTGTACCAGAGAGACTATACCGACTGTACCAGAGAGACTATACCGACTGTACCAGGGAGACTATACCGACTGTACCAGAGAGACTATACCGACTGTACCAGAGAGACTATACCGACTGTACCAGAGAGACTATACCGACTGTACCAGAGAGACTATACCGACTGTACCAGGGAGACTATACCGACTGTACCAGAGACTATACCGACTGTACCAGAGAGACTATACCGACTGTACCAGGAGACTATACCGACTGTACCAGGGAGACTATACCGACTGTACCAGAGAGACTATACCGACTGTACCAGGGAGACTATATCGACTGTACCAGGAGACTATACCGACTGTACCAGAGAGACTATACCGACTGTACCAGAGAGACTATACCGACTGTACCAGAGAGACTATACCGACTGTACCAGGGAGACTATACCGACTGTACCAGAGAGACTATACCGACTGTACCAGGGAGACTATACCGACTGTACCAGGGAGACTATACCGACTGTACCAGGGAGACTATACCGACTGTACCAGAGAGACTATACCGACTGTACCAGGGAGACTATACCGACTGTACCAGAGAGACTATACCGACTGTACCAAGGAGACTATACCGACTGTACCAGAGAGACTATACCGACTGTACCAGAGAGACTATACCGACTGTACCAGAGAGACTATACCGACTGTACCAGGGAGCCTATACCGACTGTACAAGAGAGACTATACCGACTGTACCAGGGAGACTATACCGACTGTACCAGAGAGACTATACCGACTGTACCAGAGAGACTATACCGACTGTACCAGAGAGACTATACCGACTGTACCAGGGAGACTATACCGACTGTACCAGAGAGACTATACCGACTGTACCAGAGAGACTATACCGACTGTACCAGAGAGACTATACCGACTGTACCAGAGAGACTATACCGACTGTACCAGAGAGACGATACCGACTGTACCAGAGAGACTATACCGACTGTACCAGAGAGACGATACCGACTGTACCAGAGAGACTATACCGACTGTACCAGAGGGACTATACCGACTGTACCAGGGAGACTATACCGACTGTACCAGAGAGACTATACCGACTGTACCAGAGAGACTATACCGACTGTACCAGAGAGACTATACCGACTGTACCAGAGAGACTATACCGACTGTACCAGGAGACTATACCGACTGTACCAGGGAGACTATACCGACTGTACCAGAGAGACTATACCGACTGTACCAGGGAGACTATACCGACTGTACCAGAGAGACTATACCGACTGTACTAGAGAGACTATACCGACTGTACCAGAGAGACTATACCGACTGTACTAGAGAGACTATACCGACTGTACCAGAGAGACTATACCGACTGTACCAGGAGACTATACCGACTGTACCAGGGAGACTATACCGACTGTACCAGGGAGACTATACCGACTGTACCAGAGAGACTATACCGACTGTACCAGAGAGACTATACCGACTGTACCAGGGAGACTATACCGACTGTACCAGAGAGACTATACCGACTGTACCAGAGAGACTATACCGACTGTACCAGAGAGACTATACCGACTGTACCAGAGAGACTATACCGACTGTACCAGAGAGACTATACCGACTGTACCAGAGAGACTTACTCGACTGTACAGAGGGACTATACCGGACTGTACCAGGGAGACTATACCGACTGTACCAGGGAGACTATACAGACTGTACAGAGAGACTATACCGACTGTACCAGGGAGACTATACCGACTGTACCTGAGAGACTATACCGACTGTACCCAGAGAGACTATACCGACTGTACCAGGACGACTATACCGACTGTACCAGAGAGACTATACCGACTGTACCAGGAGAGACTATACCGACTGTACCAGAGAGACTATATCCGACTGTACCAGGGAGACTATTACCGACTGTACCAGAGAGACTATACCGACTGTACCAGTGAGACTATACCCGACTGTACCCAGGGAGACTATACCGACTGTACCAGAGAGACTATACCGACTGTACCAGGGAGACTATTACGACTGTACCAGAGAGACTATACCGACTGTACCAGGGAGACTATACTGACTGTACCAGTGAGACTATACGACTGTACCAGAGAGACTATACCCGGCTGTACCAGAGAGACTATACCGACTGTACCAGAGAGACTATACCGACTGGTATACCAGGGGACTATACCGACTGTACCAGGGAGACTATACCGACTGTACCAGGGAGACTATACGACTGTACCAGAGAGACTATACCGACTGTACAGAGAGACTATACCGACTGTACAGAGAGACTATACCGACTGTACCAGAGAGACTATACCGACTGTACTAGGAGAGACTATACGACTGTACCAGAGACTATACCGACTGTACCAGGGAGACTATACCGACTGTACCAGAGAGACCTTCATACCGACTGTACCAGAGAGACTATACCGACTGTACCAGTGAGACTATACCGACCTGTACAGAGAGACTATACCGACTGTACAGAGAGACTATACCGACTGTACCAGAGGAGACTATACCGACTGTACCAGGGAGGACTATACCGACTGTACCAGAGAGACATTACCGACTGTACCAGAGAGACTATACCGACTGTACCAGAGAGACTATACCGACTGTACCAGGGAGACTATACCGACTGTACCAGGAGACTAACCGACTGTACCAGAGAGACTATACCGACTGTACCAGGGAGGGACATATCCGACTGTACCAGGGAGACTATACCGACTGTACCAGAGAGACTATACCGACTGTACCAGAGAGACTATACCGACTGTACCAGAGAGACTATACCGACTGTACCAGAGAGACTATACCGACTGTACCAGAGAGACTATACCGACTGTACCAGGGAGACTATACCGACTGTACCAGGGAGACTACTACCGACTGTACCAGAGAGACTATACCGACTGTACCAGAGAGACTATACCGACTGTACCAGGAGACTATACCGACTGTACCAGGGAGACTATACCGACTGTACCAGAGAGACTATACCGACTGTACCAGAGAGACTATACCGACTGTACCAGAGAGACTATACCGACTGTACCAGAGAGACTATACCGACTGTACCAGAGAGACTATACCGACTGTACCAGAGAGACTATACCGACTGTACCAGGGAGACTATACCGACTGTACCAGAGAGACTATACCGACTGTACCAGGGAGACTATACCGACTGTACCAGGGAGACTATACCGACTGTACCAGGAGACTATACCGACTGTACCAGGAGACTATACCGACTGTACCAGAGAGACTATACCGACTGTACCAGGGAGACTATACCGACTGTACCAGAGGAGACTATACCGACTGTACCAGGGAGACTATACCGACTGTACCAGGAGACTATACCGACTGTACCAGGAGACTATACCGACTGTACCAGGAGACTATACCGACTGTACCAGAGAGACTATACCGACTGTACCAGAGAGACTATACGACTGTACAGGAGACTATACCGACTGTACCAGAGAGACTATACCGACTGTACCAGAGAGACTATACCGACTGTACCAGGGAGACTATACCGACTGTACCAGGGAGACTATACCGACTGTACCAGAGAGACTATACCGACTGTACCAGAGAGACTATACCGACTGTACCAGAGAGACTATACCGACTGTACCAGAGAGACTATACCGACTGTACCAGAGAGACTATACCGACTGTACCAGGAGGACTATACCGACTGTACCAGAGAGACTATACCGACTGTACCAGGGAGACTATACCGACTGTACCAGAGAGACTATACCGACTGTACCAGAGAGACTATACCGACTGTACCAGAGAGACTATACCGACTGTACCAGGAGACTATACCGACTGTACCAGGGAGACTATACGACTGTACCAGGGAGACTATACCGACTGTACCAGGAGACTATACCGACTGTACCAGAGGAGACTATACCGACTGTACCAGAGAGACTATACCGACTGTACCAGAGAGACTATACCGACTGTACCAGAGAGACTATACGACTGTACCAGAGAGACTATACCGACTGTACCAGGGAGACCTATACCGACTGTACCAGGGAGACTATACCGACTGTACCAGAGAGACTATACCGACTGTACAGAGAGACTATACCGACTGTACCAGAGAGGACTATACCGACTGTACCAGGGAGACTATACCGACTGTACCAGAGAGACTATACCGACTGTACCAGGGAGACTATACCGACTGTACCAGAGAGACTATACCGACTGTACCAGAGAGACTATACCGACTGTACCAGGGAGACTATACCGACTGTACCAGAGAGACTATACCGACTGTACCAGAGAGACTATACCGACTGTACCAGAGAGACTATACCGACTGTACCAGAGAGACTATACCGACTGTACCAGAGAGACTATACCGACTGTACCAGGGAGACTATACCGACTGTACCAGAGAGACTATACCGACTGTACCAGAGAGACTATACCGACTGTACCAGAGAGACTATACCGACTGTACCAGAGAGACTATACCGACTGTACCAGAGAGACTATACCGACTGTACCAGAGAGACTATACCGACTGTACCAGAGAGACTATACCGACTGTACCAGAGAGACTATACCGACTGTACCAGAGGGACTATACCGACTGTACCAGGGAGATATACTGACTGTACCAGGGAGACTATACCGACTGTACCAGAGAGACTATACCGACTGTACCAGAGAGACTATACCGACTGTACCAGAGAGACTATACCGACTGTACCAGAGAGACTATACCGACTGTACCAGGGAGACTATACCGACTGTACCAGAGAGACTATACCGACTGTACCAGGGAGACTATACCGACTGTACCAGAGAGACTATACCGACTGTACCAGAGAGACTATACCGACTGTACCAGAGAGACTATACCGACTGTACCAGGAGGACTATACCGACTGTACCAGGGAGACTATACCGACTGTACCAGAGAGACTATACGACTGTACCAGGGAGACTATACCGACTGTACCAGGGAGACTATACCGACTGTACCAGGAGACTATACCGACTGTACCAGAGAGACTATACCGACTGTACCAGGGAGACTATACCGACTGTACCAGGGAGACTATACCGACTGTACCAGAGAGACTATACCGACTGTACCAGAGAGACTATACCGACTGTACCAGAGAGACTATACCGACTGTACCAGTGAGACTATACCGACTGTACCAGAGAGACTATACCGACTGTACCAGAGAGACTATACCGACTGTACCAGAGAGACTATACCGACTGTACCAGAGAGACTATACCGACTGTACCAGGAGAGACTATACCGACTGTACCAGGAGACCTATACCGACTGTACCAGGGAGACATACGACTGTACCAGAGAGGACTATACCGACTGTACCAGGGAGACTATACCGACTGTACCAGGAGACTATACCCGACTGTACCAGAGGAGACTATACCGACTGTACCAGAGAGACTATACCGACTGTACCAGGGAGACTATACCGACTGTACCAGGAGACTATACCGACTGTACCAGGAGAGACTATACCGACTGTACCAGGGACTATACCGACTGTACCAGGAGACTATACCGACTGTACCAGAGAGACTATACCGACTGTACCCGAGAGACTATACCGACTGTACCAGGGAGACTATACCGACTGTACCAGAGAGGACTATACCGACTGTACCAGAGGAGACTATACCGACTGTACCAGAGAGACTATACCGACTGTACCAGAGGAGACTATACCGACTGTACCAGAGAGACTATACCGACTGTACCGAGGAGACTATACCGACTGTACCAGGGAGACTATACCGACTGTACCAGAGAGACTATACCGACTGTACCAGAGAGACTATACCGACTGTACCAGAGAGACTATACCGACTGTACCAGAGAGACTATACCGACTGTACCAGAGAGACTATACCGACTGTACCAGAGAGACTATACCGACTGTACCAGAGAGACTATACCGACTGTACCAGAGAGACTATACCGACTGTACCAGAGGGACTATACCGACTGTACCAGGGAGACTATACCGACTGTACCAGGGAGACTATAACGACTGTACCAGAGAGACTATACCGACTGTACCAGAGGGACTATACCGACTGTACCAGGGAGACTATACCGACTGTACCAGAGAGACTATACCGACTGTACCAGAGAGACTATACCGACTGTACCAGGGAGACTATACCGACTGTACCAGGGAGACTATACCGACTGTACCAGAGAGACTATACCGACTGTACCAGGGAGACTATACCGACTGTACCAGAGAGACTATACCGACTGTACCAGGGAGACTATACCGACTGTACCAGAGAGACTATACCGACTGTACCAGGGAGACTATACCGACTGTACCAGGGAGACTATACCGACTGTACCAGGAGAGACTATACCGACTGTACCAGAGAGACTATACCGACTGTACCAGAGAGACTATACCGACTGTACCAGGAGACTATACCGACTGTACCAGAGAGACTATACCGACTGTACCAGAGAGACTATACCGACTGTACCAGGAGAGACTATACCGACTGTACCAGGGAGACTATACCGACTGTACCAGGAGAGACTATACCGACTGTACCAGAGAGACTATACCGACTGTACCAGAGAGACTATACCGACTGTACCAGGGAGACTATACCGACTGTACCAGGGAGACTATACCGACTGTACCAGGGAGACTATACCGACTGTACCAGAGAGACTATACCGACTGTACCAGAGAGACTATACCGACTGTACCAGAGAGACTATACCGACTGTACCAGGGAGACTATACCGACTGTACCAGAGAGACTATACCGACTGTACCAGAGAGACTATACCGACTGTACCAGGGAGACTATACCGACTGTACCAGGGAGACTATACCGACTGTACCAGGAGAGACTACGACTGTACCAGGAGACTATACCGAGAGAGACTATACCGACTGTACCAGGGAGACTATACCGACTGTACCAGAGAGACTATACCGACTGTACCAGAGAGACTATACCGACTGTACCAGAGAGACTATACCGACTGTACCAGGGAGACTATACCGACTGTACCAGAGGAGACTATACCGACTGTACCAGAGGAGACTATACCGACTGTACCAGAGAGACTATACCGACTGTACCAGGGAGACTATACCGACTGTACCAGGAGACTATACCGACTGTACCAGGGAGACTATACCGACTGTACCAGAGAGACTATACCGACTGTACCAGAGAGACTATAGCGACTGTACCCAGAGAGACTATACCGACTGTACCAAGAGACTATACCGACTGTACCAGAGAGACTATACCGACTGTACCAGAGAGACTATACCGACTGTACCAGGGAGACTATACCGACTGTACCAGAGAGACTATACCGACTGTACCAGGGAGACTATACCGACTGTACCAGGAGACTATACCGACTGTACCAGAGAGACTATACCGACTGTACCAGGGAGACTATACCGACTGTACCAGAGAGACTATACCGGACTGTACCAGGGAGACTATACCGACTGTACCAGGGAGACTATACCGACTGTACCAGGGAGACTATACCGACTGTACCAGGGAGACTATACCGACTGTACCAGGGAGACTATACCGACTGTACCAGAGAGACTATACCGACTGTACCAGAGAGACTATACCGACTGTACCAGGAGACTATACCGACTGTACCAGAGAGACTATACCGACTGTACCAGAGAGACTATACCGACTGTACCAGGGAGACTATACCGACTGTACCAGGGAGACTATACCGACTGTACCAGAGAGACTATACCGACTGTACCAGAGAGACTATACCGACTGTACCAGGGAGACTATACCGACTGTACCAGAGAGACTATACCGACTGTACCAGAGAGACTATACCGACTGTACCAGAGAGACTATACCGACTGTACCAGAGAGACTATACCGACTGTACCAGGAGAGACTATACCGACTGTACCAGAGAGACTATACCGACTGTACCAGAGAGACTATACCGACTGTACCAGAGAGACTATACCGACTGTACCAGGGAGACTATACCGACTGTACCAGGGAGACTATACCGACTGTACCAGGGAGACTATACCGACTGTACCAGAGAGACTATACCGACTGTACCAGGGAGACTATACCGACTGTACCAGGGAGACTATACCGACTGTACCAGGGAGACTATACCGACTGTACCAGAGAGACTATACCGACTGTACCAGGGAGACTATACCGACTGTACCAGAGAGACTATACCGACTGTACCAGAGAGACTATACCGACTGTACCAGAGAGACTATACCGACTGTACCAGAGAGACTATACCGACTGTACCAGAGAGACTATACCGACTGTACCAGAGAGACTATACCGACTGTACCAGGGAGACTATACCGACTGTACCAGGGAGACTATACCGACTGTACCAGGGAGACTATACCGACTGTACCAGGGAGACTATACCGACTGTACCAGAGAGACTATACCGACTGTACCAGAGAGACTATACGACTGTACCAGAGAGACTATACCGACTGTACCAGGAGACTATACCGACTGTACCAGGGAGACTATACCGACTGTACCAGGGAGACTATACCGACTGTACCAGGGAGACTATACCGACTGTACCAGGGAGACTATACCGACTGTACCAGGGAGACTATACCGACTGTACCAGGGAGACTATACCGACTGTACCAGAGAGACTATACCGACTGTACCAGAGAGACTATACCGACTGTACCAGAGAGACTATACCGACTGTACCAGGAGACTATACCGACTGTACCAGGGAGACTATACCGACTGTACCAGAGAGACTATACCGACTGTACCAGAGAGACTATACCGACTGTACCAGAGAGACTATACCGACTGTACCAGAGAGACTATACCGACTGTACCAGAGAGACTATACCGACTGTACCAGGAGACTATACCGACTGTACCAGAGAGACTATACCGACTGTACCAGAGAGACTATACCGACTGTACCAGAGAGACTATACCGACTGTACCAGGGAGACTATACCGACTGTACAGAGAGACTATACCGACTGTACCAGAGAGACTATACCGACTGTACCAGGGAGACTATACCGACTGTACCAGGGAGACTATACCGACTGTACCAGTGAGACTATACCGACTGTACCAGAGAGACTATACCGACTGTACCAGAGAGACTATACCGACTGTACCAGGGAGACTATACCGACTGTACCAGAGAGACTATACCGACTGTACCAGGGAGACTATACCGACTGTACCAGAGAGACTATACCGACTGTACCAGGAGAGACTATACCGACTGTACCAGAGAGACTATACCGACTGTACCAGAGAGACTATACCGACTGTACCAGGGAGACTATACCGACTGTACCAGAGAGACTATACCGACTGTACCAGGAGACTATACCGACTGTACCAGGGAGACTATACCGACTGTACCAGAGAGACTATACCGACTGTACCAGGGAGACTATACCGACTGTACCAGAGAGACTATACGACTGTACCAGGAGACTATACCGACTGTACCAGGAGACTATACCGACTGTACCAGGGAGACTATACCGACTGTACAGAGAGACTATACCGACTGTACCAGGGAGACTATACCGACTGTACCAGAGAGACTATACCGACTGTACCAGGAGACTATACCGACTGTACCAGAGAGACTATACCGACTGTACCAGAGAGACTATACCGACTGTACCAGAGAGACTATACCGACTGTACCAGAGAGACTATACCGACTGTAACAGGGAGACTATACCGACTGTACCAGGGAGACTATACCGACTGTACCAGGGAGACTATACCGACTGTACCAGGGAGACTATACCGACTGTACCAGAGAGACTATACCGACTGTACCAGAGAGACTATACCGACTGTACCAGAGAGACTATACCGACTGTACCAGAGAGACTATACCGACTGTACCAGGGAGACTATACCGACTGTACCAGAGAGACTATACCGACTGTACCAGAGAGACTATACCGACTGTACCAGAGAGACTATACCGACTGTACCAGAGAGACTATACCGACTGTACCAGAGAGACTATACCGACTGTACCAGGGAGACTATACGACTGTACCAGGGAGACTATACCGACTGTACCAGGAGACTATACCGACTGTACCAGGGAGACTATACCGACTGTACCAGGGAGACTATACCGACTGTACCAGAGAGACTATACCGACTGTACCAGGGAGACTATACCGACTGTACAGAGAGACTATACCGACTGTACCAGGGAGACTATACCGACTGTACCAGAGAGACTATACCGACTGTACCAGAGAGACTATACCGACTGTACCAGAGAGACTATACCGACTGTACCAGAGAGACTATACCGACTGTACCAGGGAGACTATACCGACTGTACCAGAGGAGACTATACCGACTGTACCAGGAGACTATACCGACTGTACCAGGAGACTATACCGACTGTACCAGGAGACTATACCGACTGTACCAGAGAGACTATACCGACTGTACCAGAGAGACTATACCGACTGTACCAGAGAGACTATACCGACTGTACCAGGGAGACTATACCGACTGTACCAGAGAGACTATACCGACTGTACCAGAGAGACTATACCGACTGTACCAGGGAGACTATACCGACTGTACCAGGGAGACTATACCGACTGTACCAGAGAGACTATACCGACTGTACCAGAGAGACTATACCGACTGTACCAGAGAGACTATACCGACTGTACCAGGGAGACTATACCGACTGTACCAGGGAGACTATACCGACTGTACCAGGGAGACTATACCGACTGTACCAGGGAGACTATACCGACTGTACCAGGGAGACTATACCGACTGTACCAGAGAGACTATACCGACTGTACCAGAGAGACTATACCGACTGTACCAGAGAGACTATACCGACTGTACCAGGGAGACTATACCGACTGTACCAGAGAGACTATACCGACTGTACCAGAGAGACTATACCGACTGTACCAGAGAGACTATACCGACTGTACCAGAGAGACTATACCGACTGTATAAGAGAGACTATACCGACTGTACCAGAGAGACTATACCGACTGTACCAGGGAGACTATACCGACTGTACCAGGGAGACTATACCGACTGTACCAGGGAGACTATACCGACTGTACCAGGGAGACTATACCGACTGTACCAGAGAGACTATACCGACTGTACCAGAGAGACTATACCGACTGTACCAGAGAGACTATACCGACTGTACCAGGGAGACTATACCGACTGTACCAGAGTGACTATACCGACTGTACCAGAGCGACTATACCGACTGTACCAGAGAGACTATACCGACTGTACCAGAGAGACTATACCGACTGTACCAGGGAGACTATACCGACTGTACCAGAGAGACTATACCGACCTGTACCAGAGAGACTATACCGACTGTACCAGGGAGACTATACCGACTGTACCAGGGAGACTATACCGACTGTACCAGAGAGACTATACCGACTGTACCAGGGGAGACTATACCGACTGTACCAGAGAGACTGTACCGACTGTACCAGGAGACTATACCGACTGTACCAGGGAGACTATACCGACTGTACCAGGGAGACTATACGACTGTACCAGGGAGACTATACCGACTTTACCAGAGAGACTATACCGACTGTACCAGGGAGACTATACCGACTGTACCAGAGAGACTATACCGACTGTACCAGGGAGACTATACCGACTGTACCAGAGAGACTATACCGACTGTACCAGAGAGACTATACCGACTGTACCAGGGAGACTATACCGACTGTACCAGGGAGACTATACCGACTGTACCAGGGAGACTATACCGACTGTACCAGGAGACTATACCGACTGTACCAGAGAGACTATACCGACTGTACCAGAGAGACTATACCGACTGTACCAGGGAGACTATACCGACTGTACCTGAGAGACTATCCGACTGTACCAGGGAGACTATACCGACTGTACCAGAGAGACTATACCGACTGTACCAGGGAGACTATACCGACTGTACCAGGGAGACTATACCGACTGTACCAGGGAGACTATACCGACTGTACCAGAGAGACTATACCGACTGTACCAGGGAGACTATACGACTGTACCAGAGAGACTATACCGACTGTACCAAGGAGACTATACCGACTGTACCAGAGAGACTATACCGACTGTACCAGAGAGACTATACCGACTGCACCAGAGAGACGATACCGACTGTACCAGAGAGACTATACCGAATGTAACAGGGAGACTATACCGACTGTACCAGGGAGACTATACCGACTGTACCAGGGAGACTATACCAACTGTACCAGGGAGACTATACCGACTGTACCAGAGAGACTATACCGACTGTACCAGAGAGACTAAAGCGACTGTACCAGAGAGACTATACCGACTGTACCAGAGAGTATACCGACTGTACCAGGGAGACTATACCGACTGTACCAGAGAGACTATACCGACTGTACCAGGGAGACTATACCGACTGTACCAGGGAGACTATACCGACTGTACCAGGGAGACTATACCGACTGTGCCAGGGAGACTATACCGACTGTACCAGAGAGACTATACCGACTGTACCAGAGAGACTATACCGACTGTACCAGGGAGGCTATACCGACTGTACCAGGGAGACTATACCGACTGTACCAGGGAGACTATACCGACTGTACCAGGGAGACTATACCGACTGTACCAGGGAGACTATACCGACTGTACCAGGGAGACTATACCGACTGTACTAGAGAGACTATACCGACTGTACCAGAGAGACTATACCGACTGTACCAGGGAGACTATACCGACTGTACCAGGGAGACTATACCGACTGTACCAGGGAGACTATACCGACTGTACCAGAGAGACTATACCGACTGTACCAGAGAGACTATACCGACTGTACCAGGGAGACTATACCGACTGTACCAGAGAGACTATACCGACTGTACCAGAGAGACTATACCGACTGTACCAGAGAGACTATACCGACTGTACCAGAGAGACTATACCGACTGTACCAGAGAGACTATACCGACTGCACCAGAGAGACTATACCGACTGTACCAGGGAGACTATACGACTGTACCAGAGAGACTATACCGACTGTACCAGGGAGACTATACCGACTGTACCAGGGAGACTATACCGACTGTACCAGAGAGACTATACCGACTGTACCAGGGAGACTATACCGACTGTACCAGAGAGACTGTACGGACTGTACCAGGGAGACTATACCGACTGTACCAGGGAGGACTATACCGACTGTACCAGGGAGACTATACCGACTGTACCAGGGAGACTATACCGACTGTACCAGGGAGACTATACCGACTGTACCAGAGAGACTATACCGACTGCACCAGAGAGACTATACCGACTGTACCAGGGAGACTATACCGACTGTACCAGAGAGACTATACCGACTGTACCAGAGAGACTTTACCGACTGTACCAGGGAGACTATACCGACTGTACCAGGGAGACTATACCGACTGTACCAGAGAGACTATACCGACTGCACCAGAGAGACTATACCGACTGTACCAGGGAGCCTATACCGACTGTACCAGAGAGACTATACCGACTGTACCAGAGAGACTATACCGACTGTACCAGAGAGACTATACCGACTGTACCAGAGAGACTATACCGACTGTACCAGGGAGACTATACCGACTGTACCAGAGAGACTATACCGACTGTACCAGAGAGACTATACCGACTGTACCAGAGAGACTATACCGACTGTACCAGGGAGACTATACCAACTGTACCAGGGAGACTATACCGACTGTACCAGGGAGACTATACCGACTGTACCAGAGAGACTATACCGACTGTACCAGGGAGACTATACCGACTGTACCAGGGAGACTATACCGACTGTACCAGGGAGACTATACCGACTGTACCAGAGAGACTATACCGACTGTACCAGGGAGACTATACCGACTGTACCAGAGAGACTATACCGACTGTACCAAGGAGACTATACCGACTGTACCAGAGAGACTATACCGACTGTACCAGAGAGACTATACCGACTGCACCAGAGAGACGATACCGACTGTACCAGAGAGACTATACCGAATGTAACAGGGAGACTATACCGACTGTACCAGGGAGACTATACCGACTGTACCAGGGAGACTATACCAACTGTACCAGGGAGACTATACCGACTGTACCAGAGAGACTATACCGACTGTACCAGAGAGACTAAGCGACTGTACCAGAGAGACTATACCGACTGTACCAGAGATTATACCGACTGTACCAGGGAGACTATACCGACTGTACCAGAGAGACTATACCGACTGTACCAGGGAGACTATACCGACTGTACCAGGGAGACTATACCGACTGTACCAGGGAGACTATACCGACTGTGCCAGGGAGACTATACCGACTGTACCAGAGAGACTATACCGACTGTACCAGAGAGACTATACCGACTGTACCAGGAGGCTATACCGACTGTACCAGGAGACTATACCGACGGTACAGGGAGACTATACCGACTGTACCAGGGAGACTATACCGACTGTATCAGGGAGACTATACCGACTGTACCAGAGAGACTATATCGACTGTACCAGAGAGACTATACCGCATGTACCAGAGAGACTATACCGACTGTACCAGGGAGACTATACTGACTGTACCAGAGAGACTATACCGACTGTACCAGAGAGACTATACCGACTGTACCAGAGAGACTATACCGACTGTACCAGAGAGACTATACCGACTGTATAAGAGAGACAATACCGACTGTACCAGAGAGACTATACCGACTGTACCAGGGAGACTATACCGACTGTACCAGGGAGACTATACCGAGGTACCAGGGAGACTATACCGACTGTACCAGGGAGACTATACCGACTGTACCAGAGAGACAATACCGACTGTACCAGAGAGACTATACCGACTGTACCAGAGAGACTATACCGACTGTACCAGGGAGACTATACCGACTGTACCAGAGAGACTATACTGACTGTACCAGAGCGACTATACCGACTGTACCAGAGAGACTATACCGACTGTACCAGAGAGACTATACCGACTGTACCAGGGAGACTATACCGACTGTACCAGAGAGACTATACCGACTGTACCAGAGAGACTATACCGACTGTACCAGGGAGACTATACCGACTGTACCAGGGAGACTATACCGACTGTACCAGAGAGACTATACCGACTGTACCAGGGAGACTATACCGACTGTACCAGAGAGACTGTACCGACTGTACCAGGGAGACTATACCGACTGTACCAGGGAGACTATACCGACTGTACCAGGGAGACTATACCGACTGTACCAGGGAGACTATACCGACTTTACCAGAGAGACTATACCGACTGTACCAGGGAGACTATACCGACTGTACCAGAGAGACTATACCGACTGTACCAGGGAGACTATACCGACTGTACCAGAGAGACTATACGACTGTACCAGAGAGACTATACCGACTGTACCAGGGAGGACTATACCGACTGTACCAGGGAGACTATACCGACTGTACCAGGGAGACTATACCGACTGTACCAGGGAGACTATACCGACTGTACCAGAGAGACTATACCGACTGTACCAGAGAGACTATACCGACTGTACCAGGGAGACTATACCGACTGTACCTGAGAGACTATGCCGACTGTACCAGGGAGACTATACCGACTGTACCAGAGAGACTATACCGACTGTACCAGGGAGACTATACCGACTGTACCAGGGAGACTATACCGACTGTACCAGGGAGACTATACCGACTGTACCAGAGAGACTATACCGACTGTACCAGGGAGACTATAAGGACTGTACCAGAGAGACTATACCGACTGTACCAGGAGACTATACCGACTGTACCAGAGAGACTATACCGACTGTACCAGAGAGACTATACCGACTGCACCAGAGAGACGATACCGACTGTACCAGAGAGACTATACCGAATGTAACAGGGAGACTATACCGACTGTACCAGGGAGACTATACCGACTGTACCAGGGAGACTATACCAACTGTACCAGGGAGACTATACCGACTGTACCAGAGAGACTATACCGACTGTACCAGGGAGACTATACCGACTGTACCAGAGAGACTATACCGACTGTACCAGAGAGACTATACCGACTGTACCAGGGAGGCTATACCGACTGTACCAGGGAGACTATACCGACTGTACCAGGGAGACTATACCGACTGTACCAGGGAGACTATACCGACTGTACCAGGGAGACTATACCGACTGTACCAGGGAGACTATACCGACTGTACCAGAGAGACTATATCGACTGTACCAGAGAGACTATACCGACTGTACCAGAGAGACTATACCGACTGTACCAGGGAGACTATACCGACTGTACCAGAGAGACTATACCGACTGTATAAGAGAGACAATACCGACTGTACCAGAGAGACTATACCGACTGTACCAGGGAGACTATACCGACTGTACCAGGGAGGACTATACCGAGGTACCAGGGAGACTATACCGACTGTACC
Source organism: Squalus acanthias (assembly GCA_030390025.1). Taxonomy (NCBI): domain Eukaryota; kingdom Metazoa; phylum Chordata; class Chondrichthyes; order Squaliformes; family Squalidae; genus Squalus; species Squalus acanthias. The sequence continues at coordinate 39,233 of JASTWF010001113.1, read as the reverse complement.
AGGGAGACTATACCGACTGTACCAGAGAGACAATACCGACTGTACCAGAGTAACTATACCGACTGTACCAGAGAGACTATACCGACTGTACCAGAGAGACTATACTGACTGTACCAGAGAGACTATACCGACTGTACCAGAGAGACTATACTGACTGTTCCAGGGAGACTATACCGGACTGTACCAGGGAGACTATAACGACTGTACCAGAGAGACTATACCGACTGTACCAGAGAGACTATACCGACTGTACCAGAGAGACTATACCGACTGTACCAGAGAGACTATACCGACTGTACCAGGGAGACTATACCGACTGTACCAGAGAGACTATACAGACTGTACCAGGAGACTATACCGACTGCACCAGAGAGACTATACCGACTGTACCAGGGAGCCTATACCGACTGTACCAGAGAGACTATACCGACTGTACCAGGGAGACTATACCGACTGTACCATGGAGACTATACCGACTGTACCAGAGAGACTATACCGACTGTACCAGAGAGACTATACCGACTGTACCAGGGAGACTATAGCGACTGTACCAGGAGAGACTATACCGACTGTACCAGAGAGACTATACCGACTGTACCAGGGAGACTATACCGACTGTACCAGGGAGACTATACCGACTGTACCAGGGAGACTATACCGACTGTACCAGGGAGACTATACCGACTGTACCAGGGAGACTATACCGACTGTACCAGAGAGACTATATCGACTGTACCAGAGAGACTATACCGACTGTACCAGAGAGACTATACCGACTGTACCAGGGAGACTATACCGACTGTACCAGAGAGACTATACCGACTGTATAAGAGAGACAATACCGACTGTACCAGAGAGACTATACCGACTGTACCAGGGAGACTATACCGACTGTACCAGGGAGACTATACCGAGGTACCAGGGAGACTATACCGACTGTACCAGGGAGACTATACCGACTGTACCAGAGAGACAATACCGACTGTACCAGAGTAACTATACCGACTGTACCAGAGAGACTATACCGACTGTACCAGAGAGACTATACCTGACTGTACCAGAGAGACTATACCGACTGTACCAGAGAGACTATACTGACTGTTCCAGGGAGACTATACGACTGTACCAGGGAGACTATAACGACTGTACCAGAGAGACTATACCGACTGTATCAGAGAGACTATACCGACTGTACCAGAGAGACTATACCGACTGTACCAGAGAGACTATACCGACTGTACCAGGGAGACTATACCGACTGTACCAGAGAGACTATACTGACTGTACCAGGGAGACTATACCGACTGCACCAGAGAGGACTATACCGACTGTACCAGGGAGCCTATACCGACTGTACCAGAGAGACTATACCGACTGTACCAGAGAGACTATACCGACTGTACCAAGGAGACTATACCGACTGTACCAGAGAGACTATACCGACTGTACCAGAGAGACTATACGACTGTACCAGGGAGACTATAGCGACTGTACCAGGGAGACTATACCGACTGTACCAGAGAGACTATACCGACTGTACCAGGGAGACTATACCGACTGTACCAGAGAGACTGTACCGACTGTACCAGGGAGACTGTACCGACTGTACCAGGGAGACTATACCGACTGTACCAGGGAGACTATACCGACTGTACCAGGGAGACTATACCGACTGTACCAGGGAGACTATACCGACTGTACCAGAGAGACTATACCGACTGTACCAGGGAGACTATACCGACTGTACCAGAGAGACTATACCGACTGTACCAGGAGACTATACCGACTGTACCAGAGAGACTATACCGACTGTACCAGAGAGACTATACCGACTGTACCAGAGAGACTATACCGACTGTACCAGAGAGACTATACCGACTGTACCAGGGAGACTATACCGACTGTACCAGGGAGACTATACCGACTGTACCAGGGAGACTATACCGACTGTACCAGGGAGACTATACCGACTGTACCAGAGAGACTATACCGACTGTACCAGGGAGACTATACCGACTGTACCAGAGAGACTATACCGACTGTACCAGAGAGACTATACCGACTGTACCAGGGAGACTATACCGACTGTACCAGGGAGACTATACCGACTGTACCAGGGAGACTATACCGACTGTACCAGGGAGACTATACCGACTGTACCAGGGAGACTATACCGACTGTACCAGGGAGACTATACCGACTGTACCAGAGAGACTATACCGACTGTACCAGAGAGACTATACCGACTGTACCAGAGAGACTATACCGACTGTACCAGGGAGACTATACCGACTGTACCAGAGAGACTATACCGACTGTACCAGAGAGACTATACCGACTGTACCAGAGAGACTATACCGACTGTACCAGGGAGACTATACCGACTGTACCAGGGAGACTATACCGACTGTACCAGGAGACTATACCGACTGTACCAGGGAGACTATACCGACTGTACCAGAGAGACTATACCGACTGTACCAGAGAGACTATACCGACTGTACCAGAGAGACTATACCGACTGTACCAGAGAGACTATACCGACTGTACCAGAGAGACTATACCGACTGTACCAGAGAGACTATACCGACTGTACCAGGGAGACTATACCGACTGTACCAGGAGAGACTATAACGACTGTACCAGAGAGACTATACCGACTGTACCAGAGAGACTATACCGACTGTACCAGAGAGACTATACCGACTGTACCAGAGAGACTATACCGACTGTACCAGGGAGACTATACCGACTGTACCAGAGAGACTATACTGACTGTACCAGGGAGACTATACCGACTGCACCAGAGAGACTATACCGACTGTACCAGGGAGCCTATACCGACTGTACCAGAGAGACTATACCGACTGTACCAGAGAGACTATACCGACTGTACCATGGAGACTATACCGACTGTACCAGAGAGACTATACCGACTGTACCAGAGAGACTATACCGACTGTACCAGGGAGACTATAGCGACTGTACCAGGGAGACTATACCGACTGTACCAGAGAGACTATACCGACTGTACCAGGGAGACTATACCGACTGTACCAGAGAGACTGTACCGACTGTACCAGGGAGACTATACCGACTGTACCAGGGAGACTATACCGACTGTACCAGGGAGACTATACCGACTGTACCAGGGAGACTATACTGACTGTACCAGGGAGACTATACTGACTGTACCAGGGAGACTATACCGACTGTACCAGAGAGACTATACCGACTGTACCAGGGAGCCTATACCGACTGTACCAGAGAGACTATACCGACTGTACCAGAGAGACTATACCGACTGTACCAGAGAGACTATACCGACTGTACCAGAGAGACTATACCGACTGTACCAGGAGACTACACCGACTGTACCAGAGAGACTACACCGACTGTACCAGAGAGACTATACCGACTGTACCAGGGAGACTATACCGACTGTACCAGGGAGACTATACCGACTGTACCAGAGAGACTATACCGACTGTACCAGGGAGACTATACCGACTGTACCAGGGAGACTATACCGACTGTACCAGAGAGACTATACCGACTGTACCAGAGAGACTATACCGACTGTACCAGGGAGACTATACCGACTGTACCAGGGAGACTATACCGACTGTACCAGAGAGACTATACCGACTGTACCAGGGAGACTATACCGACTGTACCAGAGAGACTGTACCTGACTGTACCAGGGAGACTATACCGACTGTACCAGGGAGACTATACCGACTGTACCAGGAGACTATACCGACTGTACCAGGGAGACTATACCGACTGTACCAGAGAGACTATACCGACTGTACCAGGGAGACTATACCGACTGTACCAGAGAGACTATACCGACTGTACCAGGGAGACTATACCGACTGTACCAGAGAGACTATACCGACTGTACCAGAGAGACTATACCGACTGTACCAGGGAGACTATACCGACTGTACCAGTGAGACTATACCGACTGTACCAGAGAGACTATACCGACTGTACCAGGGAGACTATACCGACTGTACCAGGGAGACTATACCGACTGTACCAGAGAGACTATACCGACTGTACCAGAGAGACTATACCGACTGTACCAGGGAGACTATACCGACTGTACCAGGGAGACTATACCGACTGTACCAGAGAGACTATACCGACTGTACCAGGAGACTATACCGACTGTACCAGGGAGACTATACCGACTGTACCAGAGAGACTATACCGACTGTACCAGAGAGACTATACCGACTGTACCAGAGAGACTATACCGACTGTACCAGAGAGACTATACCGACTGTACCAGAGAGACTATACCGACTGTACCAGAGAGACTATACCGACTGTACCAGAGAGACTATACCGACTGTACCAGAGAGACTATACCGACTGTACCAGGGAGACTATACCGACTGTACCAGGGAGACTATACCGACTGTACCAGGGAGACTATACCGACTGTACCAGGGAGACTATACCGACTGTACCAGAGAGACTATACCGACTGTACCAGAGAGACTATACCGACTGTACCAGAGAGACTATACCGACTGTACCAGGGAGACTATACCGACTGTACCAGAGAGACTATACCGACTGTACCAGAGAGACTATACCGACTGTACCAGAGAGACTATACCGACTGTACCAGGGAGACTATACCGACTGTACCAGAGAGACTATACCGACTGTACCAGGGAGACTATACCGACTGTACCAGAGAGACTATACCGACTGTACCAGGGAGACTATACCGACTGTACCAGGGAGACTATACCGACTGTACCAGGGAGACTATACCGACTGTACCAGGGAGACTATACCTGACTGTACCAGGGAGACTATACAGACTGTACCAGGGAGACTATACCGACTGTACCAGAGAGACTATACCGACTGTACCAGGGAGACTATACCGACTGTACCAGAGAGACTATACCGACTGTACCAGAGAGACTATACCGACTGTACCAGAGAGACTATACCGACTGTACCAGAGAGACTATACCGACTGTACCAGGGAGACTATACCGACTGTACCAGAGAGACTATACCGACTGTACCAGAGAGACTATACCGACTGTACCAGGGAGACTATACCGACTGTACCAGGGAGACTATACCGACTGTACCAGAGAGACTATACCGACTGTACCAGGAGACTATACCGACTGTACCAGGGAGACTATACCGACTGTACCAGAGAGACTATACCGACTGTACCAGAGAGACTATACCGACTGTACCAGGGAGACTATACCGACTGTACCAGGGAGACTATACCGACTGTACCAGAGAGACTATACCGACTGTACCAGGGAGACTATACCGACTGTACCAGAGAGACTATACTGACTGTACCAGGGAGACTATACCGACTGTACCAGAGAGACTATACCGACTGTACCAGGGAGACTATACCGACTGTACCAGGGAGACTATACCGACTGTACCAGAGAGACTATACCGACTGTACCAGGGAGACTATACCGACTGTACCAGAGAGACTATACCGACTGTACCAGGGAGACTATACCGACTGTACCAGAGAGACTATACCGACTGTACCAGAGAGACTATACCGACTGTACCAGGGAGACTATACCGACTGTACCAGGGAGACTATACCGACTGTACCAGAGAGACTATACCGACTGTACCAGGGAGACTATACCGACTGTACCAGGGAGACTATACCGACTGTACCAGAGAGACTATACCGACTGTACCAGGGAGACTATACCGACTGTCCCAGGGAGACTATACCGACTGTACCAGAGAGACTATACCGACTGTACCAGGAGACTATATCGACTGTACCAGGGAGACTATACCGACTGTACCAGAGAGACTATACCGACTGTACCAGAGAGACTATACCGACTGTACCAGAGAGACTATACCGACTGTACCAAGGAGACTATACCGACTGTACCAGAGAGACTATACCGACTGTACCAGAGAGACTATACCGACTGCACCAGAGAGACGATACCGACTGTACCAGAGAGACTATACCGAATGTAACAGGGAGACTATACCGACTGTACCAGGGAGACTATACCGACTGTACCAGGGAGACTATACCGACTGTACCAGGGAGACTATACCGACTGTACCAGAGAGACTATACCGACTGTACCAGAGAGACTAAAGCGACTGTACCAGAGAGACTATACCGACTGTACCAGGGAGACTATACCGACTGTACCAGGGAGACTATACCGACTGTACCAGGGAGACTATACCGACTGTGCCAGGGAGACTATACCGACTGTACCAGAGAGACTATACCGACTGTACCAGAGAGACTATACCGACTGTACCAGGGAGGCTATACCGACTGTACCAGGGAGACTATACCGACTGTACCAGGGAGACTATACCGACTGTACCAGGGAGACTATACCGACTGTACCAGGGAGACTATACCGACTGTACCAGGGAGACTATACCGACTGTACCAGAGAGACTATATCGACTGTACCAGAGAGACTATACCGACTGTACCAGAGAGACTATACCGACTGTACCAGGGAGACTATACTGACTGAACCAGAGAGACTATACCGACTGTACCAGAGAGACTATACCGACTGTACCAGAGAGACTATACCGACTGTACCAGAGAGACTATACCGACTGTAACAGAGAGACTATACCGACTGTACCAGAGAGACTATACCGACTGTACCAGGGAGACTATACCGACTGTACCAGGGAGACTATACCGAGGTACCAGGGAGACTATACCGACTGTACCAGGGAGACTATACCGACTGTACCAGAGAGACTATACCGACTGTACCAGAGAGACTATACCGACTGTACCAGAGAGACTATACCGACTGTACCAGAGAGACTATACTGACTGTACCAGAGAGACTATACCGACTGTACCAGAGAGACTATACCGACTGTCCAGGGAGACTATACTGACTGTACCAGGGAGACTATAACGACTGTACCAGAGAGACTATACCGACTGTATCAGAGAGACTATACCGACTGTACCAGAGAGACTATACCGACTGTACCAGAGAGACTATACCGACTGTACCAGAGAGACTATACCGACTGTACCAGGGAGACTATACCGACTGTACCAGGGAGACTATACTGACTGTACCAGGGAGACTATACCGACTGCACCAGAGAGACTATACCGACTGTACCAGGGAGCCTATACCGACTGTACCAGAGAGACTATACCGACTGTACCAGAGAGACTATACCGACTGTACCAGGGAGACTATACTGACTGTACCAGAGAGACTATACCGACTGTACCAGAGAGACTATACCGACTGTACCAGGGAGACTATACCGACTGTACCAGGGAGACTATACCGACTGTACCAGAGAGACTATACCGACTGTACCAGGGAGACTATACCGACTGTACCAGAGAGACTATACCGACTGTACCAGGGAGACTATACCGACTGTACCAGGGAGACTATACCGACTGTACCAGGGAGACTATACCGACTGTACCAGGGAGACTATACCGACTGTACCAGGGAGACTATACTGACTGTACCAGGGAGACTATACCGACTGCACCAGAGAGACTATACCGACTGTACCAGGGAGACTATACCGACTGTACCAGAGAGACTATACCGACTGTACCAGAGAGACTATACCGACTGTACCAGAGAGACTATACCGACTGTACCAGAGAGACTATACCGACTGTACCAGGGAGACTATACCGACTGTACCAGAGAGACTATACCGACTGTACCAGAGAGACTATACCGACTGTACCAGGGAGACTATACCGACTGTACCAGGGAGACTATACCGACTGTACCAGAGAGACTATACCGACTGTACCAGGGAGACTATACCGACTGTACCAGGGAGACTATACCGACTGTACCAGAGAGACTATACCGACTGTACCAGAGAGACTATACCGACTGTACCAGGGAGACTATACCGACTGTACCAGGGAGACTATACCGACTGTACCAGAGAGACTATACCGACTGTACCAGGGAGACTATACCGACTGTACCAGAGAGACTATACCGACTGTACCAGGGAGACTATACCGACTGTACCAGGGAGACTATACCGACTGTACCAGGGAGACTATACCGACTGTACCAGGGAGACTATACCGACTGTACCAGAGAGACTATACCGACTGTACCAGGGAGACTATACGACTGTACCAGAGAGACTATACCGACTGTACCAGGGAGACTATACCGACTGTACCAGAGAGACTATACCGACTGTACCAGAGAGACTATACCGACTGTACCAGGGAGACTATACCGACTGTACCAGGGAGACTATACCGACTGTACCAGGGAGACTATACCGACTGTACCAGGGAGACTATACCGACTGTACCAGGGAGACTATACCGACTGTACCAGGGAGACTATACCGACTGTACCAGAGAGACTATACCGACTGTACCAGGGAGACTATACCGACTGTACCAGGGAGACTATACCGACTGTACCAGAGAGACTATACCGACTGTACCAGGAGACTATACCGACTGTACCAGGGAGACTATACCGACTGTACCAGAGAGACTATACCGACTGTACCAGAGAGACTATACCGACTGTACCAGAGAGACTATACCGACTGTACCAGAGAGACTATACCGACTGTACCAGAGAGACTATACCGACTGTACCAGAGAGACTATACCGACTGTACCAGGGAGACTATACCGACTGTACCAGGGAGACTATACCGACTGTACCAGGGAGACTATACCGACTGTACCAGAGAGACTATACCGACTGTACCAGGGAGACTATACCGACTGTACCAGAGAGACTATACCGACTGTACCAGGGAGACTATACCGACTGTACCAGAGAGACTATACCGACTGTACCAGAGAGACTATACCGACTGTACCAGGGAGACTATACCGACTGTACCAGGGAGACTATACCGACTGTACCAGGGAGACTATACCGACTGTACCAGAGAGACTATACCGACTGTACCAGGGAGACTATACCGACTGTACCAGAGAGACTATACCGACTGTACCAGAGAGACTATACCGACTGTACCAGGGAGACTATACCGACTGTACCAGGGAGACTATACCGACTGTACCAGAGAGACTATACCGACTGTACCAGAGAGACTATACCGACTGTACCAGGGAGACTATACCGACTGTACCAGAGAGACTATGCCGACTGTACCAGGGAGACTATACCGACTGTACCAGAGAGACTATACCGACTGTACCAGGGAGACTATACCAACTGTACCAGGGAGACTATACCGACTGTACCAGGGAGACTATACCGACTGTACCAGAGAGACTATACCGACTGTACCAGGGAGACTATACCGACTGTACCAGAGAGACTATACCGACTGTACCAAGGAGACTATACCGACTGCACCAGAGAGACGATACCGACTGTACCAGAGAGACTATACCGAATGTAACAGGGAGACTATACCGACTGTACCAGGGAGACTATACCGACTGTACCAGGGAGACTTTCCCAACTGTACCAGGGAGACTATACCGACTGTACCAGAGAGACTATACCGACTGTACCAGAGAGACTAAAGCGACTGTACCAGAGAGACTATACCGACTGTACCAGAGAGTATACCGACTGTACCAGGGAGACTATACCGACTGTACCAGAGAGACTATACCGACTGTACCAGGGAGACTATACCGACTGTACCAGGGAGACTATACCGACTGTACCAGGGAGACTATACCGACTGTGCCAGGGAGACTATACCGACTGTACCAGAGAGACTATACCGACTGTACCAGAGAGACTATACCGACTGTACCAGGGAGGCTATACCGACTGTACCAGGGAGACTATACCGACTGTACCAGGGAGACTATACCGACTGTACCAGGGAGACTATACCGACTGTACCAGGGAGACTATACCGACTGTACCAGGGAGACTATACCGACTGTACTAGAGAGACTATACCGACTGTACCAGAGAGACTATACCGACTGTACCAGGGAGACTATACCGACTGTACCAGGGAGACTATACCGACTGTACCAGGGAGACTATACCGACTGTACCAGAGAGACTATACCGACTGCACCAGAGAGACTATACCGACTGTACCAGGGAGACTATACCGACTGTACCAGAGAGACTATACCGACTGTACCAGAGAGACTATATCGACTGTACCAGAGAGACTATACCGACTGTACCAGAGAGACTATACCGACTGTACCAGAGAGACTATACCGACTGCACCAGAGAGACTATACCGACTGTACCAGGGAGACTATACCGACTGTACCAGAGAGACTATACCGAGTGTACCAGGGAGACTATACCGACTGTACCAGGGAGACTATACCGACTGTACCAGAGAGACTATACCGACTGTACCAGGGAGACTATACCGACTGTACCAGAGAGACTGTACGGACTGTACCAGGGAGACTATACCGACTGTACCAGGGAGACTATACCGACTGTACCAGGGAGACTATACCGACTGTACCAGGGAGACTATACCGACTGTACCAGGGAGACTATACCGACTGTACCATAGAGACTATACCGACTGCACCAGAGAGACTATACCGACTGTACCAGGGAGACTATACCGACTGTACCAGAGAGACTATACCGACTGTACCAGAGAGACTTTACCGACTGTACCAGGGAGACTATACCGACTGTACCAGGGAGACTATACCGACTGTACCAGAGAGACTATACCGACTGCACCAGAGAGACTATACCGACTGTACCAGGGAGCCTATACCGACTGTACCAGAGAGACTATACCGACTGTACCAGAGAGACTATACCGACTGTACCAGAGAGACTATACCGACTGTACCAGAGAGACTATACCGACTGTACCAGGGAGACTATACCGACTGTACCAGAGAGACTATACCGACTGTACCAGAGAGACTATACCGACTGTACCAGAGAGACTATACCGACTGTACCAGGGAGACTATACCAACTGTACCAGGGAGACTATACCGACTGTACCAGGGAGACTATACCGACTGTACCAGAGAGACTATACCGACTGTACCAGGGAGACTATACCGACTGTACCAGGGAGACTATACCGACTGTACCAGGGAGACTATACCGACTGTACCAGAGAGACTATACCGACTGTACCAGGGAGACTATACCGACTGTACCAGAGAGACTATACCGACTGTACCAAGGAGACTATACCGACTGTACCAGAGAGACTATACCGACTGTACCAGAGAGACTATACCGACTGCACCAGAGAGACGATACCGACTGTACCAGAGAGACTATACCGAATGTAACAGGGAGACTATACCGACTGTACCAGGGAGACTATACCGACTGTACCAGGGAGACTATACCAACTGTACCAGGGAGACTATACCGACTGTACCAGAGAGACTATACCGACTGTACCAGAGAGACTAAAGCGACTGTACCAGAGAGACTATACCGACTGTACCAGAGATTATACCGACTGTACCAGGGAGACTATACCGACTGTACCAGAGAGACTATACCGACTGTACCAGGGAGACTATACCGACTGTACCAGGGAGACTATACCGACTGTACCAGGGAGACTATACCGACTGTGCCAGGGAGACTATACCGACTGTACCAGAGAGACTATACCGACTGTACCAGAGAGACTATACCGACTGTACCAGGGAGGCTATACCGACTGTACCAGGGAGACTATACCGACGGTACCAGGGAGACTATACCGACTGTACCAGGGAGACTATACCGACTGTATCAGGGAGACTATACCGACTGTACCAGAGAGACTATATCGACTGTACCAGAGAGACTATACCGCATGTACCAGAGAGACTATACCGACTGTACCAGGGAGACTATACTGACTGTACCAGAGAGACTATACCGACTGTACCAGAGAGACTATACCGACTGTACCAGAGAGACTATACCGACTGTACCAGAGAGACTATACCGACTGTATAAGAGAGACAATACCGACTGTACCAGAGAGACTATACCGACTGTACCAGGGAGACTATACCGACTGTACCAGGGAGACTATACCGAGGTACCAGGGAGACTATACCGACTGTACCAGGGAGACTATACCGACTGTACCAGAGAGACAATACCGACTGTACCAGAGAGACTATACCGACTGTACCAGAGAGACTATACCGACTGTACCAGGGAGCCTATACCGACTGTACCAGAGAGACTATACTGACTGTACCAGAGCGACTATACCGACTGTACCAGAGAGACTATACCGACTGTACCAGAGAGACTATACCGACTGTACCAGGGAGACTATACCGACTGTACCAGAGAGACTATACCGACTGTACCAGAGAGACTATACCGACTGTACCAGGGAGACTATACCGACTGTACCAGGGAGACTATACCGACTGTACCAGAGAGACTATACCGACTGTACCAGGGAGACTATACCGACTGTACCAGAGAGACTGTACCGACTGTACCAGGGAGACTATACCGACTGTACCAGGGAGACTATACCGACTGTACCAGGGAGACTATACCGACTGTACCAGGGAGACTATACCGACTTTACCAGAGAGACTATACCGACTGTACCAGGGAGACTATACCGACTGTACCAGAGAGACTATACCGACTGTACCAGGGAGACTATACCGACTGTACCAGAGAGACTATACCGACTGTACCAGAGAGACTATACCGACTGTACCAGGGAGACTATACCGACTGTACCAGGGAGACTATACCGACTGTACCAGGGAGACTATACCGACTGTACCAGGGAGACTATACCGACTGTACCAGAGAGACTATACCGACTGTACCAGAGAGACTATACCGACTGTACCAGGGAGACTATACCGACTGTACCTGAGAGACTATGCCGACTGTACCAGGGAGACTATACCGACTGTACCAGAGAGACTATACCGACTGTACCAGGGAGACTATACCGACTGTACCAGGGAGACTATACCGACTGTACCAGGGAGACTATACCGACTGTACCAGAGAGACTATACCGACTGTACCAGGGAGACTATAAGGACTGTACCAGAGAGACTATAGCGACTGTACCAAGGAGACTATACCGACTGTACCAGAGAGACTATACCGACTGTACCAGAGAGACTATACCGACTGCACCAGAGAGACGATACCGACTGTACCAGAGAGACTATACCGAATGTAACAGGGAGACTATACCGACTGTACCAGGGAGACTATACCGACTGTACCAGGGAGACTATACCAACTGTACCAGGGAGACTATACCGACTGTACCAGAGAGACTATACCGACTGTACCAGAGAGACTAAAGCGACTGTACCAGAGAGACTATACCGACTGTACCAGAGAGTATACCGACTGTACCAGGGAGACTATACCGACTGTACCAGAGAGACTATACCGACTGTACCAGGGAGACTATACCGACTGTACCAGGGAGACTATACCGACTGTACCAGGGAGACTATACCGACTGTGCCAGGGAGACTATACCGACTGTACCAGAGAGACTATACCGACTGTACCAGAGAGACTATACCGACTGTACCAGGGAGGCTATACCGACTGTACCAGGGAGACTATACCGACTGTACCAGGGAGACTATACCGACTGTACCAGGGAGACTATACCGACTGTACCAGGGAGACTATACCGACTGTACCAGGGAGACTATACCGACTGTACCAGAGAGACTATATCGACTGTACCAGAGAGACTATACCGACTGTACCAGAGAGACTATACCGACTGTACCAGGGAGACTATACCGACTGTACCAGAGAGACTATACCGACTGTATAAGAGAGACAATACCGACTGTACCAGAGAGACTATACCGACTGTACCAGGGAGACTATACCGACTGTACCAGGGAGACTATACCGAGGTACCAGGGAGACTATACCGACTGTACCAGGGAGACTATACCGACTGTACCAGAGAGACAATACCGACTGTACCAGAGTAACTATACCGACTGTACCAGAGAGACTATACCGACTGTACCAGAGAGACTATACTGACTGTACCAGAGAGACTATACCGACTGTACCAGAGAGACTATACTGACTGTTCCAGGGAGACTATACGGACTGTACCAGGGAGACTATAACGACTGTACCAGAGAGACTATACCGACTGTATCAGAGAGACTATACCGACTGTACCAGAGAGACTATACCGACTGTACCAGAGAGACTATACCGACTGTACCAGGGAGACTATACCGACTGTACCAGGGAGACTATACTGACTGTACCAGGGAGACTATACCGACTGCACCAGAGAGACTATACCGACTGTACCAGGGAGCCTATACCGACTGTACCAGAGAGACTATACCGACTGTACCAGAGAGACTATACCGACTGTACCATGGAGACTATACCGACTGTACCAGAGAGACTATACCGACTGTACCAGAGAGACTATACCGACTGTACCAGGGAGACTATAGCGACTGTACCAGGGAGACTATACCGACTGTACCAGAGAGACTATACCGACTGTACCAGGGAGACTATACCGACTGTACCAGAGAGACTGTACCGACTGTACCAGGGAGACTATACCGACTGTACCAGGGAGACTATACCGACTGTACCAGGGAGACTATACCGACTGTACCAGGGAGACTATACTGACTGTACCAGGGAGACTATACTGACTGTACCAGGGAGACTATACCGACTGCACCAGAGAGACTATACCGACTGTACCAGGGAGCCTATACCGACTGTACCAGAGAGACTATACCGACTGTACCAGAGAGACTATACCGACTGTACCAGAGAGACTATACCGACTGTACCAGAGAGACTATACCGACTGTACCAGGGAGACTACACCGACTGTACCAGAGAGACTACACCGACTGTACCAGAGAGACTATACCGACTGTACCAGGGAGACTATACCGACTGTACCAGGGAGACTATACCGACTGTACCAGGGAGACTATACCGACTGTACCAGGGAGACTATACCGACTGTACCAGGGAGACTATACCGACTGTACCAGAGAGACTATACCGACTGTACCAGAGAGACTATACCGACTGTACCAGGGAGACTATACCGACTGTACCAGGGAGACTATACCGACTGTACCAGAGAGACTATACCGACTGTACCAGGGAGACTATACCGACTGTACCAGAGAGACTGTACTGACTGTACCAGGGAGACTATACCGACTGTACCAGGGAGACTATACCGACTGTACCAGGGAGACTATACCGACTGTACCAGGGAGACTATACCGACTGTACCAGAGAGACTATACCGACTGTACCAGGGAGACTATAGCGACTGTACCAGAGAGACTATACCGACTGTACCAGGGAGACTATACCGACTGTACCAGAGAGACTATACCGACTGTACCAGAGAGACTATACCGACTGTACCAGGGAGACTATACCGACTGTACCAGGGAGACTATACCGACTGTACCAGAGAGACTATACCGACTGTACCAGGGAGACTATACCGACTGTACCAGGGAGACTATACCGACTGTACCAGGGAGACTATACCGACTGTACCAGAGAGACTATACCGACTGTACCAGGGAGACTATACCGACTGTCCCAGGGAGACTATACCGACTGTACCAGAGAGACTATACCGACTGTACCAGGGAGACTATATCGACTGTACCAGGGAGACTATACCGACTGTACCAGAGAGACTATACCGACTGTACCAGAGAGACTATACCGACTGTACCAGAGAGACTATACCGACTGTACCAAGGAGACTATACCGACTGTACCAGAGAGACTATACCGACTGTACCAGAGAGACTATACCGACTGCACCAGAGAGACGATACCGACTGTACCAGAGAGACTATACCGAATGTAACAGGGAGACTATACCGACTGTACCAGGGAGACTATACCGACTGTACCAGGGAGACTATACCGACTGTACCAGGGAGACTATACCGACTGTACCAGAGAGACTATACCGACTGTACCAGAGAGACTAAAGCGACTGTACCAGAGAGACTATACCGACTGTACCATGGAGACTATACCGACTGTACCAGAGAGACTATACCGACTGTACCAGAGAGACTATACCGACTGTACCAGGGAGACTATACCGACTGTACCAGGGAGACTATACCGACTGTACCAGAGAGACTATACCGACTGTACCAGGGAGACTATACCGACTGTACCAGAGAGACTGTACCGACTGTACCAGGGAGACTATACCGACTGTACCAGGGAGACTATACCGACTGTACCAGGGAGACTATACCGACTGTACCAGGGAGACTATACTGACTGTACCAGGGAGACTATACTGACTGTACCAGGGAGACTATACCGACTGCACCAGAGAGACTATACCGACTGTACCAGGGAGCCTATACCGACTGTACCAGAGAGACTATACCGACTGTACCAGAGAGACTATACCGACTGTACCAGAGAGACTATACCGACTGTACCAGAGAGACTATACCGACTGTACCAGGGAGACTACACCGACTGTACCAGAGAGACTACACCGACTGTACCAGAGAGACTATACCGACTGTACCAGGGAGACTATACCGACTGTACCAGGGAGACTATACCGACTGTACCAGAGAGACTATACCGACTGTACCAGGGAGACTATACCGACTGTACCAGGGAGACTATACCGACTGTACCAGAGAGACTATACCGACTGTACCAGAGAGACTATACCGACTGTACCAGGGAGACTATACCGACTGTACCAGGGAGACTATACCGACTGTACCAGAGAGACTATACCGACTGTACCAGGGAGACTATACCGACTGTACCAGAGAGACTGTACTGACTGTACCAGGGAGACTATACCGACTGTACCAGGGAGACTATACCGACTGTACCAGGGAGACTATACCGACTGTACCAGGGAGACTATACCGACTGTACCAGAGAGACTATACCGACTGTACCAGGGAGACTATAGCGACTGTACCAGAGAGACTATACCGACTGTACCAGGGAGACTATACCGACTGTACCAGAGAGACTATACCGACTGTACCAGAGAGACTAT
This sequence comes from Squalus acanthias, assembly GCA_030390025.1. Taxonomy (NCBI): domain Eukaryota; kingdom Metazoa; phylum Chordata; class Chondrichthyes; order Squaliformes; family Squalidae; genus Squalus; species Squalus acanthias. Next base: position 22,172 of record JASTWF010001113.1, on the reverse strand, counting down.
ACCGACTGTACCAGGGAGACTATACCGACTGTACCAGGGAGACTATACCGACTGTACCAGAGAGACTATACCGACTGTACCAGGGAGACTATACCGACTGTACCAGGGAGACTATACCGACTGTACCAGAGAGACTATACCGACTGTACCAGGGAGACTATACCGACTGTCCCAGGGAGACTATACCGACTGTACCAGAGAGACTATACCGACTGTACCAGGGAGACTATATCGACTGTACCAGGGAGACTATACCGACTGTACCAGAGAGACTATACCGACTGTACCAGAGAGACTATACCGACTGTACCAGAGAGACTATACCGACTGTACCAAGGAGACTATACCGACTGTACCAGAGAGACTATACCGACTGTACCAGAGAGACTATACCGACTGCACCAGAGAGACGATACCGACTGTACCAGAGAGACTATACCGAATGTAACAGGGAGACTATACCGACTGTACCAGGGAGACTATACCGACTGTACCAGGGAGACTATACCGACTGTACCAGGGAGACTATACCGACTGTACCAGAGAGACTATACCGACTGTACCAGAGAGACTAAAGCGACTGTACCAGAGAGACTATACCGACTGTACCAGGGAGACTATACCGACTGTACCAGGGAGACTATACCGACTGTACCAGGGAGACTATACCGACTGTGCCAGGGAGACTACACCGACTGTACCAGAGAGACTATACCGACTGTACCAGAGAGACTATACCGACTGTACCAGGGAGGCTATACCGACTGTACCAGGGAGACTATACCGACTGTACCAGGGAGACTATACCGACTGTACCAGGGAGACTATACCGACTGTACCAGGGAGACTATACCGACTGTACCAGGGAGACTATACCGACTGTACCAGAGAGACTATATCGACTGTACCAGAGAGACTATACCGACTGTACCAGAGAGACTATACCGACTGTACCAGGGAGACTATACTGACTGAACCAGAGAGACTATACCGACTGTACCAGAGAGACTATACCGACTGTACCAGAGAGACTATACCGACTGTACCAGAGAGACTATACCGACTGTATAAGAGAGACAATACCGACTGTACCAGAGAGACTATACCGACTGTACCAGGGAGACTATACCGACTGTACCAGGGAGACTATACCGAGGTACCAGGGAGACTATACCGACTGTACCAGGGAGACTATACCGACTGTACCAGAGAGACAATACCGACTGTACCAGAGAGACTATACCGACTGTACCAGAGAGACTATACCGACTGTACCAGAGAGACTATACTGACTGTACCAGAGAGACTATACCGACTGTACCAGAGAGACTATACCGACTGTTCCAGGGAGACTATACTGACTGTACCAGGGAGACTATAACGACTGTACCAGAGAGACTATACCGACTGTATCAGAGAGACTATACCGACTGTACCAGAGAGACTATACCGACTGTACCAGAGAGACTATACCGACTGTACCAGAGAGACTATACCGACTGTACCAGGGAGACTATACCGACTGTACCAGGGAGACTATACTGACTGTACCAGGGAGACTATACCGACTGCACCAGAGAGACTATACCGACTGTACCAGGGAGCCTATACCGACTGTACCAGAGAGACTATACCGACTGTACCAGAGAGACTATACCGACTGTACCATGGAGACTATACCGACTGTACCAGAGAGACTATACCGACTGTACCAGAGAGACTATACCGACTGTACCAGGGAGACTATACCGACTGTACCAGGGAGACTATACCGACTGTACCAGAGAGACTATACCGACTGTACCAGGGAGACTATACCGACTGTACCAGAGAGACTGTACCGACTGTACCAGGGAGACTATACCGACTGTACCAGGGAGACTATACCGACTGTACCAGGGAGACTATACCGACTGTACCAGGGAGACTATACCGACTGTACCAGGGAGACTATACTGACTGTACCAGGGAGACTATACCGACTGCACCAGAGAGACTATACCGACTGTACCAGGGAGCCTATACCGACTGTACCAGAGAGACTATACCGACTGTACCAGAGAGACTATACCGACTGTACCAGAGAGACTATACCGACTGTACCAGAGAGACTATACCGACTGTACCAGGGAGACTATACCGACTGTACCAGAGAGACTATACCGACTGTACCAGAGAGACTATACCGACTGTACCAGGGAGACTATACCGACTGTACCAGGGAGACTATACCGACTGTACCAGAGAGACTATACCGACTGTACCAGGGAGACTATACCGACTGTACCAGGGAGACTATACCGACTGTACCAGAGAGACTATACCGACTGTACCAGAGAGACTATACCGACTGTACCAGGGAGACTATACCGACTGTACCAGGGAGACTATACCGACTGTACCAGAGAGACTATACCGACTGTACCAGGGAGACTATACCGACTGTACCAGAGAGACTGTACTGACTGTACCAGGGAGACTATACCGACTGTACCAGGGAGACTATACCGACTGTACCAGGGAGACTATACCGACTGTACCAGGGAGACTATACCGACTGTACCAGAGAGACTATACCGACTGTACCAGGGAGACTATAGCGACTGTACCAGAGAGACTATACCGACTGTACCAGGGAGACTATACCGACTGTACCAGAGAGACTATACCGACTGTACCAGAGAGACTATACCGACTGTACCAGGGAGACTATACCGACTGTACCAGGGAGACTATACCGACTGTACCAGGGAGACTATACCGACTGTACCAGGGAGACTATACCGACTGTACCAGGGAGACTATACCGACTGTACCAGGGAGACTATACCGACTGTACCAGAGAGACTATACCGACTGTACCAGGGAGACTATACCGACTGTACCAGGGAGACTATACCGACTGTACCAGAGAGACTATACCGACTGTACCAGGGAGACTATATCGACTGTACCAGGGAGACTATACCGACTGTACCAGAGAGACTATACCGACTGTACCAGAGAGACTATACCGACTGTACCAGAGAGACTATACCGACTGTACCAGAGAGACTATACCGACTGTATAAGAGAGACAATACCGACTGTACCAGAGAGACGATACCGACTGTACCAGGGAGACTATACCGACTGTACCAGGGAGACTATACCGAGGTACCAGGGAGACTATACCGACTGTACCAGAGAGACTATACCGACTGTACCAGGGAGACTATACCGACTGTACCAGAGAGACTATACCGACTGTACCAGGGAGACTATACCGACTGTACCAGAGAGACTATACCGACTGTACCAGAGAGACTATACCGACTGTACCAGGGAGACTATACCGACTGTACCAGGGAGACTATACCGACTGTACCAGGGAGACTATACCGACTGTACCAGAGAGACTATACCGACTGTACCAGGGAGACTATACCGACTGTACCAGAGAGACTATACCGACTGTACCAGAGAGACTATACCGACTGTACCAGGGAGACTATACCGACTGTACCAGGGAGACTATACCGACTGTACCAGAGAGACTATACCGACTGTACCAGAGAGACTATACCGACTGTACCAGGGAGACTATACCGACTGTACCAGAGAGACTATGCCGACTGTACCAGGGAGACTATACCGACTGTACCAGAGAGACTATACCGACTGTACCAGGGAGACTATACCAACTGTACCAGGGAGACTATACCGACTGTACCAGGGAGACTATACCGACTGTACCAGAGAGACTATACCGACTGTACCAGGGAGACTATACCGACTGTACCAGAGAGACTATACCGACTGTACCAAGGAGACTATACCGACTGTACCAGAGAGACTATACCGACTGTACCAGAGAGACTATACCGACTGCACCAGAGAGACGATACCGACTGTACCAGAGAGACTATACCGACTGTACCAGGGAGACTATACCGACTGTACCAGGGAGACTATACCGACTGTACCAGGGAGACTATACCGACTGTACCAGGGAGACTATACCGACTGTACCAGAGAGACTATACCGACTGTACCAGAGAGACTAAAGCGACTGTACCAGAGAGACTATACCGACTGTACCAGAGAGTATACCGACTGTACCAGGGAGACTATACCGACTGTACCAGAGAGACTATACCGACTGTACCAGGGAGACTATACCGACTGTACCAGGGAGACTATACCGACTGTGCCAGGGAGACTATACCGACTGTACCAAAGAGACTATACGGACTGTACCAGAGAGACTATACCGACTGTACCAGGGAGGCTATACCGACTGTACCAGGGAGACTATACCGACTGTACCAGGGAGACTATACCGACTGTACCAGGGAGACTATACCGACTGTACCAGGGGGACTATACCGACTGTACCAGGGAGACTATATCGACTGTACCAGAGAGACTATACCGACTGTACCAGAGAGACTATACCGACTGTACCAGGGAGACTATACTGACTGTACCAGAGAGACTATACCGACTGTACCAGAGAGACTATACCGACTGTACCAGAGAGACTATACCGACTGTACCAGAGAGACTATACCGACTGTATAAGAGAGACAATACCGACTGTACCAGAGAGACTATACCGACTGTACCAGGGAGACTATACCGACTGTACCAGGGAGACTATACCGAGGTACCAGGGAGACTATACCGACTGTACCAGGGAGACTATACCGACTGTACCAGAGAGACAATACCGACTGTACCAGAGAGACTATACCGACTGTACCAGAGAGACTATACCGACTGTACCAGAGAGACTATACTGACTGTACCAGAGAGACTATACCGACTGTACCAGAGAGACTATACCGACTGTTCCAGGGAGACTATACTGACTGTACCAGGGAGACTATAACGACTGTACCAGAGAGACTATACCGACTGTATCAGAGAGACTATACCGACTGTACCAGAGAGACTATACCGACTGTACCAGAGAGACTATACCGACTGTACCAGGGAGACTATACCGACTCTACCAGGGAGACTATACCGACTGTACCAGGGAGACTATACCGACTGTACCAGGGAGACTATACCGACTGTACCAGGGAGACTATACCGACTGTACCAGGGAGACTATACCGACTGTACCAGAGAGACTATACCGACTGTACCAGAGAGACTATACCGACTGTACCAGAGAGACTATACCGACTGTACCAGTCAGACTTTCCCGACTGTACCAGGGAGACTATACCGACTGTACCAGGGAGACTATACCGACTGTACCAGGGAGACTATACCGACTGTACCAGAGAGACAATACCGACTGTACCAGAGAGACTATACCGACTGTACCAGAGAGACTATACCGACTGTACCAGAGAGACTATACCGACTGTACCAGAGAGACTATACCGACTGTTCCAGGGAGACTATACTGACTGTACCAGGGAGACTATAACGACTGTACCAGAGAGACTATACCGACTGTATCAGAGAGACTATACCAACTGTACCAGAGAGACTATACCGACTGTACCAGGGAGACTATACCGATTGTACCAGGGAGACTATACCGACTGTACCAGGGAGACTATACCGACTGTACCAGGGAGACTATACCGACTGTACCAGAGAGACTATACCAACTGTACCAGAGAGACTGTACCGACTGTACCAGAGAGACTGTACCGACTGTACCAGAGAGACTGTACCGACTGTACCAGAGAGACTGTACCGACTGTACCAGAGAGACTGTACCGACTGTACCAGGGAGACTATACCGACTGTACCAGAGAGACTATACCGACTGTACCAGAGAGACTATACCGACTGTACCAGAGAGACTATACCGACTGTACCAGGGAGACTATACCGACTGTACCAGAGAGACTATACCGACTGTACCAGGGAGACTATGCCGACTGTACCAGGGAGACTATACCAACTGTACCAGGGAGACTATACCGACTGTACCAGAGAGACTATACCGACTGTACCAGGGAGACTATACCGACTGTACCAGAGAGACTATACTGACTGTACCAGAGAGACTATACCGACTGTACCAGAGAGACTATACCGACTGTACCAGAGAGACTATACCGACTGTACCAGAGAGACTATACCGACTGTACCAGAGAGACTATACCGACTGTACCAGAGAGACTATACCGACTGTACCAGAGAGACTATACCGACTGTACCAGAGAGACTATACTGACTGTACCAGGGAGACTATACCGACTGTACCAGGGAGACTATACCGACTGTACCAGAGAGACTATACCGACTGTACCAGAGAGACTATACCGACCGTACCAGGGAGACTATACCGACTGTACCATGGAGACTATACAAAAATATACTGCAGGACGCTGTGAAAGTGTAACTGGAAGGTATTATTCTAACTTGGCTGAATTTCAGATCCGTCATTTAATCAAATGCAATGCGCATGGTTGCAGCTGGCATTGCTCAGTGATTCTGTCAGAATTAACTGTTGAATTCAGCAGTGTGTAAAGTTGTTTGATGGGCAATGTTGTTGCTGTTGTGAGAGAGGAATAGAGAGAGGAGGGAGAGGGAGACAGTGTGAGAGAGAGGAGAGAGTGAGAGAGAGAGAGAGTGCGCGAGAGAGGAGAGAGGGAAGAGCGCGGGAGAGAGCGGGAGTGTGAGAGAGAGAGAAGAGAGAGGGAGAGAGTGTGAGAGAGAGGGAGTGAGAGAGGAGAGAGGGAGAGAGAGATAGTGAGGGAGTGTGAGAGAGAGAGAGGAGAGAGGGAGAGAGAGAGTGTGAGAGAGAGGGAGAGAGAGAGGAGAGAAGGGAGAGAGAGAGAGAGGGAGTGTGAGAGAGAGGGAGAGAGAGAGTGTGAGAGAGGAGAGAGAGAGAGTGTGAGAGAGGGAGAGAGAGAGGAGAGAAGGGAGAGAGAGAGTGAGGGAGAGAGGGAGAGAGAGAGGAGAGAAGGGAGAGAGAGAGAGAGAGAATGAGGGAGAGAGAGAGAGTGTGAGAGAGAGGGAGAGAGAGAGGAGAGAAGGGAGAGAGAGAGAGAGAGAATGAGGGAGAGAGAGAGAGTGTGAGAGAGAGGGAGAGAGAGAGGAGAGAAGGGAGAGAGAGAGTGAGGGAGTGTGAGAGAGAGAGAGGGAGAGAGAGGGAGAGAGAGAGAGGGAGAGAGAGACAGAGAGAGAGGGTAGAAAGAGAGAGAGCCTTAGAGAGAGAGAGAGGGGAGAGAGAGGGAGAGAGAGAGAGGGAGAGAGAGAGAGAGAGAGAGGGTAGAAAGAGAGAGAGCCTTAGAGAGAGAGAGAGGGGAGGGGAGCAGAGAAGAGAGGGGATCATATGGGAAGAAGGGAGGAGAGAGAGGGGAGGAGTGAGAGGGGAGGGGAGGGGAGAGGAGAGCGACGGATGGGAGGAGGGAGGAGAGAGGAGGGATCATGAATGAAGGATAAATAGCTGCTCCTGAATCACTCTCCTTCATTCGACATATCTTGCTCACAGATCTGCGAAGCTCACCACTGAAGAAATGTCGATCCAACCGCTGTGGAACTGGACTCCGGTAAGTAATGTGTCTTCTGCAGGTGGAACGTGTGTCTGTAGATCACTAACTCTTATTTAAGGAATGTAAGATCTAAAGATCCGTTTGGCAGTGACTGGACAGGTAGGGAGAGAAGGGCGTGTGAGTCTTGCTACTCTCTGAATTTGAAACCAGAACTCAGCATCACGAGAATGGGACATTAAATTATTCTATCTAGCTCACTGCAAAAACTAACCACAATCTCTGATAGATCTCTCCAATTCGCTCCATCCAACTTTCAATAAATAAGAACTAAAAGTGTGAGTTTCTCAGTTAACGGGAATGTGTTATGGAATGTTTTACAACAGGTGTTCCTGTGATAAACCCATTGGGCAGTGGGTGGACTGGAAGTGGCAGGGCGACTGGGAGAGTAGAGAAGGTGGGGGGAGGGGTGTGTTAGTGCGTCAGTATGTGATAGAGTCAGTGTGTGTGTGATAGTGTCAGTGTGTGTGTGATAGTGTGAGTGTGTGGTGTGTGATAGTGTCAGTGTAAAAACAGAAGAAATAGGAGCAGGAGTAGGCCATTTGGCCCTTCGAGCCTGCTCCGCCATTCAATAAGATCATGGCTGATCTTCTACCTCATCTCCACTTTCCTGCACTATCCCCATATCCCTTGGTTCCATTAATATCCAAAAATCTATCGATCTCTGTCTTGAATATACTCAACCCCTGAGCCTCCACAGCCCTCTGGGGTAAAGAATTCCAAAGATTCACCACCCTCTGAGTGAAGAAATTTCTCCTCATCTCAGTCCTAAATGACGACCCCTTATTCTGAGACTGTGACCCCTGGTTCTAGACTCCCCAGCCAGGGGAAACATCCTCCCTGCACCTACCCTGTCAAGCCCTGTAAGAATTTTGTACGTTTCAATGAGATCACCTTCTTCTAAACTCTAGAGAATATAGGCCTAGTCTACTCAATCTCTCCTCATAGGACAATCCCCCATCCCAGGAATCAGTCTGGTGAACCTTCGTTGCACTCCCTCTATGGCAAGTAGATCCTTCCTTAGGTAAGGAGATCAAAACTGTACACAATACTCCAGGTGTGGTCTCACCAGGGCCCTATATAATTGCAGTAAGATGTCTTTACTCTTATACTCAAATCCTCTTGTAAAAAAGGCCAACATACCAGTTTTTTGCGTCTTCTTCCGTGAAGACAGACACAAAGTATTTGTTTAATTTCTCTGCCATTTCCTTATTCCCCATTATAATTTCTCCTGTCTCAGCCTGTAAGGGACCCACAGTTACTTTCGCTAATCTTTTCCTTTTCACATACCTGTAGAAGTTTTTACAGTCTGTTTTTATGTCTCTCGCTAATTTACTCTCATATTCTATTGTGCCTTTCTTTATCAATTTCTTGGTCCTCCTTTGCTGAATTCTAAAATCCTCCCAATCCTCAGGCTTACTACATTTTTTGGAAACATTATAAGCCTCTTCCTTTGATCTCATACTATCTTTAACTTCTCTTGTTAGCCACAGTTGGACCACTTTTCCTGTGGAGTTTTTGTACCTTAAAGGAATGTATATTTGTTGTAAATTATGTATTAATTCTTTAAATGCTACCATTGCTTGTCTACCATCATACCTTTTAATCTAGTTTCCCAATCTACCTTAGCCAACTCGCCCCTCATACCTACGCTGTTTGCTTTGTTTAGATTTAAGACCCTAGTTTCAGATTTAACTAAATCACTTTCAAACTCAATATAAAATTCTATCATATTATGGTCACTCTTCCCTAAAGGCCCCTTTACTACAAGGTTATTAATTAACCCTTTCTCATTGCACAATACTAGATCTAAAATAGTTTGTTCCATAGTTGGTTCCTCAACATACTGATCTAGAAAACTATCTTGCATACATTCCATGAATTGGTCCTCCACACTATTACTGCAAATTTGGTTTGCCCAGTCTATATGTAGATTAAAGTCCCCCATGATTACTGCATTACGCTTGTTACATGCGCCTCTAATTTCCTGATTTATACTCTGCCCTACATTACAACTATTATTTGGGGGCCTATAAACAAGCCCCACCAATGTTTTCTGCCCCTTGCTGTTTATTAGCTCCACCCAAACTGATTCTACTTCTTGACTTTCGGAGCGAAGATCCTTTCTCTCTACTGTCTTTATCCCATCCTTTATTCTCAGGGCTACCCCGCCTCCTTTTCCATTTTGCCTATCTCTTCTAAAAGTTAAGTATCCTGGAATATTTAGTTTCCAACCTTGGCCACATTGCAACCACATCTCCGTAATGGCTATTAGATCAAACCTGTTCATTTCTATCTGCGCTATTAATTCATCTATTTTGTTGTGAATGCTTCGCGCATACCTTTAGCTTTGACTTATTTCTATTTTTCCCTGATGTCACCTTAGTCACTGATGCCCTATTGCCTCTGTTACTCTCTCTGTCGCTTCCTGACCCACTCTGCTTATTTTTACCCCAAAACTCTACTCTGCTCTAGAGCCTTGACATTTCTCTCGCTGCTTTTAAATTTACTCTTTCCTGAATCCTCCTGCCTCCCCTTCATTAGTTTAAAGCCCCGTCTACTGCCCTAGTTATTTGGTTCACCAGGAGACTGGTTCCAGCCCAGTTTAAGTGGAGCCCGTCCGAACGGAACAGCTCCCTCTTTCCCCAGTACTGGTGTCAGTGCCCCATGAACTGAAACCCCTTCCTCCCACACCACTCTTTGAGCCACTTTTAAACCTCTAATCTGCTTGCCCCTATGCCAATATGTGCGTGGCTCAGGTAACAATCCAGAGATTATTACCTTTGAGGTTCCACTTTTTAATTTGGATCCTAGCTCCTCAAACTCCCTCAGCAGAACCTCATTCCTAGTTCTACCGATGTCGTTAGTTCCTATGTAGACCATGACAACTGGATCCTCCCCTCCCACTCCAAGTTCTCCTCCAGCCGCGAGGAGATGTCTTTAACCCTGGCACCGGGCAGGCAACACAACCTTCGGAACTATCGGTCGCAGCTGCAGAGAACAGTATCTATCCCCCTGACTATACTGTCCCCTACCACAACTACATTCCCTTTCACTCCCCCCACTTGAATGGCCTCCTGCACCATGGTGCCATGGTCAGCTTGCTCATCCATCCTGCAGGCTTTTCCCTCATCCACACAGGCAGCAAGAACCTCATACCTGTTGGACAAGGGCAAAGGCTGAGGCTCCTCCAGCACTGCACCTGGGGTCCCCTTACCTGCCTGAGTTGCAGTCACACCCTGCTCTCCCTGACCACTAACCAGACCTGCACCACTACCTAACCTAAGGGTTGTGACTGCCTCCTGGATCAAAGTGTCTAGGTAACTCTCCCTGATGCCCCGCAATGTCTGTACCTCAGACTCCAGCTCAAAAACTCTGAGCTGAAGTTCCTCAAGATGCAGACACTTACTGCAAACATGGTTGTCCGGGATCACAATGCTCTCCACAAACTCCCACATGCTGCAGTTGCGGCACACCACCGTGTATGTGTGCGCACGTCAGTGTGTGATAGTGTCAGTATTTGTGTGTCTGTGCGTGTGTGTGTGCGTCAGTGTGTGATGGTGTCAGTGTGTGTGCGTTAGTGTCGGATAGTCAGTGTGTGTGTTTCAGTGGATGTGCGTGTGGGCGTATGTCGGTCTGTGTGTGTGTTTTCGTGTGTCAGTTGTATGTTTGCGTGCGTGCCTGTGCGTGTGTCAGTTGCCATGTTCCTATCCTTCACCAGATGTCTGTCTGTGATTTATTGTCTGTCTCTTTTTCCAGACTGTCCCATTCACCAAAAAGTTCCCGACTGTGTTAAAGGAGCAGATGATGCTTGTGGTGTGTGGAAAGGTTCCAGCAGATGCCAAGCAGTAAGATCCCTCGATTTCAGTGTCTCATGAGTTGTCTTGTTATTCCTCAGTATCTCACTGTTCCTGCGTCATTATTTGTGTCTGAGTATGGCTCATTTCACCATCACCCAGTCTTTCCTGTCCTCACTCTCACCTTCTGTGCTGTGTTCAGTACGTCTGTCTCTTGTTCTGTACAATATAATTTATTGTGATCTACTGCAATGGCAAGTTCCTCTGAGCCAAAGATGCGCAGTTAAAGATCCACTGTCTCCAATAAACGTTGGAAATCCTCAGTCTCATCTCTCTTCCAAACAGAACACAGATCCTGCACCTCCCATACCCTGTGTACAGACCAGGGCCCGACACCCATCACATCCTGTCCCACACCAGGTCCTGCTGTCCCGTCACTCCCACTCCCCGGGCACCACCATCTCCCAATGCAGCAAATTCCAAACCCTCAGCCTGAGTTATAAACCTGCCATAGACTCATCTCACTTCCTGCATCCCAGACTCAGAATCTGCAGCTCCCTACCAGTGCATGTCCCTGCCCTCTATCCCCTCTCCGCCACAACTCCTCCCTCCCCGCGCTGCACTGTCGGGTGGTCAGTACTGAGGGAACGCCGCACTGTCGGAGGGTCAGTACTGAGGGAACGCCGCACTGTCGGGGGGTCAGTACTGAGGGATTGCTGCACTGTCGGGGGGTCAGTACTGAGGGATTGCTGCACTGTCGGGGGGTCAGTACTGAGGGATTGCTGCACTGTCGGGGGGTCAGTACTGAGGGATTGCTGCACTGTCAGGGGGTCAGTACTGAGGGATTGCTGCACTGTCGGGGGGTCAGTACTGAGGGATTGCTGCACTGTCGGGGGGTTAGTACTGAGGGATTGCTGCACTGTCGGAGGAGCAGCACTGAGGGAGCGCTGCACTGTCAGAGAGGCAGTACTGAGGGAGCGCTGCACTGTCGGGGGGTCAGTACTGAGGGATTGCTGCACTGTCGGAGGAGCAGTACTGAGGGAGCGCTGCACTGTCGGAGAGGCAGTACTGAGGGAGCGCTGCACTGTCGGAGGGGCAGTACTGAGGGAGCACTGCCCTGTCGGAGAGGCAGTACTGAGGGAGCGCTGCACTGTCGGAGGGGCAGTACTGAGGGAGCGCTGCACTGTCGGAGGGGCAGTACTGAGGGAGCGCTGCACTGTCGGAGGGTCAGTACTGAGGGAGCGCCGCACTGTCGGAGGGGCAGTACTGAGGGAGCGCCGCACTGTCGGAGGGGCAGTACTGAGGGAGCGCCGCACTGTCGGAGGGGCAGTACTGAGGGAGCGCTGCACTGTCGGAGGGGCAGTACTGAGGGAGTGCCGCACTGTCGGAGGGGCAGTACTGAGGGAGCGCTGCACTGTCGGAGAGGCAGTACTGAGGGAGCACTGCACTGTCGGAGGGGCAGTACTGAGGGAGCACTGCACTGTCGGAGGGGCATAGAACATAGAACATAGAACAGTACAGCACAGTACAGGCCCTTCGGCCCTCGATGTTGTGCCGAGCATTGTCCGAAACCAAGATCAAGCTATCCCACTCCCTATCATTCTGGTGTGCTCCATGTGCTTATCCAATAACCGCTTGAAAGTTCCTAAAGTGTCCGACTCCACTATCACAGCAGGCAGTCCATTCCACACCCCAACTACTCTCTGAGTAAAGAATCTACCTCGGACATCCCTTCTATATCTCCCCCCATGCACCTTATAGTTATGCCCCCTTGTAACAGCTACATCCATCCGAGGAAATAGTCTCTGAACATCCACTCTATCTATCCCCCTCATCATCTTATAAACCTCTATTAAGTCGCCTCTCATCCTCCTCCGCTCTAAAGAGAAAAGCCCTAGCTCCCTCAATCTTTCCTCATAAGACCTCCCCCCCAAACCAGGCAGCATCCTGGTAAATCTCCTTTGCACTCTTTCCAATGCTTCCACGTCCTTCCTATAGTGAGGTGACCAGAACTGCACACAATATTCCAAATGTGGTCTCACCAAGGTCCTGTACAATTGCAGCATAACCTCACGGTTCTTAAACTCAAACCCCTTGTTAATAAACGCTAACACGCTATAGGCCTTCTTTACTGCTCTATCCACTTGAGTGGCAACCTTCAGAGCAGTACTGAGGGAGCACTGCACTGTCGGAGAGGCAGTACTGAGGGAGCACTGCACTGTCGGAGAGGCAGTACTGAGGGAGCACTGCACTGTCGGAGGGGCAGTACTGAGGGAGCACTGCACTGTCGGAGGGGCAGTACTGAGGGAGCGCTGCACTGTCGGAGGGGCAGTACTGAGGGAGCACTGCACTGTCGGAGGGGCAGTACTGAGGGAGCACTGCACTGTCGGAGGGGCAGTACTGAGGGAGTGCTGCACTGTCGGAGGGGCAGTACTGAGGGAGCACTGCACTGTCGGAGAGGCAGTACTGAGGGAGCACTGCTTTTTTTGTGTCATCTGCAAATTTTGACATTGTGTCCTGTACACCCATGTCCAAGTCACTAATATATATCAAGAAAATCAGTGGTCCTAGAACCGACCCCTGGGGAACACCACTGTATACCTTCCTATAGTCCGAAAAACAACCGTTCACCACTACTCTCTGTTTCCTATCACTTAGCCAATTTCGTATCCATGCAGCCACTGTCCCTTTTATTCCATGGGCTTCAACTTTGCTGGCAAACCGATGATGTGGCACTTTGTCGAACACCTTTTGGAAATCCAAGTACACTACGTCAATCGCATTGCCCTCATCAACCCTCTCTGTTACCTCATCAGAAAACACGATCCAGTTGGTTAAACACGATTTGCCTTTAACAAATCCGTGCTGGCTTTCCTTAATTAATCCACACTTGTCGAAGTGATTGTTAATTTTGTCCCTGATTATTGTTTCTAAAAACTTCCCCACTACCGAGGTTAAACTGACTGGCCTGTAGTTGTTGGGTTCATCCTTACACCCTTTTTTGAACAAGGGTGTAAGATTTGCAATTCTCCAGTTCTCTGGACCACTCCCATTTCTAAAGGAGGATTGGAAGATTATGGCCAGTACCTCCGCGATTTCTTCCTTCACTTCCCTCAGTGTCCGAGGATGCATCCCATCCGGTCCTGGAGACTTATCTACTTTAAGTACAGTCAGCCTTTCTAGTACCTCGTCTTTATCCATTTTTATCCCATCCTGTATCTCCTCTAACTACTCCTTCACTATGTCTATGGCAGCATCTTCTTCCTTGGTGAAGACAGATACAAAGTACTCATTTAGCACCTCAGCCATGCCCTCTGCCTCCATGCGTAGGTCTCCTTTTTGGTCCCTAATCGGCCCAACCCCTCCTCTTACTACCCGCTTACTATTTATATGCCGATAGAAGACTTTTGGATTCCCTTTTATGTTAGCTGCCAGTCTATTCTCATACCCTCTCTTTGCCCCATTTATTTTCTTTTTCACTTCTGCTCGGGACTTTCCATATCTAGCCTGATTCTCAATGTATTCTCGACCTGACATCTGCCATACGCACTCTTTTTCTGCTTATCTTACTCTCTATCTCTTTCATCATCCAGGGAGCTCTGACTTTAGAGCACTGCACTGTCGGAGGGGCAGTACTGAGGGTGTGCTGTACTGTCAAAGGTGCCGTCTTTCAGATAAGACGTTAGACCAAGGCCCAGTCTGTCTTCTCTGATGGACATATAAGACCCCACAGCACTATTCAAAGAAAAGCTGGGGAGTTCTTCCAAGTGTTCTGGCCAATTTTTATCCCTCAACCAACATCACTAAAACAGATGATCCGGTCATTTATTTAAATGCTGTTTGTGGGAGCTTGCTGTGCGTAAATTGGCTGCCACGTTTCCTAGAAGAGTGACCACTTTTTTTTTTCAGTACTTCATTGGCTGCAGAGCTCCTTGGGACATCCTGGGGATGTGATTGGTGCTGTCGAGATACAAGTCTTCCTTTCCTTCTGGCTGTGAGTTGTGTCATGTCGAGCCTGGTGTTAGCTTGCTCTGTGAGCCTGTGCTATGTGATGGGTTTGTGATCATCTGATGTAGACACGGAGCTCCTCTCGCTCTCGCATGCTCCTTTATTACTGGACGATGTTCGTGTTCCAGGGTATTGATTATATTGTTTTCTCTTCAGTTTTATCATCAACCTCCAGCAGGGTGAGGAACCCAAGTCAATTCCCTTCCATTTCGCACCCTGCTTTGATGGCAACAAGGATAAAGTGGTCTACAGTTCGCAGGAAGGGACAACATGGGCTCCGATGTCAGATAAATGCTGCGAGCTTGGCATCAAAGGGAAGGATTTCAAACTCACCTTCTTTATCTGGAACAACTGCTATCAGGTAGAGTCACCGACTGACACCCGGCAAGTTTGAGATTTGATAAAGTTAGAAAAGGTTTAGGAAACAAGGGTTTGTTTTCAAAATTGTGCTCCTGGAATAAGTCGAACATGAGGAGACTGGGGAGACTGCAACACAGATCCTGACTGGGCCGGAGCGGGCTGGAGTGTTCCAGTGAGGAGCCCATTTCGCTTCCGTCTGATTTTAATCTCCATTGAAATCAACGATTGTAAAATGGGCCAGGGTGGGGACTGGGCAAGGTGGGACCGGGCAGGGTGGGACCGGGCAGGGTGGGACCGGGCAGGGTGGGGACCGGGCAGGGTGGGGACCGGGCAGGGTGGGGACTGGGCAGGGTGGGTCCGGGCAGGGTGGGGACTGGGCAGGGTGGGACCGGGCAGGGTGGGACCGGGCAGGGTGGGTCCGGGCAGGGTGGGACCGGGCAGGGTGGGGACCGGGCAGGGTGGGGACTGGGCAGGGTGGGGACTGGGCAAGGTGGGACCGGGCAGGGTGGGACCGGGCAGGGTGGGACCGGGCAGGGTGGGACCGGGCAGGGTGGGGACGGGCAGGGTGGGACCAGGCAGGGTGGGACCGGGCAGGGTGGGACCGGGCAGGGTGGGTCCGGGCAGGGTGGGGACTGGGCAAGGTGGGACCGGGCAGGGTGGGGACTGGGCAAGGTGGGACCGGGCAGGGTGGGACCGGGCAGGGTGGGACCGGGCAGGGTGGGGACTGGGCAAGGTGGGACCGGGCAGGGTGGGGACCGGGCAGGGTGGGGCCGGGCAGGGTGGGGACTGGGCAAGGTGGGACCGGGCAGGGTGGGACCGGGCAGGGTGGGACCGGGCAGGGTGGGACCGGGCAGGGTGGGGACTGAGCAGGGTGGGGATGGGCAGGGTGGGACCGGGCAGGGTGGGACCAGGCAGGGTGGGACCGGGCAGGGTGGGGACTGGGCAGGGTGGGGACGGGCAGGGTGGGGACTGAGCAGGGTGGGGATGGGCAGGGTGGGACCGGGCAGGGTGGGACCGGGCAGGGTGGGGACTGAGCAGGGTGGGGATGGGCAGGGTGGGACCGGGCAGGGTGGGACCAGGCAGGGTGGGACCGGGCAGGGTGGGGACTGGGCAGGGTGGGGACGGGCAGGGTGGGGACTGAGCAGGGTGGGGACGGGCAGGGTGGGGACTGAGCAGGGTGGGGACTGAGCAGGGTGGGACCGGGCAGGGTGGGACCGGGACGGGTGGGGACGTCGGGTAAATACAGCCCTTCCTCCCGCGAGGTCAGAAGCTGAGCTCATGGGTCATGTTTGCTTTCTTTAGGCGTGTGTGAATGGTAAACACATCCTGACCTTCGACATCAGCAATTGTGACTGCAAGATCGACACCGTCAACATCTACGGAGATGTTCACGTTGACAGTTTCAGGGCCTACGATCTACGCTGCATTAAGACAGTAAGTGGCTGAGGTGTCTCTGTTACTCTAGAGGGAAGTGTGAGAGAACCAAGACTGGATCTACACAGTAACACTGCACTGTTGGAGGGGTAGTACAGAGGAAGCGCTGCACTGTCGGAGGGGCAGTACTGAGGGAGCGCCGCACTGTTGGACGGGCAGTACTGAGGGAGCGCAGCACTGTCGGAGGGGCAATACTGAAGGAGCGCCGCACTGTTGGAGGGGCAGCACTGAGGGAGCGCTGCACTGTCGGAGGGGCAGTACTGAAGGAGCGCTGCACTGTCGGAGGGGCAGTACTGAGGGAGCACAGCACTGTCGGAGGGGCAGTACTGAGGGAGCGCCGCACTGTCGGAGGGTCAGAACTGAGGGAGCTCTACACTGACAGAGGGACTGTACTGTGGGAATGCCGCACTGTTGGAGGGGCAGTACTGAGGGAGCGCCGCACTGTCGGAGGGTCAGAACTGAGGGAGCTCTACACTGTCGAAGGGGTAGTACTGAGGGAGAGCTGAACCATCGGAGGGGCAGTACTGAGGGAGTGCTGCACTATCAGAGGGTCAGTACTGTGGGAACGCCGTACTGTTAGAGGGGCAGTACTGAGGGAGCGCCGCACTGTCGGAGGGGCAGTACTGAGGGAGCGCCGCACTGTCGGAGTGGCAGTACTGAGGGAGCATTGCACTGTCGGAGGGGCAGTACTAAGGGAGTGCTGCACTGTTGGAGGGGCAGTACTGAGGGAGTGCTGCACTGTCGGAGGGGCAGTATTCAGGGAGCGCTGCACTGTTGGAGGGGCAGTACTGAGGGAGCGCCGCACTGTCGGAGGGGCAGTACTGAGGGAGCGCCGCACTGTCGGAGTGGCAGTACTGAGGGAGCATTGCACTGTCGGAGGGGCAGTACTAAGGGAGTGCTGCACTGTCGGAGGGGCAGTACTGAGGGAGCGCCATACTGTCGGAGGGGCAGTATTCAGGGAGCGCTGCACTGTTGGAGGGGCAGTACTGAGGGAGTGCTGCACTGTCGGAGGGTCAGTACTGAGGGAGCGCTGCACTGTCGGAGGGTCAGTACTGAGGGAGTGCTGCACTGTTGGAGGGTCAGTACTGAGGGAGTGCTGCACTGTCGGAGGGGCAGTACTGAGGGAGCGCTGCACTGTTGGAGGGTCAGTACTGAGGGAGCGCCGCACTGTCGGAGGGGCAGTACTGAGGGAGTGCTGCACTGTCGGAGGGGCAGTACTGAGGGAGCGCTGCACTGTCGGAGGGGCAGTACTGAGGGAGCACCGCACTGTGGGAGGGGCAGTACTGAGGGAGCGCTGCACTGTCAGAGGGGCAGTACTGAGGGAGCGCTGCACTGTCAGAGGGTCAGTACTGAGGGAGCGCTGCACTGTCGGAGGGTCAGTACTGAGGGAGTGCTGCACTGTTGGAGGGTCAGTACTGAGGGAGTGCTGCACTGTCGGAGGGGCAGTACTGAGGGAACATAACAAGAAACAGGAGCAGGAGTAGGTCACAGGGACCCTCGAGCCTGCTCCACCATTGAATAAGATCATGGCTGATCTTCAACCTCAACTTCGTTCTCCCGCTCGATCTACATATCCCTTGATTCCCCTTGAGCCAAAATCTACCTATCGCAGCCTTGAATATACTCAATGATTCAGCAACCACAGCCCTTTGGGGTAGAGAATTCCAAAGATTCACAACCCTGGGTGAAGAAATTCCTCCTCATCCCAGTCTTAAATGGCCGACCCCTTATCCTGAGACTGTGCCCCCTAGTTCTAGACTCTCCAGCCAGGGGGAAACAACCTCTCAGCATCTACCCTGTCAATCCCCCTCAGAACTTTATGGGGTAAAAATTCAGTTGGTTGCGCCTCCCGTTAGCGCCTTAAGAGGGCGCTAATGGGGCGCAAAGCCGCTAACGCCCGGGCGCAGCGATGTTTGCGCCGCTCGGGAACTTAACTAGAGATTGTGCGGCGGCGCTAAACTTTACCGCTGCGACCACCTGCGCGCGCAGATTGTGACGTCATTCCATGGTGCAACGCCCTTGTGGCGCCCCGGAGCGGAAATTGAGTGGCGCCCCCTGCCTTACCGCCTGGCGCATCCAACGACCAGAAGACTGGAACGCTATCAATCGCTGTGGGGCTGGGGGGGGCGCTATTTAAAGGGGGCCTCTTCCTGTCTTTTATTGTTGGTGGCATTTTTGAACTACGCATTCTGAGAGAGAGAGGGAGAGACTTCTGGAGAGATTCAACGTTGTGTGAAGGAGTTTTGGGTACTGAGCAGCACTTTGCAGGTTCATTTTGATTTGCCATTCCTTGTATCGATTTAGCAGAGACTGTGGGAGCTGCACTCTGAGCTCTTTGCCTGGTACTCTCCATTGTTCTTCCAGCACATTTGATGTGCAAGTCTCTCCAGGCCGAGATTCAAGGCTGCAATGAACAGGATGTGGATGGAAAGCAAGATTAACCATCCCCTTTAAGAACTGGCCCGTGCCATTGTGTGTGTGTTCCATTGCTGACTGACATTACATGAGCTTCGCCAGCGCTCTGAGTTAGCGCCTCACTCCTTGGCCTTTGCGCCTTAAGACAGGTGTGCAGCGCCTGATTTAGCGCTCCACTCACCTCCCGGGGCGGTAAAAGTGAAGTTTCCAGTCAGTGCCGATAATTAGCGCCAGGCGCTAATATTTGCGTCCAGACGATATTTGCGCCCCAAATGGGGCGCGACCTAATTTTTCCCCCTATATGTTTCAATGAGATCACCTCTCATTCTTCTAAACTCCAGAGAGTATCGGCCCAATCTACTCAATCTGAGGGAGCGCTGCACTGTCGGAAATGCCGTCTTTTGGATGAGACGTTAAACCGAGGGCCCCATCTGCCCTCTCAGGTGGATGTAAAAGATACCATGGTCACTAGTGCAGGAAGAGCAGGAGAATTCTCCCCAGTGTCCTTGACAATATTCTGCCCCCAACCAATATCTAAAAGAGATGAAATGGTTAATCAGCTCATTTACTGGATGTTAGATCTTGCTGTGCATAGATTGGCGGATGTGGTTGCATAGAGACTGCACTCCAAACGTCAATGGAGAGGAAGAGCTTGAGATGTCGCAGAGAGCTGGAACATCCTTTCCAGAAAAAACAGAAAGGCAGAGTATTTCCTAAATGGTGAAAGATTGGGGAATGCAGATGCTCAAAGGGGCCTGGGTGTCTTTGTACATGAGTCACTGAAAGTGAATGTGCAGGTGCAGCAAGCCATTAGGAAGGCAAATGGTATGCTGGCCTTCATTACAAGAGGATTTGAGTGCAGGAGCAAGGATGTCTTACTACATTTATACAGGGCCTTGGTGAGACCACACCTGGAGTACTGTGTACAATTTTGGTCTCCTGACCTAAGGAAGGATATGCTTGCCGTAGAGGGAGTGCAACGAAGGTTCACGAGATTGATTCCTGGGATGGCGGGACTGTCGTATGAGAAGAGATTGAGTAAACTAGGCCTATATTCTCTTGAATTCAGAAGAACTAGAGGGGATCTCATTGAAGCATACAAAATTATTACAGGGCTTGATAGGGTGGATGCTGGGAGAATGTTTCCCTTGGCTGGGGAGTCTAGAACCAGGGGCCACAGCCTCAGGATAAAGGGTAGGCCTTTCAGGTCTGAGATGAGAAGAAATTTCTTCACACAGAGGGTGGTGAATCTTTGGAATTCTCTACCCCAGAGGGCTGTGGAGGTTCAGTCATTGGGTATATTCAAAACAGAAGTCGATAGATTTCTGACTAGTAAGGGCATCAAGAGATATGGCGATAGGGCCGGTGAATGGAGTTGAGGCAGAAGATCAGCCATGATCTCATTGAATGGCGGAGCAGGCTCGAAGGGCCGAAAGGCCTACTCCTGCTACTATTTCTTATGTTCTTATTTTCTTATGTTCCTCTTGCATGGGCTGTAGACCCTTCACATTGGATAATCCGAATAAATGATTGGACACTAACTCCACTTGTCTTTGATTTTACTCCACTCTGCATAGTGAGGGGTCAAGAAAGCCAGGACCGTTCAACAGGCTCCAGCTCGCAGTGGAAGAAAGTCTTCCCGCAGCCCGGAAATCTTCACTCATTCATTGATTCCGTGACCAGATGTGGCCGCCTTAGAACCAGTCACAATATTTAGGATAGATTGGAACGTTACGTTCTCTGTACAATGAATCTCCATTAAAGCAACTGCTGATTTATTCACTGTCTCCAGCCTTGTTGCACTCGTGCAGTTTCGCTTCACTTCAAACAATGTGACCATAAACTGAACAAAAATAACCACCTTCATACACCGCCCGCAATATCTACAATATAAACCGTCCGCAGTGTCTGCACTCTCCCCAGTATCACCGTCCTCACTGACCACAGTCCACGCACTATCGGCACTATCGGCACTATCTCCACTATCCCCACTATCCCCACTATCTCCACTATCTCCACTGTCCCCACTGTCCCCACTGTCCCCACTGTCTCCACTATCTCCACTGTCCCCACTATCTCCACTATCTCCACTATCTCCACTGTCCCCACTGTCTCCACTATCCCCACTATCTCCACTGTCCCCACTGTCCCCACTGTCCCCACTATCCCCACTATCCCACTGTCTCCACTGTCCCCACTGTCTCCACTATCTCCACTATCCCCACTATCCCACTATCTCCACTATCCCCACTGTCTCCACTGTCCCACTGTCCCCACTATCTCCCACTATCTCCACTATCCCCACTATCCCCACTGTCCTCCACTATCCCCACTATCTCCACTGTCCCCACTGTCCCACTATCCCCACTATCCCCACTGTCCCCACTATCCCCACTATCCCACTGTCCCCACTGTCCCCACTATCCCCACTATCCCACTGTCCCACTGTCCCCACTATCTCCACTATCCCACTATCCCACTATCCCCACTATCCCCACTGTCCCCACTATCCCCACTATCCCCACTGTCCCCACTGTCCCACTATCTCCCACTATCCCCACTGTCCCCACTGTCCCCACTATCTCCACTATCTCCACTATCTCCACTATCTCCCACTATCCCCACTATCCCCACTGTCCCCACTATCTCC
>JASTWF010001112.1:94573-118869 GCA_030390025.1 Squalus acanthias | reverse complement strand
CCTCCAGACCGTTCCTCAGGAACCACCCGTCATCATCACTATTCTCATCTGCACTATCCTCATCTGACCCGGGTACCCTGAATTCTTCCTCATCTAACCCCCAATTCCAGAAAAACGCTGCATGATTGTCCGGGATGTCCCTTCCCCTGATGCAAGCTGCTATGCCTGCCTGTGTGCCTTGTGGTCCTACCTGGGGCTGTGCTTTCCCGTTGGCGGGATTTACCCCTGTAGTTTTCCCTTGCGCACCTGGCTGGTACAGTTTGCATTGGTTTATGTGGAACCACTTAGTGCGCCGAGGTACTTTTACGGCGTAAACCATGGGACTCGCCTTGTCTACAATGTTGTAGGGTCCCATATACAGTGGTTCCAGACTCCCTACTCTGGCGTAGTTTCTGACCATGACCTGGTCTCCTACTTCCCACTCCCGCGTTTTGCGGGGTTCCAGCAACAAGCGATTGCCCTGATGCTGCCTTCCCATGTTCCCAGCCGCCTGCTCATAAACCTGTTTCAGGCGCTCCAAGAGAGTCTGGGCGAACTTGTCCCTGCTTATCTCTTGGAGCTGACCCTCAGTGAGCACCGGGGCTAGCACATGGGTGGGGGTTCGCATGAGCCTGCCGGTCATTACCTCGTGCGGGCAGTACCCCGTACTTTTTGACTGACTGGCCCGGACCCCCATGAGGACTAAAGGCAGAACTTCCGCCCATTTTTGGGGCGAGTTCCTAGTCTCTTTCCTCAATTTCTCCTTCAGGGTCCGGTTCATACGTTCAACAATCCCGGATGACTGGGGATTGTGTGCTACGTGCCACTTCCCTTCAATGCCCAAAAGCATGAGGGTGGTCTGCATCACCTGGCCGGTGAAATGGGTCCCTTGGTCTGATTCCACAAAACGGGGGAGTCCCCACCGCGAGAACACTTCCCGGACCAAGATTTTTGCTGTACCCAGTGCCGTAGCTGTTCGACAAGGGAAGGCTTCCACCCACTTGGAAAACACATCCACCAGGACGAGGCAGTACTTATAACCTCCCTGGGTGGTGGGCAGGGGTCCTATATAGTCGATCTGTATCGACTGCCATGGTCCCTCTACCCTTCTTACGTGTCCCATGGGCACCTTCCTTTTCTGGGGGTCTGGGTTGTTTGCAGCGCACACAAGACAGTTTGCACAGAACTCGCGGACTTGTTCCCTGAGCCCTGGCCACCATCCCGCTTGCTCTACCCGTTGCCAGGTAACCTCGGGCCCGGGGTGCCCTGCCCCTGGTCCCTCGTGAGCCAACTGGAGGAATTCCCTCCTGTGCTGCTGCGGCACAACCCACTGCTCCTCGCGGAACAGCATGCCTTCCTTAACTGAGAGGGTTGCCGTACTGTACGGACCTTCTACCTGCCTCCCCTCAGCAATGGTTTTTAGGACTGCTTTTAGGGCGGGATCCTGGGCTTGGACGGTCTTAAGGTCTAGGGGCAATGCTACCCTGGTGTTCCCGGGATTCCCGTCCCCGCCTCGGACCGCTGCTATGGGTCCGGTCCTATAGGGGTTCCAGAAAGTGCCGTCGCGGGCACCCTCCCTGGCTAGCGCATCCGCCTGCCGGTTGCCCTCCCCACGGGGCTCTGTGGAGGAGTGAGCTTTCACCTTATGGATGAAAATCTCTCCTTCCTCCCCCACTGCTGCTGCTAAGATCTTTTCCAGCAAGGGCTTCACCGTTAAAGGTCGCCCGTCCGCGGAGGTGTATCCGCGGCGGGACCAAATGGCCAGGTATTCCGTACACGATTTGCAGGTGAACATGCTGTCCGAGCAAATCGTGTATGGGGTTGGGAAAATGTCTGGGTGGGTCACAACGTACACCACGGCAGACAGCTCAGCTTGCTGCGCGCTCATAGTGCTCGGGAGCTTGATCGCCAGGGCAAGGTCTGCCGCAGGGTCATAAACTCCACACCCTGTGAGTCGCTCGCCAGCAGACACTGTGCTAGACCCATCAACATAAATCTCGTGCCCAGTGGGATGTATCCCGGCCCGTAAACCTATGTTGACGTCCCACACCCCTTCCACCGAACACCGGTGGGCTGTACCGGGGTATACCAAATTGGCCGCAAGCCTGGGCTCGCAAAGACCTTTTACTCTAAGATCCAACTGGGAGAGAAGAAGGGTCCAACGCGCAATGCGCGCGCTGCTTACGGTCCCGTCTTTAATCCTCCCATCCAGAAGCATCTTAGTTGGTGTGTGATGTGTGAGGAGAGTGATGGGAGAGAGCCCTGTGAAGATCGCTGATCTTTTCACAGCCCAATGCGTGGCTAAAAGGTGCCTTTCGCAATTGGAGAAACTTCTCTCCACATCCGTTAATACCCTGGATGAATAGACAACCGGCCTCAGCTTGCCGTGACGCTCTTGGAGCAGTACGGCGCTTAAGCTGTCTCCGCTGGCAGCTACCTCCAGGAAAAACTCCTTCCCCCCATCTATGGCCCCTAAGGCTGGCGCGGTCTGCAGATCCCTTTTTAACTTCTCGAAGGCTGCTTGGCAGCCCTCGTCCCAAAGCCACTCCACCCCCTTATGGAGGAGTCGGAGGAGCGGCGCCGCTGTGGCCGCATAATCTTCGATAAAATCCCTGCAGTAACCGGTCAGTCCCAAGAAGGACCTCACACCCCTTACGTTGTTGGGAATCGGTAATTCTTGCACCGACTCCCTCCTTGCTTTGTCTATGGCTCTTTCCCCAGCGCGTATGGTCAGTCCCAGGAATTTTACTTCCCGCTGACCGATACGTGCTTTCTTAGGGTTTATTTTAAAACCCTTTCTCGCTAACAGCTCCAATAACTCGTCCAGTAGTGGTCCGTGCTCCTCCCTTGAGTCCGTAAATAGGAGCAAATCATCCACATACTGTACTATCTGATTGGGCTGACTAAACTCCTTTAAACTTCCTGCCATACACTGATGGAAAATACTGGGGCTATTGTGGAAACCCTGTGGCAGACAGTTCCATGTGTACTGTTGTCCTTTGAAAGTAAAGGCAAACTTGTACTGGTCCTCTCGCCGCAGCGGGATGGACCAAAAACCGTTCGAGATATCCAGCACCGTGAACGTGGTCGCGGACGCTGGGATGCTCCCTATTAGGTCAGCAACTGCTGCTACTGTGGGCGCGCAGGCGGGAATGTTACTGTTAAGGACTCTGTAGTCCACCGTGGCTCTCCACGAATTATCCGGCTTCCTAACCGGCCATAATGGGGAGTTCACGTGTGTGGCTATCGGCCTCAACACGCCCTGCTGCACCAAGGAGGACATTGCTGTCTCCATATCGGGTTCTGCTTCTTTGGGGAAGTTATACTGCTTTTGGGGTCGGGTCATGGGGTCCCCATCTACGCTGACCTCAAACCCGACCACTCTCCCACAATCGTGCTTGTGGGTTGCAAACGCGTGCATATTATCTGACACGTACGTTTGCATGTCCGTTGGGACATCTGCGACCATAAGCCTGAGGTCGTAGCCTCCGGATGGCTGTACGGTACACAGGACCCCTGTTTCTTCCTCCCCCGGAATCACTATTACCTCGCCTTTTTCACCTTTAGCCCCCCAGAGACAGTGATTTCTGAGGTCCACGAGGATCCCGTGTCCCGCTAGGAGATCGGACCCAAGAATACCTCTTCCACCCCCCTTTTGCCATGCCATCAGTATACACTTCCACTTAAGGCGAAGTGTTCCTAAACGAATGGATAGCGGAAGGGAAAACGTGCCAGCCTGTTCTTTTCCTGTGAACCCTGCTAACGTGAATGGGACCTTGGTGGATAGCGGCGAGTCAAAAGGGTTATCTGTATGGATTATGGTGCAAGAAGCTCCCGTGTCCAACAAATAACTACCCTTCTGTTTCTCTACCTCCATCTCCACCACAGGTCGCCTCCACGCATCATAGCTAAGCGGACACAGGTAGACGGGCTGCGCCGGTTCTAGTCATGGGGTACTATTAGACGGTCCTGCGGCACCTACGGGGCCGGTTGCGACCGCCACCTGTCCACGCGCATTCAAGACCAGTTTGCGCATGGCTCCTAACACTGCTTCGAGATCGTCAGGAGGGGTGGGAGCACTAGCTTCCCTAGCCGGGACAGGCGCCTGGGCTCGGACCGCGGGATTTTTATCCTTGGAATCCTTCCAAGGGTTCCTGCAATGCTTGCGCCAGTGCCCTCTCTTCCCACACCCGTAACAAGCATTACTTGCCTGTGAGGCGCGATTACCCTCCTGATGCCACTCTCTTTGATACGGGGCTGCGGGTCGTACCTCATGTACTCTTCCCTTAAGGGGACGTGTTGCCATACCCCTTATATTGCGATAACCTAACGTGAGTCGATTCAAGACCGACTCTTCCGTAATGTTGGGGTCATTGGGATCAAACCATGCTTTTGCCTGCTCTCTGACGGCTGGTAAACTGTTGGCTATTATGCACCTAAGCCAATGAGTTAAAGCTAAACCTTCCACATCTTCGCGCTCGGGCGCACCTAGACAGCTGCGCTCATATACTGGCCACAGCCTGTCGGCAAAAACCTTCGGGGGTTCTCCCTCCATCTGCACTGTCTGTCCCACTCTGGCAAACGGACCTTCGTCGTTCGCCCCCAACACTTCCAGGACCTCATTCTTTAATTCCTCGTAACTCTTGGTTCCCCTCTTGCTCTCCCCTGAGAGACACTGAAGGACCGAGCTGTCTAATGAGAACAGCAGCATTTTTGCTGTCTCCCCATCATCGCAGCCGTTAATGGCTGCGGCTTGCTCAACTTCTCTGAAATGTACGGAAGGGTCGTCTGCCTCGGTCAGCTTCCGTACGTGATTTATCATAGCTCTCAGCTGATGTGAACTGTGAGGCAACACCAGCTGTCCGAGGAGATCCCCCGGTTCTTCCCCACCGTTTCTGCTTGGGCCCCTTTTAATACCCGTTACTGGATACAACGATCCCTTTCCTACTTCTTTTTCAATGGGCTCTTTTGTTTCTTCCATTGCTTCCTCCCTAACCCAGGTTTCCGAATAGCTGGGTGGTGCGGAGGGCGCAGTGGCTACTACTTCTTCTGCTTTACTTGGTGGGGATTTTCTAAATCTCTCATTTACTAGCGGCTGGTGTGCCGACGGATTGATAAGGCACACCATGCCGTTCGCATTGTTTACGGCCTTCTTGAGGTGCTCTATCTCCCTTTGGCAGGCGCTATGATCGGCTCCCTGAAACTTATCCTCAAGGGCCAACTTATATGCCGCCCTAACCCCCGTTAAGCTCTCTTCTTGAGTTCTTATCTGGGCAGCTTGGCGGTTACATCTTTCCTTTAACCTGCTCTCATTCAACTTTGCCTCAGTGACCTGGCATTCGAGATAATCTATCCTTGTTTTAAGGTGACTGGAGACT
The DNA here is from genome assembly GCA_030390025.1 of Squalus acanthias. Lineage (NCBI taxonomy): Eukaryota > Metazoa > Chordata > Chondrichthyes > Squaliformes > Squalidae > Squalus > Squalus acanthias. Next base: position 113,512 of record JASTWF010001112.1, on the reverse strand, counting down.
TCCTGGCTTTCTTGGTTCAACTCATTTAAATTCTTAATGAGCACCTCCCCTCCAGAAACCTTCTCATCCATTTCTCCCTCTAAATGACTGATTCGAGCTACTAGCGCTGTAATGGTCTGGTTTGAAATCTGAACCTGCCTTTTGTAACACATAAGCCAGACTGCTTTCTCAAGTGTCTTTCTATGTTCTTTACTATCTGTCCACCTTTCAGCTGCCTCTAGTGGGCTTTTATCCGCTAACAATTCACTTATCCATTTCTTAGTTAGATTAACCTTTCCAAACACATAATCCGCTATCTTTTCCTGCATAACATTTCGTACAGTCATTCCAAAATCTAACACACTACCCTCTCGCTGCCAGTGTCCTGCCGCGGTCGCCATTTTCTGTAAGGGATTCTGACCCTGCGTGTCTCGCAGCCTGTGAGATTCACGCGGCTCTGTGCAGCCTGTATGTCAGTGTGGGTCTAGGCCTTGTTGCCTGTTCTGGTCTCCAGCCAGTCTGGGAACACTAGACACACCTGTGAGTGGTTCGAATCACTCTCCCTTACGGTTCTAGACACTGGACTTAGATGCGAGAGCAGTAATGGAGATGAAACTCATGTAGACTCGGTTTGAATGGTACGAAATGGAAAATCTTTATTGCATGATACTTAAAATTATGAAATACATGTCATAAGCACAGATTAATGACAGTACAATCTTACAAACAGTTATATAGTCGATCTTAGGGAAACGAGGAACGAACGGCACAAAATAAATAGGGGCACACATTACAAATATCCTTAATCCTTAAACCCTCCCCTATCAATATCTATCCTAAACTAGATTCGTAGGATCTCGAGACTCATGCTCACCACTCGTGATAACTCGGAGAAATTCCGAATAGCTGATCGATGTTTTTCACCGCAGCACCCATGTGTCGGTCAGGAGATCTCCTGGTCCCACTTGTTTACTTGCTTCTGCTGCTCCGGCTAGCAGGCTGGAACGTCTGCTGTGATGAAGATCTGTATTGGTGGCTTTCACATTCCAGTTACTTTGGGCACAGTCCAGTTATCATCGATGCAATATGTTTCGTTATAAGTTCGAAGAAGTCTTCCTGGCGAGGAAAACTTGGCTAATCGACCTACAGGCGCGGTCGGGATTTACTGACCGTGGCGATGGATATGGTCTTCCTCTCTTCTCATCTCATCTCATCTCATCTATCTCGGGCCTTTTGGTTCCGATACCGGTTACCAATATAGGTCTTCGTTACGCGACACGAGGTAGATCCGAACGGATCAGAAAGTTCAACAGTCTTTTCAGAAGAGGCAACAGGCAAGCAGAAGCCCAACTACGAGTACACAGGAGCAGCCACGAGGTTACGAAAACAAGAGCACAGGAGCAGCCACGATGAGAAGAGCAGCAAGAGAGAGATGGACGGTTTGGAGCCTGCAATTATAGTGCAAAATCTTCCGTTTCCCGCCCAACTATAATGTCCATTCTTTTGTTTAGGGTCTGGCGCTCAAATGTCTTGTATGGGTGATCTCCGTTCTTAATGGGTTTCGGGGCTACTCGTAAATGTCTGAGTACCTGTTAATATTTCTCCCATTGTTAAATCGGTCGGTGTTCTCCCTGGAGGGGTTTGGGGCTTCCAAGTGTCCTGTATAACTACCTGCTAACGGCTCTCTCATCGTAGAGTCGTTGGGATTTTACATATTAATGTCTTTTGGAAGTGCCCTTGATTACTCGGTACAATGGCTTTCCTTTGTACCTGGGAGACCGATTTCAGTATTTATGTGTATACTGTAAACCCATAATGTCTCGTGTATTATCTTCACTGTGCTGACTCTTAATCGATCTTGCACAAATGTTTATTGGAACGCCATCTTGTCTGCCTGTTGAAAAGTCTAGAATGTTCTGTCACGAGGTGCGGCGGCCATTTTACAGGCTGCTTGTGTCCACTTTAAACCTGGCAGCATTCTGCTGAAATAAAAGCTGTTTGAACGAAACTCTGTGTTTTCTCCTTATTAACAAAATCGCGATATATTGCGAATTCTACAAGAGAGACAGAGAGACAGAGAGACAGAGCGAGAGAGCGAGAGAGCGACAGAGAGACAGAGAGACAGAGAGACAGAGAGATAGACAGACAGAGCGAGAGAGAGACAGAGAGAGAGAGCGAGATCGAGAGAGCGAGAGAGCGACAGAGAGACAGAGCGACAGAGCGAGAGAGCGAGAGAAAGCGAGAGAGAGCGAGAGAGAGCGAGAGAGACAGAGAGAGAGAGCGAGAGCGAGAGAGAGCGACAAAGAGACAGAGAGACAGAGAGACAGAGCGAGAGAGCGAGAGAGAGACAGAGCGAGAGAGCGAGAGAGAGACAGAGCGAGAGAGAGACAGAGCGAGAGAGAGACAGAGCGAGAGAGAGGCAGAGCGAGAGAGCGAGACAGCGAGAGAGATAGAGCGAGAGAGAGACAGAGCGAGAGAGCGAGAGAGAGAGCGAGAGAGAGACAGAGCGAGAGAGAGACAGAGCGAGAGAGCGAGAGAGAGACAGAGCGAGAGAGCGACAGAGCGAGAGAGCGACAGAGCGAGAGAGCGAGAGAGCGACAGAGCGAGAGAGCGAGAGAGCGAGAGAGAGACAGAGCGACAGAGCGAGAGAGAGACAGAGCGAGAGAGAGACAGAGCGAGAGAGAGACAGAGCGAGAGAGACAGAGCGAGAGAGACAGAGCGACAGAGAGACAGAGCGACAGAGCGAGAGCGAGACAGAGCGAGAGAGCGACAGAGCGACAGAGCGACAGAGTGACAGAGAGACAGAGCGAGAGAGCGAGAGAGAGAGACAGAGCGAGCGAGAGACAGAGCGAGAGAGCGAGAGAGAGAGAGAGACAGAGCGAGAGAGCGAGAGAGAGACAGCGAGAGAGCGACAGAGCGAGAGAGTGACAGAGCGAGAGAGAGACAGAGCGAGAGAGAGACAGAGCGAGAGAGAGACAGATCGAGAGAGCGAGAGAGAGAGACAGAGCGAGAGAGAGACAGAGCGAGAGAGAGAGAGAGAGAGACAGAACGAGAGAGAGACAGAGCGAGAGAGCGACAGAGAGAGAGAGACAGAGCGAGAGAGAGACAGAGCGAGAGAGAGACAGAGCGAGAGAGAGACAGAGCGAGAGAGAGAGTCAGAGCGAGAGAGAGACAGAGCGAGAGAGCGAGAGAGCGAGAGAGAGACAGAGCGATAGAGCGAGATAGAGACAGAGCGAGAGAGCGAGAGAGCGAGACCTCAATGGTAAAGAAAATCGGGCAAAGTGTAAAATGGGCAGCTGATTCGCCACCACCTGTTTGTCACCTGGTGATAGCTGTTATAATTACCCCCCCTTTCTGTGCAGAAAGATGCCTTTTACAATAAACCTTTCCATCACGCCTCTGTGATGCACCTTGGGATGTGTTTCTATGTTAACGGCGCTACAGCAATGCAAGCTGTTGTTGGATGCAGTGAGCACCGAGCATGGGCAAGTGGAAGGAGGATGGAGAGGCGGCGTGGGCAGATAAAGACCTAGTCGAAGAGGAGGGTTTGAAGGAGGTTTTTCAATGCCGGGAGGGAACTAGCGAGCCAGAGGGAACTGGGTAGAGAATTCCAAAGGGCAGGAGCAACATTCAGTCCCAAGTCTGGGATGCTAGGAGTCGTACAGCACACTACCTGGAAGAACTGAGGGCAGGGCAAAAGAGGACAATCTTTTTTTTGTTTATTCTCGGGGATGCGGGTGTTGCTGGCAAGGCATTTCTTGGCAATCCCTAAACTGAGTGTCTCGCTGGGCCACTTCAGAGGGCAGTTAAGAGTCAACCATGTTGGTGTGGGACTGGAGTCACAAATAAGCCCAGACTGGGTGAGGACGGCAGATTTCCTCGCCTAAAGGACATCAGTGAACCAGTTGGGTTTTTATGAAAATCCGACAGCTTCATGGTCACTTTTACAGAGACCAGATTTTTATTCACAGATTTTTAAAACGGAATTCAAATCCTCAAAGCAGCGTGGTGGGAAGTGAACTCACGTTCTCTGGATTAATCATCACAGGCCTCTGGATCACTAAACTGCTGTACCCCTTATATAAGTGCGCAGCAATTCTGTGCTAATAACTAGGACATGGTTACAGCCTCAGAGTGATCCATGGGCAAAGGGGACAAAGTGCCCATAACCTGCATGGCCTTCCGCCGCCAGTGCGCGGTCCAGTCAAACATTTGTGTGTGCCTGGTATCGACAATAGAAGAGTGAGTGAGGGGCCTGGTATCTACAATAGAAGAGTGAGTGAGGGGCCTGGTATCTGCAATAGAAGAGTGAGTGAGGGGCCTGGTATCTACAGTAGAAGAGTGAGTGAGGGGACTGGTATCTACAATAGAAGAGTGAGTGATGGGCCTTGTATCTGCAATAGAAGAGTGAGTGAGGGGCCTGGTATCTACAATAAAAGAGTGAGTGAGGGGCCTGGTATCTGCAATAGAAGAGTGAGTGAGGGGCCTGGTATCTACAGTAGAAGAGTGAGTGAGGGGCCTGGTATCTACAATAGAAGAGTGAGTGAGGGGCCAGGTATCTGCAATAGAAGAGTGAGTGAGGGGCCTGGTATCTACAGTAGAAGAGTGAGTGAGGGGCCTGGTATCTACAATAGAAGAGTGAGTGAGGGGACTGGTATCTACAATAGAAGAGTGAGTGATGGGCCTTGTATCTGCAATAGAAGAGTGAGTGAGGGGCCTGGTATCTACAGTAGAAGAGTGAGTGAGCGGCCTGGTATCTACAATAGAAGAGTGAGTGAGGGGCCTTGTATCTGCAATAGAAGAGTGAGTGAGGGGCCTGGTATCTACAGTAAAAGAGTGAGTGAGGGGCCTGGTATCTACAATAGAAGAGTGAGTGAGGGGCCTGGTATCTACAATAGAAGAGTGAGTGAGGGGCCTGGTATCTACAGTAGAAGAGTGAATGGCCTGGTATCTACAATAGAAGAGTGAGTGGCCTGGTATCTACAACAGAAGAGTGAGTGATGGGCCTGGTATCTACAATAGAAGAGTGAGTGAGGGGCCTGGTATCTACAATAAAAGAGTGAGTGAGGGGCCTGGTATCTGCAATAGAAGAGGGAGTGAGGGGCCTGGTATCTACAATAGAAGAGGGAGTGAGGGGCCTGGTATCTACAATAGAAGAGGGAGTGAGGGGCCTGGTATCTACAATAGAAGAGTGAGTGAGCGGCCTGGTATCTACAATAGAAGAGTGAGTGAGGGGCCTGGTATCTACAGTAGAAGAGTGAGTGAGGGGCCTGATATCTACAGTAGAAGAGTGAGTGAGGGGCCTGGTATCTACAGTAGAAGAGTGAGTGAGGGGCCTGGTATCTACAATAGAAGAGTGAGTGAGGGGCCTGGTATCTACAATAGAAGAGTGAGTGAGGGGCCTGGTATCTACAATAGAAGAGTGAGTGATGGGCCTGGTATCTACAATAGATGAGTGAGTGAGGGGCCTGGTATCTATAATAAATGAGTGAGTGAGGGGCCTCATATCTGCAATAGAAGAGTGAGTGAGGGGCCTGGTATCTACAATAGAAGAGTGAGTGGCCTGGTATCTACAATAGAAGAGTGAGTGAGGGGCCTGGTATCTACAATTGAAGAGTGAGTGAGGGGCCTGGAATCTTCAGTAGAAGAGTGAGTGAGGGGCCTGATATCTACAATAGAAGGGTGAGTGAGGGGCCTGGTATTTACTATAGAAGAGTGAGTGAGGGGCTTGTTATCTACAGTAGAAGAGTGAGTGATGGGCCTGGTATCTACAATAGAAGGGTGAGTGAGGGGCCTGGTATCTACAATAGAAGAGTGAGTGAGGGGCTTGGTAGCTACAGTAGAAGTGTGAGTGAGGGGCCTGGTATCTAGAATAGAAGAGTGAGTGAGGGGCCTGGTATCTACAATAGAAGAGTGAGTGAGGGGCTTGGTATCTACAGTAGAAGAGTGAGTGAGGGGCCTGGTATTTACTATAGAAGAGTGAGTGAGAGGCCTGGTATCAACAATAGAAGAGTGAGTGAGGGGCCTGGTATCTGCAGTAGAAGAGTGAGTGAGGGGCCTGGTATCTACAGTAGAAGAGTGAGTGAGGGGCCTGGTATCTACAATAGAAGAGTGAGTGAGGGGCCTGGTATCTTCAGTAGAAGAGTGAGTGAGGGTCGTGGTATCTACAATAGAAGAGTGAGTGAGGGGCCTGGAACCTACAGTAGAATAGTGAGAGAGGGGCCTGGTATCTTCAACAGAAGAGTGAGTGAGGGGCCTGGTATCTACAATAGAAGAGTGAGTGAGGGGCCTGGTATCTACAGTAGAAGAGTGAGTGAGGGGCCTGGTATCTACAATAGAAGAGTGAGTGAGTGGCCTGGTATCTACAGTAGAAGAGTGAGTGAGGGGCCTGGTATCTACAGTAGAAGAGTGAGTGAGGGGCCTGGTATCTACAGTAGAAGAGTGAGTGAGGGGCCTGGTATCTACAACAGAAGAGTGAGTGAGGGGCCTGGTATCTACAGTAGAAGAGTGAGTGAGGGGCCTGGTATCTACAATAGAAGAGTAAGTGAGGGGCCTGGTATCTACAATAGAAGAGTGAGTGAGGGGCCTGGTATCTACAATAGAAGAGTGAGTGAGGGGCCTGGTATCTACAATAGAAGAGTGAGTGAGGGGCCTGGTATCTACTATAGAAGTGTAAGTGAGGGGCTTGGTAGCTACAGTAGAAGAGTGAGTGAGGGGCCTGGTATCTACAATAGAAGAGTGAGTGAGAGACCGGATATCTAGAGTAGAAGAGTGAGTGAGGGGCCTGGTATCCACAGTAGAAGAGTGAGTGAGGGGCCTGGTATCTACAATAGAAGTGTGAGTGAGGGGCCTGGTATCTACAATAGAAGAGTGAGTGAGGGGCCTGGTATCTACAATAGAAGAGTGAGTGAGGGGCCTGGTATCTTCTATAGAAGAGCGAGTGAGGGGCCTGGTATCTACAATAGATGAGTGAGTGAGGGGCCTGGTATCTACAGTAGAAGAGTGAGTGAGGGGCTTGGTATCTACAATAGAAGAGTGAGTGATGGGCCTGGTATCTACAGTAGAAGAGTGAGTGAGGGGCCTGGTATCTACAGTAGAAGAGTGAGTGAGGGGCCTGGTATCTACAATAGAAGAGTGAGTGAGGGGCCTGGTATCTACAATAGAAGAGTGAGTGAGGGGCCTGGTATCTACAATGGAAGAGTGAGTGAGGGGCCTGGTATCTACAATAGAAGAGTGAGTGAGGGGCCTGGTATCTACAATAGAAGAGTGAGTGAGAGGCCAGGTATCTACAGTAGAAGAGTGAGTGAGGGGCCTGGTATCTACAGTACAAGAGTGAGTGAGGGGCCTGGTATCTACAGTAGAAGAGTGAGTGAGGGTCCTGGTATCTATCAAAACTCAGCAGAGGAGGACGAAGGGTTTGATTAGGGCAGGGAAAATAAAATATGAAAGGAAGCTTGCAGAGAACATTAAAATGGACTGCAAAAGCTTCTATAAATATGTAAAAGAAAGAGGTTAGTAAAAACAAACGTAGGTCCCCTGCAGTCGGAAACAGGGGAAGTCGTAATGGGGAACAAGGAAATGGCAGATCAATTGAACAAGTACTTTGGTTCGGTGTTTACTGTGGAGGACACACACAACCTGCCGGAAATAAAAGGGGTCAGAGGATCTGGTAAGAGGGAGGAGCTAAGGGAAATCCTTATTAGTCGGGAAAAGGTATTGGGGAAATTGATGGGACTGAAGGCTGAAAAATCCCCGGGGCCTGATGGTCTGCATCCCAGAGTACTTAAGGAGGTGGCCTTGGAAATAGTGGATGCATTGACGATCATTTTCCAACATTCCTTAGACTCTGGATCAGTTCCGATGGAGTGGAGGGTGGCCAATGTAACCCCTCTTTTTAAAAAAGGAGGGAGGGAGAAAGCAGGGAATTATAGACCGGTCAGCCTGACATCGGTCGTGGGTAAAATGATGGAAGCAATTATTAAAGATGTCATAACAGACCATTTGGAAAGTGGCGACATGATAGGTCCAAGTCAGCATGGATTTGTGAAAGGGAAATCATGCTTGACAAATCTTCTGGAATTTTTTGAGGATGTTTCCAATAGGGTGGACAGGGGGGAACCAGTAGATGTGGTGTATTTGGACTTTCAGAAGGCCTTCGACAAGGTCCCACACAAGAGATTGGTGAGCAAAGTTAAAGCACATGGGATTGGGGGTAATGTGTTGACGTGGATTGAGAACTGGTTGGCACACAGGAAACAAAGAGTAGGAGTAAATGGGTACTTTTCAGAATGGCAGGCAGTGACCAGCGGGGTACCGCAGGGTTCGGTGCTGGGACCCCAGCTGTTTACATTATATATTAATGATTTGGACGAAGGGATTAAATGTAATATCTCCAAATTTGCGGATGACACTAAATTGGGAGGCAGTGTGAACAATGAGGAGGATGCTAGGAGGCTACAGAGTGACTTGGACAGGTTGGGTGAATGGGCAAATGTATGGCAGATGAAGTACAATGTGGATAAATGTGAGGTTATCCACTTTGGTGGTAAAAATAGAGAGGCGGACTATTACCTGAATGGTGGCAGATTAGGGAAAGGGGACGTGCAACGAGACCTGGGCGTCATGGTACATCAGTCACTGAAGGTGGGAATGCAAGTGCAGCAGGCAGTCAAGAAAGCAAACGGAATGATGGCCTTCATAGCAAGGGGATTTGAGTACAGGAGTAGGGAGGTGATGCTACAGTTGTACAGGGCCTTGGTGAGGCCACACCTGGAGTATTGTGCGCAGTTTTGGTCTCCTAACTTAAGGAAGGACATTCTTGCTATTGAGGGAGTGCAGCGAAGGTTCACTAGATTGATTCCTGGGATGGCCGGACTGACATATCAAGAAAGATTGGGTCAACTGAACTTGTATCCTCTGGAGTTCAGAAGAATGAGGGGGGATCTTATAGAGACATTTAAAATCCTGACTGGTTTAGACAAATTAGATGCGGGCAGAATGTTCCCAATGGTAGGGAAAACTAGAACCAGGGGTCACAGTCTAAGGATTAAGGGGAAGCCATTTAGGACTGAGCTGAGGAGGAACTTCTTCACCCAGAGAGTGGTGAATCTATGGAATTCTCTTCCACAGAAGGTTGTTGAGGCCAGTTCGCTAAATATATTCAAAAGGGAGTTAGATATAACACTCACAACTAAGGGGATCAAGGGGTATGGCGAAAAAGCAGGAATGGGGTACTGAGGTAGCATGTTCAGCCATGAACGCATTGAATGGCGGTGCAGGCTCGAAGGACCGAATGGTCTACTCCTGTACCTATTTTCTATGTTTCTATGTTTCTACAATAGAAGAATGAGTGAGGGGCTTGGCATCTACAGTAGAGGAGTGAGTGAGGGGCCTGGTATCTACAGTAGAAGAGTGATTGAGGGGCCTGGTATCTGCAGTAGAAGAGTGAGTGAGGGGCCTGGTACCTACAGTAGAAGAGTGAGTGAGGGGCCTGGTATTTACAGTAGAAGAGTGAGTGAGGGGCCTGGAATCAAATATAGAAGAGTGAGTGAGGGGCCTGGTATCGACAGTAGAAGAGTGAGTGAGGGGCCTGGTATCTACAGTAGAAGAGTGAGTGAGGGTCTCGGTATCTACAATAGAAGAGTGAGTGAGGGGCCTGGTATCTAGTATAGAAGAGTGAGTGAGGGGCCTGGTATCTATAGTAGAAGAGTGAGTGAGGGGCCTGGTATCTACAATAGAAGAGTGAGTGAGGGGCCTGGTATCTACAATAGAAGAGTGAGTGAGGGGCCTGGTATCTACAATAGAAGGGTGAGTGAGGGGCCTGGTATCTACAGTAGAAGCGTGAGTGAGGGGCCTGGTATCTACAATAGAAGAGTGAGTGAGGGGCCTGGTATCTACAGTAGAGGAGTGAGTGAGGGGCCTGGTATCTACAGTAGAAGAGTGAGTGAGGGGATTGGCATCTACAGTAGAAGAGTGAGTGAGGGGATTGGCATCTACAGTAGAAGAGTGAGTGAGGGGCCTGGTATCTACAGTAGAAGAGTGAGTGAGGGGCCTGGTATCTACAGTAGAAGAGTGAGTGAGGGGCCTCGTATCTACAATAGAACAGTGAGTGAGGGGCCTGGTATCTCCTATATGAGAGTGAGTGAGGGGCCTGGTATCTACAATAGAAGAATGAGTGAGGGGCCTGGTATCTACTATAGAAGAGTGAGTGAGGGGCCTGGTATCTACAATAGAAGAATGAGTGAGGGGCCTGGTATCTACAATAGAAGAGTGAGTGAGGGGCCTAGTATCTACTATAGAAGAATGAGTGAGGGGCCTGGTATCTACAATCGAAGAGTGAGTCAGGGGCCTGGTATCTCCTATAGGAGAGTGAGTGAGGGGGCTGGTATCTACAATAGAAGAGTGAGTGAGGGGCCTGATATCTACAATAGAAGAATGAGTGAGGGGCCTGGTATCTACTATAGAAGAGTGAGTGAGGGGCCTGGTATCTACAATAGAAGAGTGAGTGAGGGGCCTGGTATCTACAATCGAAGGGTGAGTGAGGGGCCTGGTATCTTCAATCGAAGGGAGAGTGAGGGGCCTGGTATCTACAATAGAAGAATGAGTGAGGGGCCTGGTATCTACTATAGAAGAGTGAGTGAGGGGCCTGGTATCTACAATAGAATAATGAGTGAGGGGCCTGGTATCTACTATAGAAGAGTGAGTGAGGGGCCTGGTATCTACAATAGAAGAATGAGTGAGGGGCCTGGTATCTACTATAGAAGAGTGAGTGAGGGGCCTGGTATCTACAATAGAAGAATGTGTGAGGGGCCTGGTATCTACTATAGAAGAGTGAGTGAGGGGCCTGGTATCTACAATAGAATAATGAGTGAGGGGCCTGGTATCTACTATAGAAGAGTGAGTGAGGGGCCTGTTATCTACAGTAGAAGAGTGAGTGAGGCGCCTAGTATCTACAATAGAAATGTGAGTCAGGGGCCTGGTTTCTACAATCGAAGAGTGAGTGAGGGTCCTGGTATCTTCAATAGAAGAGTGAGTGAGGGGCCTGGTATCTACAATAGAAGAGTGAGTGAGGGGCCTGGTATCTACAATAGAAGAGCGACTGAGGGGCCTGGTTTCTACAATAGAAGAGTGAGTGAGGGACCTGGTATCTACAATGGAAGAGTGAGTGAGGGGCCTGGTATCTACAGTAGAAGAGTGAGTGAGGGGCCTTTTATCTACAATAGAAGAATGAGTGAGGGGCCTGGTATCTACTATAGAAGAGTGGGTGAGGGGCCTGGTATCTACTATAGAAGAGTGGGTGAGGGGCCTGGTATCTACAATAGAAGAGTGAGTGAGGGGCCTGGTATCTACAGTAGAAGAGTGAGTGAGGGGCCTGTTATCTACAATAGAAGAATGAGTGAGGGGCCTGGTATCTACAATAGAAGATTGAGTGAGGGGCCTGGTATCTGCTATAGACGAGTGATTGAGGGGCCTGGTATCTACAATAGAAGAATGGAGGGCTTTAAACTAATTAGTGTGGGGGAGGTTTCAAGAGAGCAAAAAATAAAAATGTCTGCGGAGAAGGCAATAGAGCAAAGTAGCAGTGGGGTAATTAAAAACCAGAGCGTGTCAGGAAGGGACACAATATATAAAGATAAAGGTAAAGTAGTAAAGGGGGTAAAAGCAGGAATAAATTGTCACAAAACATATTTAAAAGTTCTTTATCTGAATGCACGCAGCATTTGTAACAAAATAGTCGAATTGACGGTACAAATAACTACGTATGGGTATGATCTTGTGGCCATTACAGAAACATGGCTGCAGGGTGACAACGACTGGGAATTAAATATGCCAGGGTATTTAACAATCAGGAAGGACAGACAGGAAGGAAGAGGAGGTGGGGTAGCTATGTTAATAAAGGAAGGAATCACTGTATTACAGAGAAATGATATTGGGTCAAAGGATCAGGATAATGAAACAGTTTGGGTGGAGATAAGGAATAATAAAAGGAAAAAACACTTGTGGGAGTAGTATATAGGCCTCCTAATAGTTGCAACTCTGCTGGAAGAAGTATTAATCAGGAAATAGTTGGGGCATGTAATAAGGGAACAGCTATAATTATGGGGGATTTTAACTATCATAATAACTGGACAAATCAAATTGGGCAGGGCAGCCTTGAGGAAGAGTTTATTGAGTGTATTAGGGATGGATTTCTTGAGCAGTATGTAACTGATCCTACAAGGGGGCAAGCAACCTTGGACCTGGTCCTGTGTAATGAGTCAGGATTAATTAATAATGTCCTAGTTAAGGATCCCCTTGGAATGAGTGACCATAACATGGTTGAATTCCATATCCAATTAGAGGGTGAGAAGGTTGGTTCTCAGACAAGCGTACTGAGCTTGAATAAAGGAGACTATGATGGTATGAGAGCGGAATTGATTAAAGTGGACTGGGAAAATAGATTAAAGGGTAAGACGGTACATGAGCAGTGGTGTTCATTTAAGGAGTTATTTTACAACTTTCAAAAAATATATATTCCACTGAGGAAAAAAGGGTGTAAAAGAAATGACAGCCATCCGTGGCTAAGTAAAGAAATTAAGGATAGTATCCAACTAAAAACAAGGACGTATAAGGTAGCCAAACTTAGTGGGAGGATAGAAGATTGGGAAGTCTTCAAAAGACAGCAAAAAGTAACTAAAGGATTGATTAAGAAAGGGAAGATAGATTATGAAAATAAATTAGCAAAAAATATAAAAACAGATAGCAAGAGTTTCTATAGTTATATAAAAAGAAAAAGGGTGGCTAAGGCAAACGTAGGTCCCTTAGAGGATGAGACCGGGAAATTAATGGTGGGAAACATGGAGATGGCAAAAATGCTGAACAAATATTTTGTTTCAGTCTTTACGGTAGAGGACACTAAGAATATCCCAACACTGGACAAACAGGGGGCTCTAGTGGGGGAGGAGCTAAATACGATTAAAATCACTAAGGAATTGGTACTCAGTAAAATAATGGGACTCAAGGTGAATAAATCCCCTGGACCTGATGGCTTACATCCTAGGGTCTTGAGGGAAGTGGCAATAGGGATTGTGAATGCTTTGGTAATAATTTTCCAAAATTCCCTGGACTCAGCAAAAGTCCCGGCAGATTGGAAAACTGCTAATGTAACACTCTTATTTAAAAAGGGTAGTAGGCAGAAAGCTGGAAATTATAGACCAGTTAGTCTAACATCTGTGGTTGGTAAAATTTTGGAGTCTATTATTAAGGAGACAGTAGCGGAACATTTAGATAAACATAATTTGATAGGACAAAGTCAGCATGGCTTTATGAAGGGGAAATCATGTCTGACAAATTTGCTTGAGTTCTTTGAGGACATAACGTACAGGGTGGATAAAGGGGAACCAATGGACGTAGTGTATTTAGACTTCCAGAAGGCATTCGACAAGGTGCCACATAAAAGATTATTGCTCAAGATAAAAAATCACTGGATTGGGGGGAATATTCTGGCATGGGTGGAGGATTGGTTATCTAACAGGAAGCAGAGAGTTGGGATAAATGGTTCATTCTCGGACTGGCAACCATTTGCCAGTGGTGTTCCGCAGGGGTCGGTGCTGGGTCCCCAACTCTTTACAATCTATAATAACGATTTGGAGGAGGGGACCGAGTGTAACATATCAAAGTTTGCAGATGATACAAAGATGGGAGGGAAAGTAGAAAGTGAGGAGGACATAAAAAACCTACAAGGGGATATAGACAAGCTGGGTGAGTGGGCAGAGATTTGGCAGATGCAATAAAATATTGGAAAATGTGAGGTTATGCACTTTGGCAGGAAAAATCAGAGAGCAAGTTATTATCTTAATGGCGAGAAACTGGAAAGTACTGCAGTACAAAGGGATCTGGGGGTCCTAGTGCAAGAAAATCAAAAAGTTAGTATGCAGGTGCAGCAGGTGATCAAGAAGGCCAATGGAATGTTGGCTTTTATTGCTAGGGGGATAGATTATAAAAACAGGGAGGTATTGCTGCAGTTGTATAGGGTATTGGTGAGACCGCACCTGGAGTACTGCATACAGTTTTGGTGTCCATACTTAAGAAAAGACATACTTGCTCTCGAGGCAGTACAAAGAAGGTTCACTCGGTTAATCCCCGGGATGAGGGGGTGGACATACGAGGAGAGGTTGAGTAGATTGGGACTCTACTCATTGGAGTTCAGAAGAATGAGAGGCGATCTTATTGAAACATATAAGATTGTGAAGGGGCTTGATCGGGTGGATGCGGTAAGGATGTTCCCAAGGATGGGTGAAACTAGAACTAGGGGGCATAATCTTAGAATAAGGGGCTGCTCTTTCAAAACTGAGATGAGGAAAAACTTCTTCACTCAGAGGGTAGTAGGTCTGTGGAATTTGCTGCCCCAGGAAGCTATGGAAGCTACATCATTAAATAAATTTAAAACAGAAATAGACAGTTTCCTAGAAGTAAAGGGTATTCGGGGTTACGGGGAGCGGGCAGGAAATTGGACATGAGGCTGAGTTCGGATCGGTCGAGGCCCTGTGGGTGGCATAGCGGGCCCAGGGGCTGAGTGGCCGGGTCCTGCTCCTACTTCTTGTGTTCTTTAGATTTGAGGTGAGGATCAGATCAGCCATGATCTTATTGAATGGCGGAGCAGGCTCGAAGGGCCGATTGGCCTACTCCTGCTCCTATTTCTTATGTAGAGCGAGAGAGCGACTGAGCGACAGAGCGACAGAGCGACAGAGCGAGAGAGCGAGAGCGAGAGAGAGCGAGAGTGCGAGAGAGCGAGAGAGCGAAAGAGAGAGAGAGACAGAGCGAGAGACAGACAGAGCGAGAGAGAGACAGAGCGAGAGAGAGACAGAGCGAGAGAGAGAGACAGAGCGAGAGAGAGACAGAGCGAGAGAGAGACAGAGCGAGAGAGCGAGAGAGCGACAGAGCGAGAGAGAGACAGAGCGAGAGAGAGACAGAGCGAGAGAGAGACAGAGCGAGAGAGAGACAGAGCGACAGAGCGAGAGAGCGAGAGAGCGAGAGAGCGACAGAGCGAGAGCGAGAGAGAGAGCGAGAGCGAGAGAGCGAGAGAGACAGAGCGAGAGAGCGACAGAGAGAGAGAGCGAGAGTGCGAGAGAGCGAGAGAACTACAGAGCGTGAGAGCGAGAGAGCGACAGAGAGACAGATAGACAGAGCGACAGAGCGACAGAGCGACAGAGCGAGAGCGAGAGAGAGAGAGAGAGATAGAGCGAGAGAGCGAGAGATCGAGAGAGAGACTTAGCGACAGAGCGAGAGAGCGAGAGAGAGACAGAGCGAGAGAGAGACAGAGCGAGAGAGCGAGAGAGACAGAGCGAGAGAGAGACAGAGCGAGAGAGCGACAGAGCGACAGAGAGCGACAGAGCGACAGAGCGACAGAGCGAGAGAGCGAGAGAGCGAGAAAGCGAGAGAGCGAGAGAGAGACAGAGCGACAGAGCGACAGAGCGACAGAGCGAGAGAGAGACAGAGCGAGAGAGCGACAGAGTGAGAGAGCGAGAGAGCGAGAGAGCGAGAGAGCGACAGAGAGAGAGAGCGAGAGAGCGAGAGAGCGACAGAGAGACAGTGAGACAGAGAGACAGAGCGAGAGAGCGAGAGAGCGACAGAGAGACAGAGAGACAGAGAGACAGAGCGAGAGAGCGAGAGAGCGACAGAGAGACAGAGAGACAGAGAGACAGAGCGAGAGAGCGACAGAGAGAGAGAGCGAGAGAGAGCGAGAGAGAGCGAGAGAGAGAGAGAGAGACAGAGAGAGAGAGCGAGAGCGAGAGAGAGCGACAGAGAGACAGAGAGACAGAGCGAGAGAGCGAGAGAGAGACAGAGCGAGAGAGCGAGAGAGCGACTGAGCGACAGAATGACAGAGCGAGAGAGAGAGTGCGAGAGAGAGCGAGAGTGCGAGAGAGCGAGAGAGCGACAGAGAGAGAGAGACAGAGCGAGAGAGAGACAGAGCGAGAGAGAGACAGAGCGAGAGAGAGAGACAGAGCGAGAGAGAGACAGAGCGAGAGAGCGAGAGAGAGACAGAGCGAGAGAGAGACAGAGCGAGAGAGAGACAGAGCGAGAGAGAGACAGAGCGAGAGAGAGGCAGAGCGAGAGAGCGAGAGAGCGAGAGAGACAGAGCGAGAGAGAGACAGAACTAGAGATCGAGAGAGAGAGCGAGAGAGACAGAGCGAGAGAGAGACAGAGCGAGAGAGCGAGAGAGAGACAGAGCGACAGAGCGAGAGAGCACGAGAGCGCCAGAGCGAGAGAGCGAGAGCGCGACAGAGCGAGAGAGTGAGAGAGCGAGAGAGCGAGAGAGAGACATCGCGACAGGGCGAGAGAGAGACAGAGAGACAGAAAGACAGAGCGAGAGAGCGACAGAGCGAGAGAGCGAGAGAGCGAGAGAGAGAAAGAGCGAGAGATCGAGAGAGAGACAGAGCGACAGAGCGACAGAGCGAGAGAGCGAGAGAGAGACAGAGAGACAGAGCGACAGAGCGACAGAGCGACAGAGCGAGAGAGAGACAGAGCGAGAGAGAGACAGAGCGAGAGAGAGACAGAGCGAGAGAGTGAGAGAGCGACAGAGCGAGAGAGAGCGAGAGCGAGAGAGCGAGAGAGCGAGGGAGACAGAGCGAGAGAGCGACAGAGCGAGAGAGCGACAGAGCGAGAGAGCGAGAGAGAGACAGAGAGACAGAGCGAGAGAGAGACAGAGCGAGAGAGAGACAGAGCGAGAGAGAGACAGAGCGAGAGAGCGAGAGTGCGAGATACAGAGCGAGAGAGAGACAGACCGAGAGAGCGAGAGAGCGAGGGAGACAGAGCGAGAGAGCGACAGAGCGAGAGAGTGACAGAGCGAGAGAGCGAGAGAGAGACAGAGAGACAGAGCGAGAGAGAGACAGAGCGAGAAAGAGACAGAGCGAGAGAGAGACAGAGCGAGAGAGCGAGAGAGCGAGATACAGAGCGAGAGAGAGACAGAGCGAGAGAGACAGAGCGAGAGAGCGAGAGAGAGACAGAGCGAGAGAGCGAGAGAGCGAGAGAGAGACAGAGCGAGAGAGCGAGAGAGTGAGAGAGACAGAGCGAGAGAGCGAGAGAGCGAGAGATCAAGAGAGCGAGAGAGCGACAGAGCGACAGAGCGAGAGAGCGAGAGAGCGAGAGAGAGACAGAGAGACAGAGAGACAGAGAGACAGAGTGAGAGAGAGACAGAGCGAGAGAGCGAAAGAGAGAGAGAGCGAGAGAGCGAGAGAGAAAGAGCGACAGAGAGACAGAGAGACAGACAGACAGAGAGACAGAGAGACAGAGAGACAGAGCGAGAGAGCGAGAGAGTGACAGAGCGAGAGAAAGAGAGAGAGAGAAAGAGAGACAGAGCGAGAGAGCAACAGAGCGAGAGAGCGAGAGTGCGAGAGAGCGAGAGAGCGACAGAGCGACAGAGAGACAGAGAGACAGAGCGACAGAGCGAGAGAGCGAGAGAGCGAGAGAGAGACAGAGAGACAGAGAGACAGAGAGACAGAGCGAGAGAGCGAGAGAGAGACAGAGAGACAGAGCGAGAGAGCGAGAGAGAGACAGAGCGAGAGAGAGACAGAGCGAGAGAGAGACAGAGCGAGAGAGAGACAGTGCGAGAGAGACAGAGCGAGGGAGAGATAGAGCGAGAGAGAGACAGAGCGAGAGAGAGACAGAGCGAGAGAGAGACAGAGCGAGAGAGGCAGAGCGACAGAGAGACAGAGCGACAGAGCGACAGAGAGACAGAGAGACAGAGCGAGAGAGCGACTGAGTGAGAGAGCGACAGAGCGAGTGAGAGACAGAGCGAGAGACAGACAGAGCGAGAGAGAGACAGAGCGAGAGAGAGACAGAGCGAGAGAGCGAGAGAGAGAGACAGAGCGAGAGAGAGACAGAGCGAGAGAGCGAGAGAGAGAGAGAGACAGAGCGAGAGAGCGAGAGAGAGACAGCGAGAGAGCGACAGAGCGAGAGAGTGCCTAAGCGAGCGAGAGACAGAGCGAGAGAGAGACAGAGCGAGAGAGAGACAGAGCGAGAGAGAGACAGAGCGAGAGAGCGAGAGAGAGAGACAGAGCGAGAGAGAGACTGAGCGAGAGAGCGAGAGAGAGGGAGATACAGAGCGAGAGAGAGACAGAGCGAGAGAGCGCGAGAGAGAGACAGAGCGAGAGAGCGACAGAGCGAGAGCGCGACAGAGCGAGAGAGCGAGAGAGCGAGAGAGCGACAGAGCGAGAGAGCGAGAGAACGAGAGAGCGAGAGAGCGACAGAGCGAGATTGAGAGAGAGCGACAGAGCGAGAGAGCGACAGAGAGACAGAGAGACAGAGCGAGAGAGCGAGAGAGCGACAGAGCGACAGAGCGAGAGGAGAGCGGAGAGCGAGAGAGCGAGAGAGAGACAGAGCGACAGAGCGAGAGAGCGACAGAGAGAGACAGAGAGACAGAGCGAGAGATAGACAGAGCGACAGAGCGACAGAGCGAGAGAGAGCGAGAGATCGAGAGAGCGAGAGAGAGCGAGAGAGCGAGAGAGCGAGAGAGAGACAGAGCGAGAGAGCGACAGAGCGAGAGAGAGCGAGAGAGAGACAGAGCGAGAGAGCGAGAGAGCGAGAGAGAGAAAGAGCGAGAGAGCGACAGAGCGAGAGAGCGAGAGAGCGACAGAGCGACAGAGCGAGAGAGCGACAGAGCGAGAGAGACAGAGCGAGAGAGCGACAGAGCGAGAGAGAGACAGAGCGAGAGAGCGACAGAGCGAGAGGGTGAGAGAGAGACAGAGCGAGAGGGCGAGAGAGAGACAGAGCGAGAGAGAGACAGAGCGAGAGAGCGACAGAGCGAGAGAGCGACAGAGCGAGAGGGACACAGCGAGAGAGAGACAGAGCGAGAGAGAGAGAGAGCGAGAGAGAGACAGAGCGAGAGAGACAGAGCGAGATAGCGACAGAGCGAGAGAGCGAGAGAGAGACAGAGCAAGAGAGCGAGAGAGAGACAGAGCGAGAGAGCGACAGAGCGAGAGA
>JASTWF010001112.1:79573-89573 GCA_030390025.1 Squalus acanthias | reverse complement strand
ATTCACGCGGCTCTGTGCAGCCTGTATGTCAGTGCGGGTCTAGGCCTTGTTGCCTGTTCTGGTCTCCAGCCAGTCTGGGAACACTAGACACACCTGTGAGTGGTTCGAATCACTCGCCCTTACGGTTCTAGACACTGGACTTAGATGCGAGAGCAGTAATGGAGATGAAACTCATGTAGACTCGGTTGAATGGTACGAAATGGAAAATCTTTATTGCATGATATTTAAGATTATGAAATACATGTCATAAGCACAGATTAATGACAGTACAATCTTACAAGCAGTTATATAGCTGATCTTAGGGAAACGAGGAACGAACGACACACCGTAAATAGGGGCACACATTACAAGTATCCTTAATACTTAAACCCTCCCCTATCAATATCTATCCTAACTAGATTCGTAGGATTTCGAGACTCATGCTCACCACTCGTGATAACTCGGAGAAATTCCGAATAGCTGATCGGATGTTTTTCACCGCAGCACCCACGTGTCGGTCAGGAGATCTCCTGGTCCCACTTGTTTACTTGCTTCTGCTGCTCCGGCTAGCAGGCTGGACCGTCTGCTGTGATGAAGACCTGTGTTGGTTGGTTTAACAGGTACTTTCGAGCACAGTTCACAGTTTAGTCAATATCATCGATGTGATATTGTTCTTTGCAAGTTCGAAGAAGTCTCCCTGGCAAGGAAAACTTGGCTATTCGACCTACAGGCGCGGTCGGGATTTACTGACCGTGGCGATGAATATGGTCTTCCTCTCTTCTCATCTCATCTCATCTCATCTCATCTCGGGCCTTTGGTTCCGCTGCCAGTTACCAACATAGGTCTTCGTTACGCGACACGAGGTAGATCCGAACGGATCAGAAAGTTCAACAGTCCTTTTCAAAGAGGCACCAGGCAAGCAGGAGCCCGACTACGAGTACACAGGAGCAGCCACGAGGTTACGAATAGAGAGCACAGGAGCAGCCACGAGGATAAGCGAAACAAGAGAAAGATGGACGGTTTGGAGCCTGCAATTATAGTGCAAAATCTTCCGTTTCCCGCCCAACCTATAATGTCCATTCTTTTGTTTAGGGTCTGGCGCTCAAATGTCTTGTATGGGTGATCTCCGTTCTTAATGGGTTTCGGGGCTACTCGTAAATGTCTGAGTACCTGTTAATATTTCTCCCATTGTTAAATCGGTCGGTGTTCTCCCTGGAGGGGTTGTGGGGCTTCCAAGTGTCTGTATAACTACCTGCTAACGGCTCTCTCATCGTAGAGTCGTTGGGATTTTACATATTAATGTCCTTTGGATGGGCCCTTGATTACTCGGTACAATAGCTTTCATTCGTACCTGGGAGACCGATTTCAGTATCTATGTGTATACTGCAAACCCATAATGTCTCGTGTATTATCTTCACTGTGCTGAATCTTAATCGATCTTGCACAAATGTTTATTGGAACGCCATCTTGTCTGCCTGTTGAAAAGTCTAGAATGTTCTGTCACGAGGTGCGGCGGCCATTTTACAGGCTGCTTGTGTCCACTTTAAACCTGCCAGCATTCTGCTGAAATAAAAGCTGTTTGAACGAAACTTTGTGTTTTCTCCTTATTAATAAAATCGCGATATATTGCGAATTCTACAGTCCCTCCTGTTGATGCGAATAACTCCGCTTATCGTATCAAAAATCATAGTGGTGAGCAATATTATCTCGATTTCTCTCCGAATCCAGTAAATTAATCCCATAATTTTAACCTAGCTAGGGTCTCTGTGTCGTCCTTATTTCCCAAGAAAATTACATTTTATATCACCGTAGGCATTATTTGCCCTTAAACTTACACCACTTGTTTTCCTTCCCGGCGTAACCAGGCCGATGCCTCTCGTATCACCTGTATATTCATCTTTTATTCAGGGAAAGGAAAAACAAAACCCAAAACCAAACAATCATTTTTAACTGTAACACCATCACCAAAAATAATCAACACCAACTCTTAAAACATGTCGAGTTCCCAACGTATTTACAATCTCTGAAAATCATGATCGAGTACAAACTTCCGCGGCGCACGCGGCGAGCGGGAGTGACGCCATTTTCCGATTACACGGTGCTTTCATCGTGCACGCGCACGTAACGTTCTCGCCACTCTCCCGTGTTTTCATGCTTGGTGAGGCGCTTGTCTCTTTTACAATGTACGACCAATAGGTACACTACAATGAAAACTTGGCATACGACTAAAATGTGGGAGGCTATTCTGATCCATGAAGGCACTTCAATATTGGTGAACAGATTCCACCACGGTGGAACTACTATATCCAGAATGTCTGTTCCTATTTCGACAGTTTTCTGCTCTAATGTGTAAAAATGTTTCTGTGACACCGCGACGGCTTTTAAAAGTTTGGTGAGGTGTTCAGGGAGAGGGGGAATGAGGTATCCGAAATGCGCGACGAATCGCTGCAAGTCGGTGAAATTCTCTTTTACTGTGAGATGAACAGTGGATGGTTCAGGGATTGGGATAATTCGCTGTTGTGCTACTTGAACTTCCGCCCTGGGTTTAAAACAGAAACTGCTGTCACTCACCGGACACCGGCTACGGTTTCCATGCTGGTAGTGTTGCGCTGCAGTGGTAACACAATATGTTCCACCCCCGATGTATGCTACCTGCGGAGGCACATGATCTTGTGCCATTGCCTCCATGGTGCAATTCATGGACTTGGCGCCAGTCGTTCTGAACCCGCACTGTGGTGTTAAAAAGGCATTCAAGTGCTGGGGGCACAGTATTATGTGTGCTCCCCTGCCACGACAACCAGAGAGATCTGTACCTGTCATCGTTTGCTCCCAGCGGATGACGTAAGGTGGAACCGCTGCATAACGAATGTGGGCTCCCCCCTGAATGACACCAATGTTCTCTACCCGATACACCGGGGCGGGCTTTGCTGTGTCGCCCAAAACCGGCATGCGTAATACTATTCCCATAATAGTATGGTTTGATCGTCCGCAGTCCACGGGGACTGGGTAAGCTTCTGAAGCTAGCCTGAGCTGGCACGGACTTAATGCGTTCTGAAAAGGGTGGAGCGCCCGCAGGTGTTTGTTACTTATCCAGGACGGAACCAAACCTTGTTTTAAATCCTCCAAATTACTGCGGCCCTCGCCCAGTAACCACGCCCCGTAAAGCACGCACACCTCGTTCTGCGCAGCTTGATCGGATGCATTCCGATCTTCCCTAATCAGGGCATTTACCGTCTTTGCATGTTTCTCCAACTCTGCTATAATTTCCTTTAAATGGAGAGTCATGGCTTGGTCCTCGTGTAGACCCGACCCTACCACTTTATTCTCATCTGTTAGAATGTCTTTTAATTGTGTCTTTAAACCATTAATCTGGGTCTGCAGCTCCACACTGTCTAGAGCGTTGACCACAGATGTACCCTGTGTTAAAAGCAGTGAACGCATCGTTCACCAAACCCCTTCTTTGCCTCCCTACTTGATCCAAAACTTCCTGTGGTGCGGTGTACAAACTTGTTTTATCAATTTCCGCGAAATCGAATTCGTAAAATTGTCTGAACATCTTGGTCAACAGGACCTGATACAACTGTTCCGTCTTTTTGGGGCACCACTCTGGTAACCGTACCTCAGTGAGATTTAAAATCACCGAGGCCACCGCGTAATGTACCCCTGAAATAGTATCTGGTCTGTGGGGACCAGTACCAAACCATTCCCGGGTCCCTTACTAGTTTTAGGGCACCCTTCTTCCTCAGCTAGAACCACCGGAATCGTGGGCGGGGCTTTGCGTGGGCGCGTAATGAGCTCAGTGGCATTTACTGGGATCGGGGAGAATGGGGCTCCGCACCCCCTGGTGCTCGCATCCCACCTCATCCCCTGTCCGTTATCCTGCCATTGATTAATAAAAATATGGAGATGCCTTTGGGGCAAACGTACTTTGACCCCCACATACATACATAAATTCCCTCATCCGGTTCCCACCATTTGTCCCAACAGACTTTCACTTGTCCGTCTGTCCCCGTAATTGTCCGATGGGTATTATTACCCAGTCGTTCCCACTCGACCGAAGAGTTCCTCATAGTTTTGCTCAGCTTTCGCAGCCACCACCATCGGCTCAATGGGACATTCCCACTACAAGTCAAACAAATCCGTTTGCCGACGGTGACGCTGATCCTGGGTGCGATGATCCTTACTTTGGGGCACAGTAAAGAAGTCTCTTTGTAGGCAAACCCCGATGTGCTAGAATACTCCGTTGAGTTCGTTCCCAGCCATCCTGGCCACCTTCCCTTGTGGAAATAGGTGCTGGTCTCCTCTGCCTCCCGTCTTCCGGTCCCATCCACCGCGATGGGGGCCGTGTCCCCGGAACATCCAAACACCACGACATCCTTGGTGCGGCCTCGATAGGCCAATCCACATCCGATTGCCACGAGCAATACTAGAATTCGTTCCATCCTTCCTTGGTTCCTGTGATCAGATAGAATGAGGTAGCCAGCCTCGCAAGAGTCTCTGGCTTTTGTGAAGGGTGAGCGGGTCCCCTGACCTCGCCTCACGTAAACTTCAACGTTCGCTGAATAAACTTCAACTAAACCTAATTTTAAAGCTCCCATCATTTTATCGTTTTCTGTTAAAAACACTACAAACTTAACCTTATTAAAAACTATAAACTTAACCTTGAACTATAAACTTAAAACTTAAAACTTATAACTTTACAGTGCCGCCCGTTCTCAGGGCGGCCCCTTTAAATTCTGAGAAGGCTGCTGCGAGCTCTTCCCGACGGTGGGAGGGCACTGACCCTTCCCTCTGATCTGCCGCAGCCTGTTGCTGCGCTGACCCTTCCCTCTGATCTGCCGCAGCCTGTTACTGCTGCGATGTGGCCGGTCTGTACCTGGGTTATCTTAACCTGAATTTTACGCCTTGGGGCAGTCTGGGGACATGACCACATCCTCCTGGGCTGGGGTTCTCTACTTGACCTACGGGGAGTTGCTATGGGCGGGGGTTCCGTGACGGACGGACCGGGTTCCGAGACCTCCAACGGGATGACCTGGGGTTCCATCACAGTCGCCGGCTCCGCCTCCGCTGACTCCGCCTCCCTAACCTCGGGGCTGGCAGTTCGTGGCTCCGCCCTGCTCGGCCCAGCAGGCGGCCCTTCACTCGTGATCTCTGCCTCCCCTGAGGACTGGACGTTCAAAGCGGGCGGCCACATCTCTGGGAGCCACACCGGTACTCTCTGTGCTCCTATAGCGGCTGGCCCTGCCTCCTCTAGCTCCTCCCTCCTGTCCTCGGGACCTGCAGCTTGTGTGTCCACCCTGTGTGGATCTCTACCTACAGCCCCCATTCCCTCCAGACCGTTCCTCAGGAACCACCCGTCATCATCACTATGCTCATCTGCACTATCCTCATCTGACCAGGGTACCCTGAATTCTTCCTCATCTAACCCCCAACTCCAGAAAAACGCTGCATGATCGTCCGGGATGTCCCTTCCCCTGATGCAAGCTGCTATGCCTGCCTGTGTGCCTTGTGGTCCTACCTGGGGCTGTGCTTTCCCATTGGCGGGATTTACCCCTGTAGTTTTCCCCTGCGCACCTGGCTGGTACAGTTTGCATTGGTTTATGTGGAACCACTTAGTGCGCCGAGGTACTTTTACGGCGTAAACCATGGGACTCGCCTTGTCTACAATGTTGTAGGGTCCCATATACAGTGGTTCCAGACTCCCTACTCTGGCGTAGTTTCTGACCATGACCTGGTCTCCTACTTCCCACTCCCGCGTTTTGCGGGGTTCCAGCAACAAGCGATTGCCCTGATGCTGCCTTCCCATGTTCCCAGCCGCCTGCTCATAAACTTGCTTCAGGCGCTCCAAGAGAGTCTGGGCGAACTTGTCCCTGCTTATCTCTTGGAGCTGACCCTCAGTGAGCACCGGGGCTAGCACATGGGTGGGGGTTCGCATGAGCCTGCCGGTCATTACCTCGTGCGGGGAGTACCCCGTACTTTTTGACTGACTGGCCCGGACCCCCATGAGGACTAAAGGCAGAACTTCCGCCCATTTTTGGGGCGAGTTCCTAGTCTCTTTCCTCAATTTCTCCTTCAGGGTCCGGTTCATGCGTTCAACAATCCCGGATGACTGGGGATTGTGTGCTACGTGCCACTTCCCTTCAATGCCCAAAAGCATGAGGGTGTTCTGCATCACCTGGCCGGTGAAATGACTCCCTTGGTCTGACTCCACAAAACGGGGAAGTCCCCACCGCGAGAACACTTCCCGGACCAAGATTTTTGCTGTACCCAGTGCCATAGCTGTTCGACAAGGGAAGGATTCCACCCACTTGGAAAACACATCCACCAGGACGAGGCAATATTTATAGCCTCCCTGGGTTGTGGGCAGGGGTCCTATATAGTCGATCTGAATCGACTGTGTAGAATTCGCAATATATCGCGATTTGATTAACAAGGAGAAAACACAAAGTTTCGTTCAAACAGCTTTTATTTCAGCAGAATGCTGGCAGGTTTAAATTGGACACAAGCAGCCTGTAAAATGGCCGCCGCACCTCGTGACAGAACATTCTAGACTTTTCAACAGGCAGAAAAGATGGCGTTCCATTAAACATTTGTGCAAGATCGATAACGATTCAGCACAGTGAAGATAATACACGAGACATTATGGGTTTGCAGTATAAACATAGATACTGGAATCGGTCTCCCAGGTACAAAGGAAAGCCATTGTACCGAGTAATCAAGGGCCCATCCAAAGGACATTAATATGTAAACTCCCAACGACTCTACGATGAGTGTAAGGGATTCCTGACCCTGCGTGTCTCGTAGCCTGTGAGATTCACGCGGCTCTGTGCAGCCTGTATGTCAGTGCGGGTCTAGGCCTGGTTGCCTGTTCTGGTCTCCAGCCAGTCTGGGAACACTAGACACACCTGTGAGTGGTTCGAATCACTCTCCCTTACGGTTCTAGACACTGGACTTAGATGCGAGAGCAGTAATGGAGATAAAACTCATGTAGACTTGGTTTGAATGGTACGAAATGGAAAATCTTTATTGCATGATACTTAAAATTATGAAATACATGTCATACGCACAGATTAATGACAGTACAATCTTACAAACGGTTATATAGTCGATCTTAGGGAAACGAGGAACGAACGGCACAACGTAAATAGGGGCACACATTACAAATATCCTTAATCTTTAAACCCTCCCCTATCAATATCTATCCTAAACTAGCTTCGTAGGATCTCGAGACTCATGCTCACCACTCGTGACAACTCGGAGAAATTCCGAATAGCTGATCGGATGTTTTTCACCGCAGCACCCACGTGTCGGTCAGGAGATCTCCTGGTCCCACTTGTTTACTTGCTTCTGCTGCTCCGGCTAGTAGGCTGGACCGTCCGCTGTGGTGAAGACCTCTGTTGGTGGGCTTCACAGTTTAATCTTGGAGCACCGTTGTCAATATCATTGATACGATATGTTTGCACGTTCCAGTTGCTTTGGGCACAGTCCAGTTATCATTGATGCAATATGTTTCGTTATAAGTTCGAAAGAGAAATCTTCCTGGCGAGGAAAACTTGGCTAATCGACCTACAGGCGCGGTCGGGATTTACTGACCGTGGCGATGGATATGGTCTTCTTCTCTTCTCCTCTCATCTCATCTCATCTCGGGCCTTTGGTTCCGCTGCCAGTTACCAACATAGGTCTTCGTTACGCGACACGAGGTAGATCCGAACGGATCAGAAAGTTCAACAGTCTTTTCAGAAGAGGCAACAGGCACGCAGAAGCCCAACTACGAGTACACAGGAGCAGCCGTGAGGTTACGAATCGACCGGATAAAAACACAGGAGCAAGCGAGCGAATGCAGGAGCAAGAGCAAGAGAGCGAATGGACGGTTTGGGGCCTGCAGTTATAGTGCAAAAATCTTCCGTTTCCCGCCCAACTATAATGTCCATTCTTTTGTTTAGGGTTTGGCGCCCAAATGTCTTGTATGGGTGATCTCCGTCCTTAATGGGTTTCGGGGCTACTCATGAATGTTTGAGTACCTGTTAATATTTCTCCCATTGTTAAATCGGTCGGTGTTCTCCCTGGAGGGGTTTGGGGCTTCCAAGTGTCCTGTATAACTACCTGCTAACGGCTCTCTCATCGTAGAGTCGTTGGGAGTTTACATATTAATGTCCTTTGGATGGGCCCTTAAGTACTCGGTACAATGGCTTTCCTTTGTACCTGGGAGACCGATTCCAGTATCTATGTTTATACTGTAAACCCATAATGTCTCGTGTATTATCTTCACTGTGCTGAATCGTTATCGATCTTGCAAAAATGTTTAATGGAACGCCATCTTGTCTGCCTGTTGAAAAGTCTAGAATGTTCTGTCACGAGGTGCGGCGGCCATTTTACAGGCTGCTTGTGTCCAATTTAAACCTGCCAGCATTCTGCTGAAATAAAAGCTGTTTGAACGAAACTTTGTGTTTTCTCCTTATTAATCAAATCGCGATATATTGCGAATTCTACATGAGAGAGCCGTTAGCAGGTAGTTATACAGGACACTTGGAAGCCCCAAACCCCTCCAGGGAGAACACCGACCGATTTAACAATGGGAGAAATATTAACAGGTACTCAAACATTCATGAGTAGCCCCGAAACCCATTAAGGACGGAGATCACCCATACAAGACATTTGGGCGCCAAACCCTAAACAAAAGAATGGACATTATAGTTGGGCGGGAAACGGAAGATTTTTGCACTATAATTGCAGGCCCCAAACCGTCCACTCGCTCTCTTGTCTCTTGCCTCTTGCCTCGTGCTCTTGTTCGTGCTCCTGCGTTCGCTCGATTGCTCCTGTGTTTTATCCGGTCGATTCGTAACCTCGTGGCTGCTCCTGTGTAATCGTAGTTGGGCTTCTGCGTGCCTGTTGCCTCTTCTGAAAAGACTGTTGAACTTTCTGATCCGTTCGGATCTACCTCGTGTCGCGTAACGAAGACCTATGTTGGTAACTGGCAGCGGAACCAAAGGCCCGAGATGAGATGAGATGAGATGAGATGAGAGGAGAAGAGAAGAAGACCATATCCATCGCCACGGTCAGTAAATCCCGACCGCGCCTGTAGGTCGATCAGCCAAGTTTTCTCGCCAGGAAGTTTTCCTCTTTAAACTTCTAAGGAGGTTGGAACGTGGAAAACACATCGTATCAATGATATTGACAACGGTGCTCCAAGACTAAACTGTGAAACCCACCAACAGAGGTCTTCATCACAGCAGACGGTCCAGCCTACTAGCCGGAGCAGCAGAAGCAAGTAAACAAGTGGGACCAGGAGATCTCCTGACCGACACGTGGGTGCTGCGGTGAAAAACATCCGATCAGCTATTCGGAATTTCTCCGAGTTATCACGAGTGGTGAGCATGAGTCTCGAGATCCTACGAAGCTAGTTTAGGATAGATATTGATAGGGGAGGGTTTAAAGATTAAGGATATTTGTAATGTGTGCCCCTATTTACGTTGTGCCGTTCGTTCCTCGTTTCCCTAAGATCGACTATATAACCGTTTGTAAGATTGTACTGTCATTAATCTGTGCTTATGACATGTATTTCATAATTTTAAGTATCATGCAATAAAGATTTTCCATTTCGTACCATTCAAACCAAGTCTACATGAGTTTTATCTCCATTACTGCTCTCGCATCTAAGTCCAGTGTCTAGAACCGTAAGGGAGAGTGATTCGAACCACTCACAGGTGTGTCTAGTGTTCCCAGACTGGCTGGAGACCAGAACAGGCAACCAGGCCTAGACCCGCACTGACATACAGGCTGCACAGAGCCGCGTGAATCTCACAGGCTACGAGACACGCAGGGTCAGGGAAATCCCTTACAGAAAATGGCGACCGCGGCAGGACACTGGCAGCGAGAGGGTAGTGTGTTAGATTTTGGAATGACTGTACGAAATGTTATGCAGGAAAAGATAGCGGATTATGTGTTTGGAAAGGTTAATCTAACTAAGAAGTGGATAAGTGAATTGTTAGCGGATAAGAGCCCACTAGAGGCAGCTGAAAGG
>JASTWF010001112.1:0-75000 GCA_030390025.1 Squalus acanthias | reverse complement strand
GAGAGAGACAGAGCGAGAGAGAGAGAGCGAGAGAGAGAGAGCGAGAGAGACAGAGCGAGAGAGAGACAGAGCGAGAGAGACAGAGCGAGAGAGAGACAGAGAGAGAGAGCGAGAGAGAGAGACAGAGCGAGAGAGAGACAGAGCGAGAGAGAGACAGAGCGAGAGAGCGACAGAGCGAGAGAGAGACAGAGCGAGAGAGAGACAGAGCGAGAGAGAGACAGAGCGAGGAGAGAGAGCGAGAGAGAGACAGAGCGAGAGAGACAGAGCGAGAGAGACAGAGCGAGAGAGAGACAGAGCGAGAGAGAGCGACAGAGAGAGAGACAGAGCGAGAGAGACAGAGCGAGAGAGAGATAGAGAGAGAGAGAGAGGAGAGAGCAGAGAGAGAGCAGAGCGAGAGAGAGACAGAGCGAGAGAGAGAGCAGAGCGAGAGAGACAGAGCGAGAGAGAGACAGAGCGAGAGAGAGACAGAGCGAGAGAGAGACAGAGCGAGAGAGAGACAGAGCGAGAGAGAGACAGAGCGAGAGAGAGACAGAGCGAGAGAGAGACAGAGCGAGAGAGAGACAGAGCGAGAGAGAGAGAGAGAGCGAGAGAGAGACAGAGCGAGAGAGAGACAGAGCGAGAGAGAGACAGAGCAAGAGAGAGACAGAGCGAGAGAGACAGAGCGAGAGAGAGACAGAGCGAGAGAGAGAGACAGAGCGAGAGAGAGACAGAGCGAGAGAGAGACAGAGCGAGAGAGAGACTCAGCGAGAGAGAGAGACACAGCGAGAGACAGAACGAGAGACAGAGCGAGAGAGAGACAGAGCGAGAGAGAGACAGAGCGAGAGAGAGAGAGACAGAGCGAGAGAGAGACAGAGTGAGAGAGAGAGACAGAGCGAGAGAGCGACAGAGCGAGAGAGACAGAGCGAGAGAGCGACAGAGCGAGAGAGACAGAGCGAGAGAGAGACAGAGCGAGAGAGAGACAGAGCGAGAGAGAGACAGAGCGAGAGAGAGACAGAGCGAGAGAGAGACAGAGCGAGGGAGAGACAGAGCGAGAGAGAGAGAGCGAGAGAGAGAGAGAGAGACAGAGCGAGAGAGAGACAGAGCGAGAGAGTCAGAGCGAGAGAGACAGAGCGAGAGAGACAGAGCGAGAGAGAGAGAGAGAGAGAGAGAGAAGAGCGAGAGAGAGACAGAGCGAGAGAGAGACAGAGCGAGGGAGAGACAGAGCGAGGGAGAGACAGAGCGAGAGAGAGAGCGCGAGAGCGAGAGAGAGCGAGAGAGAGCAAGAGAGAGAGACAGAGCGAGAGAGACAGCGTGAGAGTGAGACAGAGTGAGAGAGAGAGCAGAGCGAGAGAGACAGAGCGAGAGAGAGAGAGAGCGACGAGGAGAGAGAGAGAGAGATTGACAGAGCGAGAGAGACAGCGGAGAGAGAGACAGAGTGAGAGAGAGACAGAGTGAGAGAGAGGACAGAGCGAGAGAGACAGAGCGAGAGGAGAGAGACAGAGCGAGAGAGAGACAGAGCGAGAGAGACACGAGCGAGAGACGAGCGAGAGAGACAGAGCGAGAGAGAGACAGAGCGAGAGAGAGACAGAGCGAGAGAGAGACAGAGCGAGGGAAGAGAGACAGAGCGAGAGAGGAGAGCGAGAGCGAGAGAGAGACAGAGCGAGAGAGAGACAGACGCGAGAGAGAGACAGAGCGAGAGAGAGACAGAGCGAGAGAGAGACAGAGCGAGAGAGAGACAGAGCGAGAGAGACAGAGCGAGAGAGACAGATCGAGAGAGAGAGAGTGAGAGAGAGAGAGACAGAGCGAGAGAGAGACAGAGCAAGAGAGAGACAGAGCAAGAGAGACAGAGCGAGAGAGACAGAGCGAGAGAGAGACAGAGCGAGAGAGAGAGACAGAGCGAGAGAGAGAGACAGAGCAAGAGAGAGACATAGCGAGAGAGAGACAGAGCGAGAGAGAGACAGAGCGAGAGAGAGACTCAGCGAGAGAGACACAGCGAGAGACAGAACGAGAGACAGAGCGAGAGACAGAGCGAGAGAGAGACAGAGCGAGAGAGAGACAGAGCGAGAGAGAGACAGAGCGAGAGAGAGAGAGACAGAGCGAGAGAGAGAGACAGAGCGAGAGAGCGAGAGAGACAGAGCGAGAGAGAGACAGAGCGAGAGAGAGACAGAGCGAGAGAGAGACAGAGCGAGAGAGAGACAGAGCGAGGGAGAGACAGAGCGAGGGAGAGACAGAGCGAGGGAGAGACAGAGCGAGGAGAGAAAGTGCGAGGGAGACAGAGTGCGAGGGAGAGACAGAGCGAGAGAGAGACAGAGCGAGAGAGAGAGAGCGACAGAGAGACAGAGCGAGAGAGAGACAGCGCGAGAGACAGAGAGCAAGAGAGAGAGAGACAGAGCGAGAGAGACAGAACGAGAGAGAGAGCGAGAGAGCGACAGAGCGAGGAAGAGACAGAGCGAGAGAGAGAGAGCGAGAGAGAGACAGAGCGAGAGAGAGACAGAGCGAGAGAGAGACAGAGCGAGAGAGAGACAGAGCGAGAGACAGAGAGCAAGAGAGAGAGAGACAGAGCGAGAGAGACAGAGCGAGAGAGAGAGCGAGGGAGAGACAGAGCGAGAGAGAGACAGGGCGAGAGAGACAGCGTGAGAGAGAGAGAGACAGAGTGAGAGAGAGAGACAGTGAGAGAGACAGAGCGAGAGAGTGACAGAGCGAGAGAGAGACAGAGCGAGGAGAGAGAGACAGAGCGAGAGAGAGACAGAGCGAGAGAGAGACAGAGCGAGAGAGAGACAGAGCGAGAGAGAGACAGAGCGAGAGAGAGACAGAGCGAGAGAGAGACAGAGCGAGAGAGAGACAGAGCGAGAGAGAGACAGAGCGAGAGAGAGACAGAGCGAGAGAGAGACAGAGCGAGAGAGAGAGACAGAGCGAGAGAGAGAGACAGAGCGAGAGAGAGAGACAGAGCGAGAGAGAGACAGAGCGAGAGAGAGACAGAGCGAGAGAGAGACAGAGCGAGAGAGAGACAGAGCGAGAGAGAGACAGAGCGAGAGAGAGACAGAGCGAGAGAGGAGACAGAGCGAGAGAGAGACAGAGCGAGAGAGAGAGACAGAGCGAGAGAGAGACAGAGCGAGAGAGAGACAGAGCGAGAGAGAGACAGAGCGAGAGAGAGACAGAGCGAGAGAGAGACAGAGCGAGAGAGAGACAGAGCGAGAGAGAGCGAGCGAGAGAGAGAGCAGAGCGAGAGAGAGAGAGAGACAGAGCGAGAGAGAGACAGAGCAGAGAGAGACAGAGCGAGAGAGAGAGACAGAGCGAGAGAGGAGGACAGAGCGAGAGAGAGACAGAGCGAGAGAGACAGAGCGAGAGAGAGACAGAGCGAGAGAGAGTACAAGCGAGAGAGAGAGACGAGAGCGAGAGAGAGACAGAGCGAGAGAGAGACAGAGCGAGCGAGAGAGTCGAGAGAGAGACAGAGCGAGAGAGAGACAGAGCGAGAGAGAGACAGAGCGAGAGAGAGACAGAGCGAGAGAGAGACAGAGCGAGAGAGAGACTGAGCGAGAGAGAGA
The DNA here is from genome assembly GCA_030390025.1 of Squalus acanthias. Classification (NCBI taxonomy): domain Eukaryota; kingdom Metazoa; phylum Chordata; class Chondrichthyes; order Squaliformes; family Squalidae; genus Squalus; species Squalus acanthias. Next base: position 71,476 of record JASTWF010001112.1, on the reverse strand, counting down.
CAGAGCGAGAGAGGAGACAGAGCGAGAGAGAGACAGAGCGAGAGGAGAGACAGAGCGAGAGAGAGAGACAGAGCGAGAGAGAGAGACAGAGCGAGAGGGGAGAAGAGACAGAGCGAGAGAGAGAGACAGAGCGAAAGAGCAGAGCGAGAGAGAGACAGAGCGAGAGAGCGAGAGAGACAGAGCGAGAGAGAGAGAGAAAGAGAGAGAGAGACAGAGCGAGAGAGAGCACAGAGCGAGAGAGAGAGCGAGAGAGCGAGGGAGAGACAGAGCGAGAGAGACAGAGCGAAGGAGAGACAGAGCGAGAGAGAGAGAGAGAGGAGACAGAGCGAGAGACAGAGAGACAAAGAAGAGAGAGACAGAGCGAGAGTGAGACAGAGCGAGAGAGAGACAGAGCGAGAGAGAGACAGAGCGAGAGAGAGACAGAGCGAGAGAGAGACAGAGCGAGAGAGAGAGCGAGAGAGCGAGGGAGAGAGAGAGCGAGAGAGAGACAGAGCGAGAGAGAGAGACAGAGCGAGAGAGAGAGACAGAGCGAGAGAGAGACAGAGCGAGAGAGAGACCAGAGCGAGAGAGAGACAGAGCGAGAGAGACGAGCGAGAGAGAGACAGAGCGAGAGAGAGACAGAGAGCGAGAGAGACAGAGCGCGAGAGACAGAGCGCGAGAGAGACAGAGCGAGGGAGAGACAGAGCAAGAGAGAGACAGAGCGAGAGAGAGACACAGCGAGAGAGACAGCGAGAGAGAGAGACAGAGCGAGAGAGTGACAGAGCGAGAGAGAGACAGAGCGAGAGATAGACAGAGCGAGAGAGAGATAGACAGAGCGAGAGACAGCGTGAGAGAGAGAGACAGAGTGAGAGAGAGAGACAGAGCGAGAGAGACAGAGCGAGAGAGAGACAGAGCGAGAGAGAGAGAGACAGAGCGAGAGAGTCAGAGCGAGAGAGACAGAGCGAGAGAGAGACAGAGCGAGGGAGAGACAGAGCGAGGGAGAGACAGAGCGAGGGAGAGACAGAGCGAGGGAGAGACAGAGCGAGAGAGAGAGCGCGAGAGAGAGACAGAGCGAGAGAGAGAGCGAGAGAGAGAGCGAGAGAGAGACAGCGTGAGAGTGAGACAGAGTGAGAGAGAGAGACAGAGCGAGAGAGACAGAGCGAGAGAGACAGAGCGAGAGAGAGACAGAGCGAGAGAGCGACAGAGCGAGAGAGCGAGAGAGAGACAGAGCGAGAGAGAGACAGAGCGAGAGACGAGAGCAAGAGAGAGACAGAGCGAGAGAGAGACAGAGCGAGAGAGAGAGACAGAGCGAGAGACAGAGCGAGAGAGAGACAGAGCGAGAGAGAGACAGAGCGAGAGAGAGACAGAGCGAGAGAGAGACAGAGCGAGAGAGAGAGACAGAGCGAGGAGAGAGACAGAGCGAGAGAGAGACAGAGCGAGAGAGAGACAGAGCGAGGGAGAGACAGAGCGAGGGAGAGACAGAGCGAGAGAGAGACAGAGCGAGAGAGAGACAGAGCGAGAGAGAGAGACAGAGCGAGAGAGAGACAGAGCGAGAGAGAGACAGAGCGAGAGTGAGACAGAGCGAGAGAGAGACAGAGCGAGAGAGAGACAGAGCGAGAGAGAGACAGAGCGAGAGAGAGAGCAGAGCGAGAGAGAGACAGAGCGAGAGAGAGACAGAGCGAGAGAGAGACAGAGCGAGAGAGAGAGACAGAGCGAGAGAGACAGAGCGAGAGAGAGACAGAGCGAGAGAGAGACAGAGCGCGAGAGAGACAGAGCGCGAGAGAGACAGAGCGCGAGAGAGACAGAGCGAGGGAGAGACAGAGCAAGAGAGAGACAGAGCGAGAGAGAGAGACAAAGCGAGAGAGAGAGACAAAGCGAGAGAGAGAGACACAGCGAGAGAGAGACAAAGAGAGACAGAGCGAGAGTGACAGAGCGAGAGAGAGACAGAGCGAGAGATAGACAGAGCGAGAGAGAGATAGACAGAGCGAGAGACAGCGTGAGAGAGAGAGACAGAGTGAGAGAGAGAGACAGAGCGAGAGAGACAGAGCGAGAGAGAGACAGAGCGAGAGAGAGAGAGACAGAGCGAGAGAGTCAGAGCGAGAGAGACAGAGCGAGAGAGACAGAGAGAGAGAGCGAGAGAGAGACAGAGCGAGAGAGAGACAGAGCGAGGGAGAGACAGAGCGAGGGAGAGACAGAGCGAGGAGAGACAGAGCGAGGGAGAGACAGAGCGAGAGAGAGCGCGCGAGAGACAGAGCGAGAGAGAGACAGAGCGAGAGAGAGACAGAGCGAGAGAGACAGCGTGAGAGTGAGACAGAGTGAGAGAGAGAGACAGAGCGAGAGAGAGACAGAGCGAGAGAGAGAGAGAGCGAGAGAGAGAGAGAGACAGAGCGAGAGAGACAGCGAGAGAGAGACAGAGTGCGAGAGAGAGACAGAGCGAGAGAGAGACAGAGCGAGAGAGAGAGAGAGCGAGAGAGACAGAGCGAGAGAGAGAGCGAGAGAGACAGAGCGAGAGAGAGACAGAGCGAGAGAGAGACAGAGCGAGAGAGCGACAGAGCGAGAGAGAGACAGAGCGAGAGAGAGACAGAGCGAGAGAGAGACAGAGCGAGAGAGAGACAGAGCGAGAGAGAGACAGAGCGAGAGAGACAGAGCGAGAGAGAGACAGAGCGAGAGAGACAGAGCGAGAGAGACAGAGCGAGAGAGACAGAGCGAGGAGAGACAGAGCGAGAGAGTGACAGAGCGAGAGAGAGACAGAGCGAGAGAGAGACAGAGCGAGAGAGAGAGCGAGAGAGAGAGAGCGAGAGAGACAGAGCGAGAGACAGAGCGAGAGAGAGACAGAGCGAGAGAGACAGAGCGAGAGAGAGACAGAGAGAGAGAGCGAGAGAGAGAGACAGAGCGAGAGAGAGACAGAGCGAGAGAGAGACAGAGCGCAAGAGAGAGAGAGACAGAGCGAGAGAGAGACAGAGCGAGAGAGAGACAGAGCGAGAGAGAGAGACAGAGCGAGAGACAGAGCGAGAGAGAGACAGAGCGAGAGAGAGACAGAGCGAGAGAGAGAGAGCAAGAGAGAGACAGAGCGAGAGAGAGACAGAGCGAGAGAGAGAGCGAGAGAGCGAGGGAGAGACAGAGCGAGAGAGAGACAGAGCGAGGGAGAGACAGAGCGAGGGAGAGACAGAGCGAGAGAGAGAGAGCGAGAGAGAGACAGAGCGAGAGACAGAGAGCAAGAGAGAGAGAGAGAGACAGAGCGAGAGAGAGACAGAGCGAGAGTGAGACAGAGCGAGAGAGAGACAGAGCGAGAGAGAGACAGAGCGAGAGAGAGACAGAGCGAGAGAGAGACAGAGCGAGAGAGAGAGCGAGAGAGCGAGGGAGAGACAGAGCGAGAGAGAGACAGAGCGAGAGAGAGATAGAGCGAGAGAGAGAGACAGAGCGAGAGAGACAGAGCGAGAGAGACAGAGCGAGAGAGAGACAGAGCGCGAGAGAGACAGAGCGCGAGAGAGACAGAGCGCGAGAGAGACAGAGCGAGGGAGAGACAGAGCAAGAGAGAGACAGAGCGAGAGAGAGAGACAAAGCGAGAGAGAGAGACAAAGCGAGAGAGAGAGACACAGCGAGAGAGAGACAAAGAGAGACAGAGCGAGAGTGACAGAGCGAGAGAGAGACAGAGCGAGAGATAGACAGAGCGAGAGAGAGACTCAGCGAGAGAGAGAGACACAGCGAGAGACAGAACGAGAGACAGAGCGAGAGAGAGACAGAGCGAGAGAGAGACAGAGCGAGAGAGAGACAGAGCGAGAGAGAGACAGAGCGAGAGAGAGAGACAGAGCGAGAGAGAGACAGAGCGAGAGAGACAGAGCGAGAGAGAGACAGAGCGAGAGAGAGACAGAGCGAGAGAGAGACAGAGCGAGAGAGACAGAGCGAGAGAGACAGAGCGAGAGAGAGAGAGCGAGAGAGCAGAGCGAGAGAGACAGAGCGAGAGAGAGACAGAGCGAGAGAGAGACAGAGGCGAGAGAGACAGAGCGAGAGAGACGAGAGCGAGAGAGAGACAGAGCGAGAGAGAGACAGAGCGAGAGAGAGACAGAGCGAGAGAGAGACAGAGCGAGGGAGAGACAGAGCGAGAGAGAGACAGAGCGAGAGAGAGACAGAGCGAGAGAGAGACAGAGCGAGAGAGACAAGCGAGAGAGACAGAGCGGAGAGAGACAGAGCGAGAGAGAGAGCGAGAGAGACAGAGCGAGAGAGACAGAGCGAGAGAGAGACAGAGCGAGAGAGAGAGAGAGAGAGACAGAGCGAGAGAGACAGCGTGAGAGAGAGACAGAGTGAGAGAGAGAGACAGAGCGAGAGAGACAGAGCGAGAGAGAGACAGAGCGAGAGAGAGAGAGACAGAGCGAGAGAGACAGAGCGAGAGAGACAGAGCGAGAGAGAGCGAGAGAGACAGAGCGAGAGAGAGACAGAGCGAGAGAGAGACAGAGCGAGAGAGAGACAGAGCGAGGGAGAGACAGAGCGAGAGAGAGAGCGAGAGCGACAGAGCGAGAGAGAGACAGAGCGAGAGAGACAGAGCGAGAGAGAGACAGAGCGAGAGAGAGACAGAGCGAGAGAGAGACAGAGCGAGAGAGACAGAGCGAGAGAGACAGATCGAGAGAGAGAGAGTGAGAGAGAGAGAGACAGAGCGAGAGAGAGACAGAGCAAGAGAGAGACAGAGCAAGAGAGACAGAGCGAGAGAGACAGAGCGAGAGAGAGACAGAGCGAGAGAGAGAGACAGAGCGAGAGAGAGAGACAGAGCAGAGAGAGACAGAGCGAGAGAGAGACAGAGCGAGAGAGAGACAGAGCGAGAGAGAGACTCAGCGAGAGAGACACAGCGAGAGAGAGACAGAGCGAGAGAGACAGAGCGAGAGAGAGACAGAGCGAGAGAGAGACAGAGCGAGAGAGAGACAGAGCGAGAGAGAGGACAGAGCGAGAGAGAGACAGAGCGAGAGAGCGAGAGAGACAGAGCGAGAGAGAGACAGAGCGAGAGAGAGACAGAGCGAGAGAGAGACAGAGCGAGAGAGAGACAGAGCGAGAGAGAGACAGAGCGAGAGAGAGACAGAGCGAGAGAGAGACAGAGCGAGAGAGAGACAGAGCGAGAGAGAGACAGAGCGAGAGAGAGACAGAGCGAGGGAGAGAGAGCGAGAGAGAGAGAGAGACAGAGCGAGAGAGAGACAGAGCGAGAGAGCGAGAGAGAGACAGAGCGAGAGAGAGACAGAGCGAGAGAGAGCGAGAGAGACAGAGCGAGAGAGAGACAGAGCGAGAGAGAGACAGAGCGAGAGAGACAGAGCGAGAGAGACAGAGCGAGAGAGAGACAGAGCGAGAGAGAGACAGAGCGAGAGAGAGACAGAGCGAGAGAGAGACAGAGCGAGAGAGAGACAGAGCGAGAGAGACAGAGCGAGAGAGAGACAGAGCGAGAGAGAGACAGAGCGAGAGAGAGACAGAGCGAGAGAGAGACGAGAGCGAGAGAGAGACAGAGCGAGAGAGAGACAGAGCGAGAGAGCGAGAGAGCGAGAGAGAGAGCAGAGCGAGAGAGCGAGAGAGCGAGAGAGAGACAGAGCGAGAGAGAGACAGAGCGAGAGAGGAGAGACAGAGCGAGAGAGCGACAGAGCGAGAGAGAGAGAGAGACAGAGCGAGAGAGAGACAGAGCGAGAGAGAGACAGAGCGAGAGAGAGACAGAGCGAGAGAGAGACAGAGCGAGAGAGAGACAGAGCGAGAGAGAGACAGAGCGAGAGAGAGACAGAGCGAGAGAGAGACAGAGCGAGAGAGCGCGAGAGATAGAGAGAGCGAGCGAGAGAGGGGAATAGAGAGCGAGAGATAGAGAGAGCGAGAGATAGAGAGAGCGATAGAGAGCGAGAGAGAGGGCGATAGAGAGCGATAGAGAGAGAGCGAGAGATAGAGAGAGCGAGAGAGAGAGAGAGGGCGATAGAGAGAGTGATAGAGGGACAGAGAGCAATGATTAGATCTGGTGCCCTCCATTACCGTTACGATCTGATCGTGCCTCTGACCCCCACACCCCCCCACTTGATGTTCGGCCTCACCTTGTCCTGATCTTTGACTTCAGTCCAGATGTTGGCCATTCCGCTCCGCAACACCAGCTGCACCTCGAAGATCTGGAGACCTGGAGGTTAAATCGGTATTTAGAACAGGTTAACTTATTAAAAGCGGCCCCGTACAGTCCTGAGACCGAGAGGAGCGCACCTGGAGGGAGCACAGCGAGAGCGGAGCAGTTGAAAGGAGCAGCAGCAGTTTTTTGAAAAAGTGAAGTCAGAGTAAAAAAAGTGACATCAGCACAAGGGAAGGAGCTGATTGGTGAGTAGCTGGTGAGTGTATTTTTGTAAATTATTTCTGCTGGGTTAGTTCTCAGTGTATTAAATAGAGGCATGGCAGGGCAGCTCAGTCCCGTGGAGTGCACACCCTGTGCCATGTGGGAAGTCCTGGACGCTTCACGTAGCCTGGACGACCACATGTGCGGGAAGTGTCGCCAGCTGCAGCAACTCGAGTTCTGGGTTTTGGAGCTTGAGCGGCGGCTGCAGTCACTGCGGTGCATCCGCGAGGCTGAGAGCTATGTGGATAGCACGTTTCAGGAGGTGGTCACCCCCCAGCTAAGGAGTGTGCAGGCAGAGAGGGAATGTGTGACCGCCAGACAGAAGAGGACCACCAGGCAGGTAGTGCAGGCGTCCCCGGAGTGCATCACGCTCTCCAACCAGTATTCTGCTCTGAGTACTGGTGAGGGCGATGGTTCCTCTGGGGAGTGCAGCCAGAGTCAAGTCCATGGCACCACGACTGGCTCAGCTGCTGCATGGGGGCAGGGGGGGGGGGGGGCCGGGGGCGGGGCGGAGGAAAAAGAGTGGAAGAGCAATAGTGATAGGGGATTCAATAGTGAAGAGAGCAGACAGGCGTTTCTGTGGCCGTAGACGTGACTCCAGGATGGTATGTTGCCTCCCTAGTGCCAGGGTCAAGGATGTCACTGAGCGGCTGCAGAGCATTCTGGGGGGAGAGGGTGAACAGCCAGAGGTCATTGTCCATATCGGTACCAACGACATAGGCAGAAAGAGGGATGAGGTCCTGCAGGCAGAGTTTAGGGAGCTAGGAGAGAGATTAAAAAGCAGGACCTCAAAGGTAGTAATCTCCGGATTACTGCCGGTGCCACGTGCTAGTGAGTATAGAAATAGGAGGATAGAGCAGATGAATGCATGGCTGGAGAGATGGTGGCATTGGGAACGTTTCTGGGGAAGGTGGGACCTGTACAAGCCGGACGGGTTACACCACAACAGAGCCGGGACCAATATTCTCGCGGGGAGGTTAGTTAGTGCTGTTGGGGAGGGTTTAAACTAACTTGGCAGGGGGATGGGCACCAGCATGTAGGAGTAGAAAAGAGGAATAAGGTGCATAACAGAGTGAGTGCGTTGGATAGTACTAGAGAAGGAAGTAGTACTCGAGGCGGAAGTAGTACCATATTAGATAGGAGCAGACTAAGAAAGACTATGAAAAATTCAAAAATGGGTTTAGAATGCATGTACATAAACGCACAAAGTGTGGTGAATAAGGTTGGTGAGCTACAAGCACAATTAGCTGTGTGGCAATAACGGAAACGTGGCTTAAAAATGGTGAGGACTGGGCACTTAATATTCAAGGGAACAAGGTGTTCAGAAGAGACAGGGAAGGAAAAAAGGGAGGTGGGGTGGCAGTGCTGATTAAGGAAGACATTGTAGTGTTGGAAAGGGAGGATGTTCTTGAGGGGACAAGGACAGAATCCATTTGGTTAGAGTTGAGGAGTGAAAAGGGTATGATCACGCTATTGGGGGTATTCTACAGGCCTCCAAATAGTGAGATGGAGGTAGAGGAGCAAATCTGCAGGGAAATCGCAGATATATGCAAGAGCTATAGAGTGGTGATATTGGGGGACTTTAATTACCCAAATATCGATTGTGATAATGCTAGGGTAAAGGGAGAGGGGGAAGAATTTCTGAAATGTGTTGAGGAGAATTTCCTTCACCAGTATGTTCTTGGTCCAACGAGGAAGGAGGCATTGCTGGAACTGCTGCTGGAGAATGAGGTGGGCCAGGTCAACCAAGTGTCTGTGGGAGAACACTTGGGTACGAGTGATCATCGTATCATAAGATTTAGATTAGCAATGGAGAGGAGCAAGGAACAATCTAGAGTGGAACTTCTAAACTGGAATAGGGCCAACTTCAATGGGATGCGAAAGGACCTAGCCAGGGTCAAATGGAACCAAAGACTGACAGGAAAAACTAACGGAACAATGGGTGATCTTTAAGGAGAAGATGTTCCAAGTACAGGCTAGGTACATTCCAACAAGAGGGAAGGGTAAGGGAACCAAAGCAAGGGCTCCTTGGATGACGAGGGAGATAGAGAAGATGATGAAATTAAAAAAAAGAGGGTGTATGATGAATGTCAGGTGAATTCTTCAAGGGAGAACCAGACCAAATACAATAAGATGAGAGGGGAAGTGAAGATGAAAATAAGATTGGCAAAGAGAGAATATGAGAGTAGAATGGTGGTTAACATAAAAGGGAACCCAAAAATCTTCTACCGGCATGTAAACAGTAAGCGGGTAGCAAGAGGCGGGGTGGGGCCTATTAGAGACAAAGAAGGTGATATATGCTTAGAGGCGTAGGGCAAAGCTAGAATACTCAATGAGTACTTTGTATCGGTGTTTACTAAGGAGGTGGATGCTGATAAAATACCAGTAGAAGTGGAAAACGTAGAAGCAATGGAAGGGGTGAAAATTGATGGACAGGATATACTAGAAAGGCTGGGTATGCTAAGAGTGGACAAGTCGCCTGGTCCAGATGGCTTGCATCCCAGGTTGCTGAGGGAATTGGGGGAGGAGATAGCGGAAGGGCTTGCCATAATTTTCCAATCTTCCCCAGATACGGGAGAGGTGCCTGAGGATTGGAAAGTGGCAAATGTGACACCATTGTTCAAGAAAGGGTGTAAGGACAATCCTAGTAACTACAGGCCGGTCAGTTTAACATCAGTGGTGGGTAAAGTTTTAGAAACAATAATCAAGGAAAAAAATAATGGGCATTTGGAGAGGTTTAAGCTAATTAAGGAGAGCCAACATGGATTTGTAAAAGGCAGATCGTGTTTGACTAATCCATTTGAATTTCTTGATGAAGTAACAGTGAGGATTGTTGAAGGAAATGCAATGGATGTTGTCTACATGGATTTTCAGAAGGCGTTTGACAAAGTACCACATAGAAGGCTGGTTAACAAAATTGAGGCTCATGGAATAGGTGGGTCAGTGGAAGCTTGGATAAGGAATTGGCTTAAGGACAGAAAACAGCGAGTTGTGGTAAATGGCTGTTTTTCAGACTGGAGGATGGTAGACAGTGGTGATCCCCAAGGGTCAGTGCTGGGGTCACTGCTTTTTTTGATATGACCTGGATATTGGAATACAGAGTAGAATTTCTAAATTTGCCGATGACACCAAACTTGGGTGTGTGGCAAACAGTGATGATGATATCAATCGACTGCAACAGGACATAGAAAGACTAGCAGAATGGGCAGACAAGTGGTAGATGGAATTTAATACAGTGAAGTGTGAGGTGAAACATTTTGGCAGAAGGAACAGAGAGAGGCAATATACACTTAATGAAACAGTTTTAAAGAGTGTGCAGGGACAGAGCGACCTGGGAGTTAATGTGCATAGGTCCCTGTAGGTGGCAGGACATATTGAGAGAGTGGTTAACAAAGCGTATGGGATCTTGGGGTTCATAAATAGGGGTATTGAGTACGAAAGTAGAGAAGTTATACTGAACCTTTATAAAGTGCTGGTTAGGCCACAACTGGAGTATTGCATCCAGTTCTGGTCACCACACTTTAGGAAGGATGTGAAGGCCCTTGAGAGGGTGCAGAGGAGATTTACCAGAATGGTTCCAGCGATGAGGGATTTTAGCTACAAGGACAGGTTGGAGAAGCTGGATTTGTTTTCATTAGAGCAAAGGAGGTTGAGGGGTGATTTGATAGAGCTGTACAAGATGATGACAGGTTTGAATAGGCTTTGAAGGGAAAGGCTGTTCCCATTAGTTGATGGTACAAGGACATCATTTTCCAATCCTCTCTAGCTTCAGGTGTGGTGCCGGAGGACTGCTAACATGGTAGCCTTGTTTAAAAAGGGAGAAAAGGATAGACAGAGTAATTACAGGCCAGTCAGCCTAACCTCAGTGGTGGGAAAATTATTGGAAAGAATTCTGAAGGACAGGATAAATCTTCATTTAGAAAGACACGGATTAATCAAGGATAGTCAGCACGGATTTGTTAAGGGAAGGTCGTGTCTGACAAACTTGATTGAATTTTTTGAGGAGGTAACAAGGAGGGTAGATGAGGGTAGTGCGTTTGATGTAGTGTATATGGACTTTAGCAAGGCTTTTGATAAGGTTCCACATGGCAGACTGGGATCCAGGGCAAAGTGTCAAGCTGGATTCAAAACTGGCTCGGAGGCAGGAAGCAGAGGGTAATGGTTGATGGGTGTTTTTGTGACTGGAAGGCTGTTTCCAGTGGGGTTCCGCAGGGCTCAGTACTAGGTCCCTTGCTTTTTGTGGTATATATCAATGATCTAGACTTGAATGTAGGGGGTATGATTAAGAAGTTTGCAGATGATACTAAAATCGGCTGTGTGGTTGATACTGAAGAAGGAAGCTGTAGACTGCAGGAAGATATCAATAAATTGGTCAGGTGGGCAGAACAGTGGCAAATGGAATTCAATCCGGAGAAGTGTGAGGTAATGCATTTGGGGAGGGCTAACAAGTAAAGGGAATACACATTAAATGGTAGGACACTGAGTAGTGTAGAGGAACAAAGGGACTTTGGAGTGCATGTCCACAGATCCCTGAAGGTAGCAGGCCAAGCAGATAAGGTGGTTAAGAAGGCATACGGAATGCTTGCTTTTATTAGCCGTGGCATAGAATACAAGAGCAGGGGGGTTATGCTTCAACTGTATAAAATACTAGTTAGGCCTCAGCTAGAGTACTGCGTGCAGTTCTGGTCACCACATTACAGGAAAGATGTGATTGCACTAGAGAGGGTACAGAGGAGATTAACAAGGATGTTGCCGGGAGTAGAGAATCTTAGCTATGAGGAAAGACTGGATAGGCTGGGTTTGTTTTCCTGGGAACAGAGGAGGCTGAGGGGAGACCTTATTGAGGTGTATCAAATTATGAGGGGCCTAGATAAAGTGGATAGAAAGGACCTATTTCCCTTAGCAGAGGGGTCAAAAACCAGGGGGCACAGATTTAAAGTAATTGGGGGAAGGTTTAGAGGGGATTTGAGGGGAAATCTCTTCACCCAGAGGGTTGTGGGGGTCTGGAACTCACTGCCTGAAAGGGTGGCAGAGGCAGGAACCCTAACCACATTTAAAAAGTACTTGGATGTGCACTTGTTATGCTGTAACCTGCAGGGCTACGGACCAAGAGCTGGGAAGTGGGATTAGGCTGGATAGCTCTTTGTTGGCCGGCGCGGACACGATGGGCCGAAATGGCCTCCTTCCGTGCTGTAACTTTCTCTGATTCTAAGTGCAGAGCAAGAACGGCCCAGGCTCCATCCACGGCCTGTGCTGAGTTAACTCCCCCCGCTCTTCTTCCAATAGTGGCCGTGGGATCCTTTACGTCCACCCGAGAGGGCAGACGGGGCCTGGGTTTAACATCTCATTTGGAAGTCAGTACTGCCCCTCCGACAGTGTAGTGCTCCCTCAGTACTGCCCCTCCGACAGTGCGGCGCTTCCTCAGTACTGCCCCTCCGACAGTGCGACGCTCCCTCAGTACTGCCCCTCCGACAGTGCAGCACTCCCTCAGTACTGCCCCTCCGACAGTGCGACGCTCCCTCACTACTGCCCCTCCGACAGTGCGGCCCTCCCTCAGTACTGCCCCTCCGACAATGCAGCGCTCTCTCAGTACTGCCCCTCCGACAGTGCGGCCCTCCCTCAGTACTGCCCCTCCGACAGTGCGGCGCTCCCTCAGTACGGCCCCTCGGACAGTGCAGCGCTCCCTCAGTACGGCCCCTCCGACAGTGCGGCGCTCCCTCAGTACTGCCCCTCCAACAGTGCGGCGCCCCCTCAGTACTGCCCCTTCAACAGTGCGGCGCCCCCTCAGTACTGCCCCTCCGACAGTGCAGCGCTCCCTCAGTACTGCTCCTGTGACAGTGCAGCGCTCCCTCAGTACTGCCGCGATCCCTCAGTACTGCCCCTCCGACAGTGCAGCACTCCCTCAGTACTGTCCCTCCGACAGTGCAGCGCTCCCTCAGTACTGCTCCTGTGACAGTGCAGCGCTCCCTCAGTACTGCTCCTCTGACAGTGCAGCGCTCCCTCAGTACTGCCCCTCTGACAGTGCAGCGCTCCCTCAGTACTGGCCCTTGGACAGTGCAGTGCTCCCTCAGTACTGCCCCTCCGACAATGCAGCGCTCTCTCAGTACTGCCCCTCCGACAGTGCGAAGCTCCCTCAGTACTGCCCCTCCGACAGTGCGGCCCTCCCTCAGTACTGCCCCTCCGACAGTGCGGCGTTCCCTCAGTACTGCCCCTCCGACAGTGCGACGCTCCCTCAGTACTGCCCCTCCGAAAGTGCGGCGCTCCCTCAGTACTGCCCCTCCGACAGTGTAGTGCTCCCTCAGTACTGCCCCTCGGACAGTGTAGCGCTCCCTCAGTACTGACCCTCCGACAGTGTAGCGCTCCCTCAGTAATGCCCCTCCAACAGTGCAGCAAGTGGTGCGCTTACCTCCCAGGCTGCAGAGAGTGAGTGAGTCTCCCTCTCGAGCATGTACGACCCATTCCGAAACCTCAGCAATTGTTATCTTCAAGAGATCTTTCACTATAGAACTGGAACACAAATTATGAAGTGATACATTACATACATAGGATTACATAGGATATTCGGTCAAATAAGTCCATGCCGGCATTTATGCTCCACTCGAGCCTCCTCCTGTCACAGAGAGAGAGACAGAGACAGACAGACAGAGAGAGAGAGAGAGACAGAGACAGAGACAGACAGAGAGAGAGAGAGACAGAGACAGACAGACGGAGAGAGAGGGACACAGAGAGAAACAAAGAGAGAGAGCGAGAGAGATGGAGAGACAGAGAGAGAGAGAGACAGAGTGAGAGAGGGACAGAGAGAGAATTACATAGAATGTACAGCACAGAAACAGGCCATTCAGCCCAACCAGTCCATGCCGGTGTTTCTGCTCCACTCGAGCCTCCTCCCGTCTTTCCTCATCTAACTCTATCAGCATAACCCTCTGTTCCCTTCTCCCTCATATGTTTGTCTAGCCTCCCCTTAAATGCATCCATACTATTCGCTTCAACCACTCCTTGTGATAGCGAGTTCCACATTCTCACCACTCTCTCGGTAAAGAAATTTCTTCTGAATTCCCTATTGGATTTCTTGGTGACTATCTTATATTGATGGCCTCGAGTTATGCTCTTCCCCATTCTCTCCGAATCCACTCTATCAAAACCTTTCATAGTTTTAAGACCTCAATTCGGTTACCCCTCAGCCTTCTTTTTTCAAGAGAAGAGACCCAGCCTGTTCATCCTTTCCTGATATGTATACCCTCGCATTTCTGGTATCATCCTTGTAAATCTTCTCTGCATCCTCTCCAGTGCCTCTATATCCTTTTTATAATATGGCAACCAGAACTGCACGCAGTACTCCAAGTGTGGTCTAACCAAGGTTCAATACAGGTTTAGCATAACTTCCCTACTTTTCAATTCAATCCCTCTAGAAATAAACCCCAGTGCTTGGTTTGCATTTTTTATGGCCTTGCTAACCTGTGTCGCAACTTTTAGTGACTTGTGTATTTGTACTCAGAGATCCCTTTGCTCCTCTACCCCCACCTAGACTCGCACCCTCCAAGTGATAAGTGACCTCCCTATTCTTCCAACCAAAATGTAATACCTCACATTTATCTGTGTTGAACTTCATTTGCCAATTATTTGCCCATTCTGTAAGTTTATTAATGTCCTCCTGTAACTTGTTGCAGTCCTCCTCAGTATTGACTATACCCCCCAATTTGGTGTCATCCGCAAATTTAGAAATTGTGTTTTTGATTCCAAAGTCTAAATCGTTAATGTAAGTTGTGAACAGCAGTGGTCCCAGCACTGATCCTTGTGGAACACCACTACCCACCTTCTGCCACTGTGAATAGCTACCCTTTACTCTTACTCTCTGCTTTCTGTCCTGAAGCCAGCCAGCAATCCATTCTGCTACTTGTCCCCTGACTCCGCATTCTCTGACCTTATTTATCAGTCTATTATGGGGTACCTTATTGAAGGCCTTTTAAAAATCTAGATAAATTACATCCACTGCATTACCCTTGTCTACTCCCTCTGATACCTCTTCAAAAAATTCAATAAGACTTTCCCTTTTGAAATCAATGCTGACTATTCATTTTTATATTGTTGGTTTCTAGATGATCTTCTATTCTCCTTTAGTAGGGATTCCATTATTTTTCCTACCACCGATGTTAAGCTGACTGGTCTATAATTCCCTGGACATGTTCTTTCCCTCTTCTTAAATATCGGTATTACGTTAGCTATCCGCCAGTCCTCTGGCACTACACCTTGTTCTAACGAATTATTAAATATGTGGAGTAATGCCATTGTGGATAAAGAAAGAACTTGCATTTCTACAGCACAATTCACCACCTCAGGACATCCCAAAGCGTTTTAGAGCCAATGAAGTACCTTTTTTGAAGAGCAGTCACTGTTCAAATGTAGGAAACGTAGCAGCCAATTTGCGCACAGCAAGCTCCCACAAACAGCAATCTGATAATGAGCAGATAATCTGTTTCTTTAGTGTTGGTTGAGTGACAATGCGGCGCTCCCTCAGTACTGCCCCTCCGACAGTGCGGCGCGCCCTCAGTACTGCCCCTCCGACAGAGCAGCGCTCCCTCAGTACTGCACCTCCGACAGTGCAGCGCTCCCTCAGTACTGCCCCTCCGACAGTGCAGCGCTCCCTCAGTACTGCCCCTCCGACAGTGCGGCGCTCCCTCAGTACTGCACCTCCGACAGTGCAGCGCTCCCTCAGTACTGCTCCTCCGACAGTGCAGCGCTCCCTCAGTACTGCCCCTCCGACAGTGCAGCACTCCCTCAGTACTGCCCCTCCGACAGTGCAGCGCTCCCTCAGTACTGCCCCTCCGACAGTGCAGCGCTCCCTCAGTACTGCCCCTCCGACAATGCAGCGCTTCCTCAGTACTACCCCTCCGACAGTGTAGCGCTCCCTCAGTAATGCCCCTCCAACAATGCAGCGCTCCCTCGGTACTGCCCCTCCGACAGTGCAGCGCTACCTCAGTACTGCCCCTCCGACAATGCAGTGCTCCCTCAGTACTGCCCCTCCGACAGTGCGGCGCTCCCTCAGTACTGCCCCTCCGACAGTGCAGCACTCCCTCAGTACTGCCCCTCCGACAGTGCAGCACTCCCTCAGTTCTGCCCCTCCGACAGTGCAGCACTCCCTCAGTACTGCCCCTCCGACAGTGCAGCACTCCCTCAGTACTGCCCCTCCGACAATGCAGCGCTCCCTCAGTACTGCCCCTCCGACAGTGCAGCGCTCCCTCAGTACTGCCCCTCCGACAGTGCAGCGCTCCCTCAGTACTGCACTGTAGTGCCAGCCTAATTTTTTGTGCTTAAGTCTCTGGAGTAGGCCTCGAATCCACAGCCTTCTGACTCAGAGGTGAGAGTGCGGCCCACTGATCCACGGCTGACACTCAGGAAGAATGATGAGAGGCAATACAAATGAAATGGTACAATTTTAAAGTGCGCAGGAACAAAGAGACCCTGGGGGTAGACATACACAAATCATTGGACGTGTTTGAAGAACTTGATCGCGTTCTTTGATCAGAGCATAAGAAATAGGAGCAGGAGTCGGCCATACGGCCCCTCGAGCCTGCTCCACCATTCAATAAGATCATGGCTGATCTTCGACCTCAACTCCACTTTCTTGAACTATCTACATATCCCTTGATTCCTTAATATTCAAAAATCTATCGATCTCTGTCTTTAAAATGCTCAACGACTGAGCCTCCACAGCCTCTGGGGTCGAGAATTCCAAAGATTCGCCACCCTCTGAGTGAAGAAATTTCTCTTCAGAGTCGTAGGGGCCTAAATTCGGTTGATTTGCGCCTCCTGTTCCAATTTTTACCCCATAGAGTCTTAGGGGGAGAAATTCGGTATCGCCCCGTTTGGGGCGCAATTATCGGCCGGGCGCAAAGTTTAGCGCCTGCCGCTAATTATCGCCTCCGACTGCAAACTTGGCTTCTATCGCCCCTGGAGGTGATTGGAGCGCTAACTCAGGTGCTACACACCTCTCTTAAGGCGCTAACGCTGAGGAGCGAGGCGCTAACTCAGAGCGCTGACGAAGCTCATGTGATGTCAGTCAGCAATGGAACACAGACACACTGGCGCCGGCCAGATCTTGAAGGGGAGGGTCGATCTTACTCTCCATCCACACGCTGCTCATTGCAGCCTTGAATCTCGGCCTGGAGAGACCTGCACATCAAATCTGCTGGAAAGAACAATGGAGAGCCACAGGGAAAGAGCTCAGAGTGCAGCCCCCAAAGTCTCTTCTAAATCAATGCAATGAAGGTCAAATCAAAATGAACCTGCAAAGTGCTGCTCAGTACCCAAAACTCCTTCACACAGCGTTGAATCTCTCCAGAAGTCCCTCTCTCTCTCTCTCTCAGAATGCGTGGTACAAAAATGTCACCGACAAAAAAAGGCAGGAAGCGGTCGCCTTTAAATAGCACTCCCCCAGTCCCTTCCCGACTGCAAAACGCTCCCCTCAACCTGTCGTTGCTAGCGGCAGGCGGTAAGGCAGGGGGCGCCACTCAATATCCGGTCCGGGGCATTGCGCACTTGACTGACGTCACGATCTGTGGGCGCAGGAGATTGTGGCGGTAGTGTTTAGCGCTGCCGCAAAATGTCTGGTCAATTTTGCGAGCGCCGCAAACATCGCCGCGCCCGGGCGCTAGTTGCTTTGCGCCCCATTACTAACGGGAAGCGCAAAGCAACCAAATGTTCCCCCATAGAGTCATAACGGCACAGGAGGCCATTCGGCCCATTGAGTCCGTGCCGGCTCTCTGTAGAGCAATCCAGTCAGTCCCATTCCCCCGCAAGGTTATTTCCCTCAATTGTCTATCCAGTCTCCACTTGAAGATAGCGAATTCCAGGTCATCACCACTCACTGTGTAAAAGTTTTTCCTTACATCCCCCCTCAGATCACATCTTGCCCAAAACCTTAAATCTGTGTCCCGTAGTCCTTGTACCATCAACTAGTGGGAACAGCCTTTCCCATCTAGCCTATCCAAACCCATCATAATCTTGTACGCCTCTATCAAATCACCCCTCAACCTCCTTTGCTGTAGAGTCATAGAGTAATACAGCACAGAAAGAGGCCCTTCGGCCCATCGTGTCCGCGCCGGCCATCAAGCCTTTCTATTCTAATCCCATTTTCCAGCACTTGGTCCGTAGCCTTGTATGCTGTGGCGTTTCAAGTGCTCATCTGAATGCTTCTTGAATGTTGTGAGGGTTCCTGCCTCTACCACCCTTTCAGGCAGTGAGTTCCAGATTCCAACCACCCTCTGGGTGAAAAAGTTTTTCCTCAAATCCCCTCGAAACCTCCTGCCCCTTACCTTGAAACTATGCCTCCTGGTTATTGACCCCTCTACTAAGGGGAAAAGTTCCTTTCTATCTACCCTATCTATGCTCCTCATAATTCTGTGCACCTCAATCAGGGCCCCCCCTCAGCCTTCTCTGCTCTGAGGAAAACAACCTCAGCCTGTCCAGTCTCTCTTCAGAGCTGAAACGCTCCAGCCCAGGTAACATCCTGGTGAATCTCCTCTGCTCCCTCTCTAATGCAATCACATCCTTCCTATATTGTGGTGACCAGAACTACACACAGTATTCCAGCTGTGGCCTAACTAGCGTTTTGTACTTCTCCATCATAACCTCCCTGCTCTTATATTCTATGCCTCGGCTAATGAAGGCAAGTATCCCATATGCCTTCTTAACCACCTTATCTACCTGTCCTTCTGCCTTCAGGGATCTATGTACATACACACCAAGGTTCCTCTGATCCTCTGTCCTTCCTAGGGTCCTACCATTCATTGTGTATTCCCTTGCCTTGTTAGTCCTCCCAAAATGCATCACCTCACACTTTTCAGTGTTAAATTCCATTTGCCACTGTTCTGCCCATCTGACCAACCCGTCTATATCGTCCTGCAGCCTGAGGCTTCCCTCCTCGCTATTTACCACCCCACCAATTTTCGTGTCATCTGCGAACTTACTGATCATACCTCCTACATTCATATCTAAATCATTAATGTACACTACAAACAGCAAAGGTCCCAGCACCGATCCCTGCGGTACACCACTGGACACAGGCTTCCAGTCACAAAAACAACCTTCGACCATCACCTTCTGCCTCCTGCCACTAAGCCAATTTTGGATCCAATGTGCCAAGTTGCCCTGGATCCCATGGGCTCTCACCTTCTTGACCAGTCTCCCATGCGGGACTTTGTCAAAAGCCTTACTGAAGTCCATGTAGACCACATCAACTGCACTACCCTCATCCACACACCTAGTCACCCCCTTGAAAAATTCAATCAAATTGGTCAGACATGATCTCCCCCTGACAAAGCCATGCTGACTATCCTTGATTAATCCTTGCCTCTCCAAGTGGAGACTAATTCTGTCCCTCAGAATTTTTTCAAATAATTTCCCTACCACTGATGTTAGGCTCACTGGCCTGAAATTCCCTGGTTTATCCTTACTACCCTTCTTGAATAATGGTACTACGTTAGCTGTCCTCCAGTCCTCTGGCACCTCCCCTGTGGCCAGAGAGGTTCTGAAAATTTGTGTTAGAGCCCCTGCTATCTCCTCCCTTGCCTCACACAGCAGCCTGGGATACATCTCGTCTGGGCCTGGGCATTTATCCACTTTTAACATAGAAACATAGACATAGAAGATAGGAGCAGGAGTAGGCCATTCGGCCCCTCGAGCCTGCTCCGCCATTCGATGAGATCATGGCTGATCATCCAAACTCAGTACCCTGTACTTGCCTTCTCCCCATATCCCTTGATACCTTTAGCTTTAAGAAATATATCTAACTCATTCTTGAATATATTTAATGACTTGGCCTCAACTACCTTTTGTGGTAGAGAATTCCACAGGTTCACCACTCTCTGGGTGAAGAAATTCTTCCTCATTTCTGTCCTAAATGGCTTACCCCTTATCCTTAGATTATGACCCCTGGTTCTGGACTCTCCGACCATCGGGAACATTCTTCCTGCATCTAGTTTGTCCAGACCCGTCAGAATTTTATATGTTTCGATGAGATCCCCTCTCATTCTTCTATACTCCAGCGAGTATAAGCCCAAGCGACCCAATCTCTCCTCATATGTCATTCCTGCCATCCCAGGTATCAGCCTTGTGAATCTTCGCTGAACTCCTTCCATGGCAAGAACATCCTTCCTCAGATAAGGCGACCAAAATTGCACACAGTACTCAAGGTGTGGTCTCACCAAGGCCCTGTACAACTGCAGCAGGACATCCCTGTTCCTATACTCAAACCCTTTCGCTATGAAGACCAACATACCATTTGCCTTCTTCACCGCCTGCTGCACCTGCATGCTTACCTTCAGCGACTGCTGCACAAGGACACCCAGGTCTCGTTGCACTTGCCCTTCTCCCAATCTATTGCCATTCAGATAATAGTCTGCCTTTCTGTTTTTGACACCAAAGTGGATCACCTCGCATTTATCCACGTTATATTGCATCTGTCACGCTTCTGCCCACTCACCCAACCTGTCCAAATCATCCTGGAGTTTCTCGGTATCCTCCTCGCAGCACACACGCCCACCCAGCTTTGTGTCATCTGCAAACTTGGAGATAGTACATTTAGTTCCCTTATCTAGATCATTAATGTATATTGTGAATAGCTGGGGTCCAAGGACCGATCCCTGCGGTACCCCACTAGTCACTGCCTGCCACTCGGAAAAAGACACATTAATTCCTACTCTCTGCTTTCTGTCCGCCAACCAGTTCTCTATCCAAGTCAATACTTTGCCCCCAATCCCATGTGCCTCAACTTTACACGTTAATCTCTTATCCGGGACCTTATCGAAAGCCTTTTGAAAGTCCAAATACACCACATCTGCTGGTTCTCCCTTATCTATTTTCCCAGTTACATCCTCAAAAAATTCCAGTAGATTAGTCAAGCACGATTTACCTTTTGTAAATCCATGCTGACTTTGTCCGATCCTGTCACTGTTTTTCAAGCGCTCAGCTATTACATCCTTTATAATGGACTCTAGCATTTTCCCCACTACCGATGTCAGGCTTACCGGTCTGTAATGCCCCGCTTTCTCTCTACCACCCTTTTTGAATGGTGGGGTAACATTAGCTACCCTCCAATCCATGGGTACAGTTCCAGATTCCATCGAATGTTGGAAGATGATCAGCAGTGCATCTACTATTTCCAGGGCCACTTCCTTAAGTACCCTAGGATGTAGATTATCAGGCCCTGGGGATTTATCGGCCTTCAATCCCGTCAATTTCCCTAACACCATTTCCCTGCAAATACTGATTTCTTTCAGTTGTAGGCTTCGCAAAATCCCCCAGAAACTCGAACAGAGCCCTAAAGGGAGTGATTTTTGGACTTTTCATACAAACTTGGGATGATGGGACCTCAGTGAAGTGATTTGATGTAAAAACCTAAACATCACAAGAAGAAAACCCTGAGGAAAATGACTTTTCGAATCTTATTGTTGGGAGAGTCATTTTTTTTCACAGACACAAGCTGCGAGGGGCATGGCCGGTCAGTGAACTGGGAATTGTTTGAGACATAGCAAAACTCACAAACACATTCAAATATGGATTCCCAGGGGCAAACAAGATGCTGGTAATCTAAAAACGATTCAATGACAATGTAACTTCGATCACACAGTTTCATAGCCATTATTCCATCCAAAAAAACAATCAACCAGGTATCCAGAGAACAGATTTAAAAGCCCGCCAACAGAAGGACAATAGGTGGAGATTTGGCGCGTAGATAAGGCGGTGTTTAAATCTGAAAGCGATTAACACTAAGCAAAAACCATCGGAACTGGCAAGCCCGCCTAAAACTAGACAATTGGACGAAGCAAGGGTCATTTACATTCAAAAAGGAATTCGTTTTAGAAAGGGGTTTTTGAGCGCGAAAAAGTAACAGTATAATTTGAAAGCCTGTGCCATAATCTCTCTCTCTTTTCGACTGACTGAGGACGCGGACACAGCTCTCTCCCTGCTCCAGCAAAACTTACCACAAGCCACGAGGAAGAAGGCCAGAAGATCAGCACGCAAGAAGAAACCAGAGCGACTGCCGCAGTGGCCATCAGACACCTCGCAGCACCAAGGGCCTTACGGAGTCCTTTTAAACAAAAGACTCTAATATCCTGTCAAGGATTCGTTGGTGAGCATTATCCCTGATCTCCTGAAACCAAAAACCTAGCCAGATAGTGGGATCTTTGGGAGGGATAAGGTTTTGTTTGATATATTGTCATTTCCCTCGCTTGTATCGTGTGTTCCCCGAATCTGTGTTTAAGTAATAAGTGTGTTTCAAGTTTGTTACCTTTTTTTCTTTTAAATAAAGTAAATTTCTTTCATCAGAACCTGTTTACTGCAATTTTGTTCACAACCCCTAAATAAGCCCAAAGTCTAGGAACCGGAGGGGTGTTGGAGTGATTCGAACCGCTCACTGTGTCAGAAAG
This sequence comes from Squalus acanthias, assembly GCA_030390025.1. Lineage (NCBI taxonomy): Eukaryota > Metazoa > Chordata > Chondrichthyes > Squaliformes > Squalidae > Squalus > Squalus acanthias. The sequence goes on along the minus strand of JASTWF010001112.1, from coordinate 49,735 downwards.
CGAAGGCTGACCCCACTTAAGATACCCCTTACACAGTTCCTCCCTTTCATCAGACCCTAGGTTCTCCAACATCTCTGGGAGGTTATTTGTGTCCTCTTTTGTGAAGACATAACCAAAATATGCATTTAATTGGTCTGCCATTTCTTTGTTCCCCATTATAACTTACCCCACTTCTGACTGCAAGGGACCTACACTTGATTTCACTAATCTTTTTCTCTTCACATATCTATAAAAGCTCTTACATTCAGTTTTTATGTTCCCTGCAAACTTACTTTCTTATTCTATTTTCCCCTTCTTAATTAATCCCTTTGTCCTCCTTTGATGAATGCTAAACTGCTCCCAATCCTCAGGGTTACCGCTTTTTCTGGCCAATTTATATGCCCTCTCCTTGGATCTTATGCTATCCCTAATTTCCCTTGTTAGCCACGGTTGAGTCACCCTTTTTCTTTTATTCTTATGCCACACTGGGATGAACAAATTCTGTAGTTCATCCATGCAGTCTTTGAATGTTTGCCATTGCCTATCCACCGTCAACCCTTTGAGTGACATTCCCCAATCAATCCTACCCAATTTGCGCCTCATACCATCGTAGTTTCCTTTATTTAAATTCAGGACCCTAGTCTCTGATTCAACTACTTCACTCTCCATCCTAATGAAGAATTCTATCATATTACGATCACTCTGACCCAAGGGGCCTCGTACAACAAGATTGCTAATTAATCCTTTCTCGTTACATAATACCCAGTCTAAGATGGCCTGATCTCTGGTTGGTTCCTCGACATATTGTTCCAGAAAACCATCCCGTAAACATTCTAGGAATTCCTCCTCCACAGTATTTTTACTAATTTGGTTGGCCCAATCTATATGTAAATTAAAGTCACCCATGATGACTGCTGTGCCCTTACTGCACGCTTCTCTAATTTCCCTTTTAATGCCGTCCCCAACCTCCGTATTACTGTTTGGAGATCTATATACCACTCCCACTAACATTTTCTGCCCCTTGTTATTTCTCAGTTCTACCCATACAGATTCCGCATCATCAGAGCAAATATCCTTCCTTTCAATTGTGTTAATCCCCTCTTTAACCAGCAATGCTACCCCACCTCCCTTTCTTTTTTGCCTATCTTTCCTAAATATTGAATACCCCTGGATGTTGAGTTCCCAGCCTTGGCCACCCTGAAGCCATGTTTCTGTAATCCCAATCAAATCATATTCATTTACCTCTATTTGCGCAGCTAATTCATCCACCTTGTTCCGAATGCTCCTTGCATTAAGACACAAAGCCTTCAGGCTTGTTTTTTTAACGCTCTCAGACCTATATGAATTATTATTTACTGTGACCATGTTTGATTTAAACCGTTGAGATCTTTGCCTTCTACTTTTGTTTTTCTCCTTCCTGTCTTTTGCTTTTATCCTTGTTTCCCTTTCCTCTGTCTCCCTGCTCAGGTTCCCAACCCCCTGCCACTTTAGTTTAAACCCTCCCCAACAGCACTAGCAAACAGTCCCCCTAGGACATCGGTCCCGGCCCTGCCCAAGTGCAGACCGTCCCGTTTGTACTGGTCCCACCTCCCCCAGAACCGGTTCCAATGTCCAAGGAATTTGAATCCCTCCCCCTTGCACCATTCCTCTAGCCACGTATTCATTTGAAATATCCTCCTATTTCTACTCTGACTAGCACGTGGCACTGGTAGCAATCCTGAGATTACTACCTTTGAGGTCCTATTTTTTTAATTTACCTCCTAACTCCCTATATTCTGCTTTTAGGACCTCATCCCGTTTTTTACCTATATCGTTGATGCCTATGTGCACCACGACAACTGGCTGTTGGCCCTCCCCCTCCAAAATGTTCTGTAGCCGCTCCGAGACGTCCTTGACCCTTGCACCAGGGAGGCAACACACCATCCTGGAGTCTTGTTTGCGGCCGCAGAGACGCCTATCTATTCCCCTTAGACTTGAGTCCCCAATCACTATAGCTCTTCCACACTTTTTCCTCCCAGCCTGTGCAGCACAGCCACCCATGGTGCCAGGAAGTTGGCTGCTGCTGCCTTCCCCTGATAAGTCATCCCCCCCAACAGTATCCAAAGTGTTTGAGAGGGGGATGGCCACAGGGGACCCTTGCACTACCTGCCTGCACCTCTTACTCTGCCTGGTGGTCACCCATTCACTTCCTGCCTGTACACCCGTTACCTGCGGCGTGACCAACTCGCTAAATGTGCTATCCACGACGTTCTCAGCATCGCGAATGCTCCAATATGCATCCATCCGCAGCTCCAGTGCTGCAATGCGGTCTATCAGTAGCTGCAGCTGGATACACTTCCCACACACATGGTCGTCAGGGACACAAGAAGCGTCCCTGATTTCCCACATATAGCAGGAGCAGCATATCACGGGGCGGAGCTCTCCTGCCATGACATATCCTTTAATTAATTAATGAAAATTAAATTAAATGAATCCCACCAATTTCACTTCAATTAAAGGATATACTCAAGGGCCCTTTCCCGACACTGGCCTCTGTAAAAAACCCACGAAAGTGAGTGTAACTACTCACTGTGCTGCTGCTCTCTCCGCTCGCGACACTGGCCTCTCACCTGCTAAAACCGCTAGTACCTCCTCCCTCTCAATACTAATTTGTTCAAGTATATCACAATCCCCCTGCCTGATTTCTATGCCTACATCGTCCTTCTCCATAGTGAACACAGATGCAAAATATTCATTTAAAACCCCACTTACATCTTCTGGCTTTACACACAGATTGCCACTTTGGTTCCGAATGGGCCCTACTCTTTCCCTCGTTATCCTCTTGCCCTTAATATACTTATAAAACACCTTGGGATTTTCCTTTATTTTGCCCGCCAGTGTCATTTCATGCCCCCTCTTTGCTCTCCCCCTCATCCACACACCTAGTCACCCCCTCGAAAAATTCAATCAAATTGGTCAGACATGATCTCCCCCTGACAAAGCCATGCTGACTATCCTTGATTAATCCTTGCCTCTCCAAGTGGACAAATGTGAGAAGTCGCACAACACCAGGTTATAGTTGAACAGCTTTATTTGAAATCACAAGCTTTCGGAGCGCTGCTCCTTCGTCAGGTGCAGTCAAGTGGAGACTAATTTTGTCCCTCAGAATTTTTTCCAATAATTTCCCCACCACTGATGTTAGGCTCACTGGCCTGTAATTCCCTGGTTCATCCCTACTACCCTTCTTGAATAATGGTACTACGTTAGCTGTCCTCCAGTCCTCTGGCACCTCCCCTGTGGCCAGAGAGGTTCTGAAAATTTGTGTCAGAGCCCCTGCTATCTCCTCCCTTGCCTCACACAGCAGCCTGCGATACATCTCATCTGGGCCTGGAGATTTATCCACTTTTAAGCCCGCTAAATCCGCTAGTACCTCCTCCCTCTCAATACTAATTTGTTCAAGTATATCACAATCCCCCTGCCTAATTTTTATGCCTGCATTGTCCTTCTCCATAGTGAACACAGATGCAAAATATTCATTTAAAACCTCACCTACATCTTCCAGCTCTATACACAGATTGCCATTTTGGTCCCTAATGGGCCCTACTCTTTCCCTGGTTATCCTCTTGCCCTTAATATACTTATAAAACACCTTGGGATTTTCCTTTATTTTGCCCACCAGTGTTTTTTCATGTCCCCTCTTCGCTCTCCTAATTTCTTTTTTAAGTACCCCCCTGCACTTTCTATACTCCTCTAGGGCTTCCACTGTTTTTAGTCCTTTGTATCTGCCAAAAGCCTCCCTTTTTTTCCTAATCCATTCTTGTATATCCCTTGACATCCAGGGTTCCCTGGACTTGTGGGTCCCACCCTTGACCTTTACGGGAACATGTTGGCGCTGTACTCTCTCTATTTCCTTTCTGAATGACTCCCACTGCTCTGATGTGCATTTTTCTACAAGTAGCTGATCCCAGTCCACTTTGGCCAGATCCTGCCTTATATTAAAATCGGCCTTCCCCCAATTTAGAACCTTTATTTAATGTCCATCTTTGTCCTTTTCCATGACAACCTTAAATCTCACCGAATTATGGTCACTGTCACCAAAATGCTCTCCTACTGACACTTCTACCACTTGCCCGGCTACATTCCCTAGAATTAGGTCCAGTACCGCCCCCTCTCTTGTAGGACCTTCTACATGCTGGCTCAAAAAGCTCTCCTGGATGCACTTTAAGAATTCCGCACCCTCTAAGCCTTTCACACTCTGACTATCCCAGTTAATATTGGGGAAGCTGAAATCCCCTACTATTATTACCCTATTATTTCTACACTTCTCTAAGATTTGCCAACATATCTGTTCCTCTATCTCCCCCTGACTGTTTGGGGGCCTATAGTACACTCCCAGCAAAGTGCTTGCCCCCTTTTTGTTTTTAAGTTCTACCCATATGGCCTCATTAGAGGAACCTGCTAAGATATCATCCCTCCTTACAGCAGTAATTGACTCCTTGATTAATATTGCGACACCCCCCTCTGTCTTACCTGAAGATTCTATACCCCGGAATATTGAGCTGCCAGTCCTGCCCCTCCCTCAACCATGTCTCTGTGATAGCAACATTATCATACTCCCATGTGTTCATCAACACCTTCAATTCATCTGCTTTACTCGTAAGACTCCTTGCATTAAAATAAATGTCATCCAGCCTTGCCATACTCCCTTGTGCCGTTACATATTTGCTCTGCCTTCCAGACTGATTTGTTTTTTCCTCTATATTTGGCTGTGCATCACCCCCTACTATAGCTCCACTCCGTATCCCATCCCCCTGCCAAGTTAGTTTAAACCCCCCGCAACAGCACTAGCAAACCTCCCCGCAAGGATGTTGGTCCCGTTCCGGTTCAGGTGCAACACGTCCGACTTGTACAGGTCCCACCTTCCCCAGAAACAGACCCAGTGATCCAGGAAACTAAAGCCCTCCCTCCTGCACCAACTCTTAAGCCACGCATTCATCTGCTCTATCCTCCTATTCCTATACTCACTAGCACGTGGCACCGGGAGTAATCCAGAGTTTACAACCTTGGAAGTCCTGCTTTTTAATCTGCTACCTAGCTCCCTAAATTCTTGTTGCAGGACCTCATCCCTCCTTCTACCTATGTCGTTGGTACCAATGTGAACCACGACCTCTGACTGTTCGCCCTCCCCCTTCAGAATGCCCTGCAGCCATTCAATGACATCCTTGACCCTGGCACCAGGGAGGCAACATACCATCCTGGAGTCACGTCTGCGGCCACAGAAACGCCTGTCTGCACCCCTCACTATTGAGTCTCCTACCACTATCGCCCTTCCACTCTTACTCCTCCCCCCTTGTGCAGCTGAGCCACCCACAGTGCCGTGAACTTGGCTCTGGTTGCACTCCCCAGAGGAACCGTCACTTTCACCGTTTTCCAACACAGAAAAACGGTTGTTGAGTGAGATGCACTCTGGGGCTTTCCTGACTACCTGCCTGCCCCCCTTCTTCTGACTGGTGGTCTCCCATTCCCTCTCTGACTGCACTTTCTTAAGCTGCGGGGTGACCATGTCTAAAAACGTGCTATCCATGTAACTCTCAGCCTTGCGGATACACTGCAGTGCCTCCAGCTGACGCTCGAGCTCCGAAAACCGGATCTCAAGTTGGCCAAACTGTTGGCACTTACTGCACATGTGGTCATCCTGACTGCAAGAAGCATCTAGGAATTCCCACATGCTGCAGGCCGTGCAATGCACGGGACTGAGGTCCCCCGCCATACTTTTAATTTAAAAACTCTTACCACAAATTTAAACTCTCAGATTCTCGATCTCCCGATCTACCTTAACTATGAACTACCTTAAAAGAAATAAACTTAAAATTGAAGAAGAAAAAGCACTCACCCACTACTCACCAATCAGCTTCTTCTCCTGCGCAGGCGTCACTTTCTGTACTGTGACGTCACTCTCGAATTCTGCCGCTGCTCCTCAATACCTCTATTTATGAAGCCCAAGATCACATATGCTTTGCTAACCACTTTCTCAATATGTCCTGCCACCTTCAGGGACCTATGCACATTAACTCCCAGGTCCCTCTGTTCCTGCACACTTTTTAATACTGTGCCATTAAGTGTATATTGCCTCTCCCTGTTCCTTCTGCCAAAATGCATCACCTCACACTTCGCTGTATTAAATTCCATCTGCCACTTGTCTGCCCATTCTGCAAGCCTTTCTATGTCCTGTTGCAGTCGATTGGTATCATCCTCACTGTTTGCCAAACCCCCAAGTTTAGTGTCATTGGCAAATTTAGAAATTCTACTCTGTATTCCAATATCCAGGTCATTTATATATATCAAAAAAAGCAGTGGCCCCAGCACTGACCCTCGGGGATCACCACTGTCTACCATCCTCCAGTCTGAAAAACAGCCATTTATCACAACTCGCTGTTTTCTGTCCTTAAGCCAATTCCTTATCCAAGCTGCCACTGACCCACCTATTCCATGGGCCTCAATTTTGTTAACCAGCCTTCTATGTGGTACTTTGTCAAACGCCTTCTGAAAATCCATGTAGACAACATCCATTGCAATCCCTTCATCAATCCTCCCTGTTACTTCATCAAAACATTCGATTAGTCAAACATGATCTGCCTTTTACAAATCCGTGTTGGCTCTCCTTAATTAGCTTAAATTTCTCCAAGTGCCTGTTAATTTTTTCCTTGATTATTGTTTCTAAAACTTTACCCATCACTGATGTTAAACTGACCGGCCTGTAGTTACTAGGATTGTCCTTACACCCTTTCTTGAACAATGGTGTCACATTTTCCACTTTCCAATCCTCAGGCACCTCCCCCGCATCTAGGGAAGATTGGAAAATTATGGCAAGCCCTTCCGCTATCTCCTCCCCCAATTCCCTTAGCAACCTGGGATGCAAGCCATCTGGACCAGGCGACTTGTCCACTCTAAGCATACCCAGCCTTTCTAGTATATCCTGTCCATCAATTTTCACCCCTTCCATTGCTTCTACGTTTTCCACTTCTACTGGTATTTTATCAGCATCCACCTCCTTAGTAAACACCGATACAAAGTACTCATTGAGTATTCTAGCCTGGTCCTACGCCTCTAAGCATATATCACCTTCTTTGTCTCTAATAGGCCCCACCCCGCCTCTTGCTACCCGCTTACTGTTTACATGCCGGTAGAAGATTTTTGGGTTCCCTTTTATGTTAACTACCATTCTACTCTCATATTCTCTCTTTGCCAATCTTATTTTCATCTTCACTTCCCCTCTCATCTTATTGTATTTGGTCTGGTTCTCCCTTGAAGAATTCACTTGACATTCATCATATACTCTCTTATTTTGCTTCATCATCTTCTCTATCTCCCTCGTCATCCAAGGAGCCCATGCTTTGGTTCCCTTACCCTTCCCTCTTGTTGGAATGTACCTAGCCTGTACTTGGAACATCTCCTCCTTAAAGATCACCCATTGTTCTGTTACAGTTTTTCCTGTCAGTCTTTGGTTCCATTTGACCCTGGCTAGATCCTTTCGCATCCCATTGAAGTTAGCCCTATTCCAGTTTAGAAGTTCCACTCCAGATTGTTCCTTGCTCCTCTCCATTGCTAATCTAAATCTTATGATACGATGATCACTCGTACCCAAGTGTTCTCCCACAGGCACTTGGTCGACCTGGCCCACCCTATTCCCCAGCACCAGATCCAGCAATGCCTCCTTCCTAGTTGGGCCAAGAACATATTGGTCAAGGAAATTCTCCTGAACACATTTCAGAAATTCCTCCACCTCCTTTCCCTTTACCCTAGCATTATCCCATCTCAGTCCTAAATGGCCGACCCCTTATTCTGAGACTGTGACCCCTGGTTCTAGACTCCCCAGCCAGGGGCAACATCCTCTCTGCATCTACCCTGTCAAACCCTGTACAAATTGTGTATGTTTCAATGAGATCACCTCTCATTCTTCTAAACTCTAGAGAAGATAGGCCTAGTCTACTTAATCTCTCCTCACAGGACAATCCCCCCATCCCAGCAATCAGTCTGGTGAACCTTCGTTGCACTCTCTCTATGGCAAGTATATCCTTCCTTAGGTAAGGAGACCAAAACTGTACACAATACTCCAGGTGTGGTCTCACCAGGGCCCTATATAATTGCAGTAAGACAAGTTTACTCTTATACTCAAATCCTCTTGTAATAAAGGCCAACATACCATTTGCTTTCCTAATTGCTTGCTGTACCTGCATGTTAACTTTCAGTGATTCGTGTACATGGACACCCAGGTCCCACTTAACACCAACATTTCCCAATCTCTCACCATTTAAAAAATACTCTGCTTTTTTATTTTTCCTACCAAAGTGAATAACTTCACATTTCTCCACATTATATTCCATTTGCCATGTTCTTGCCCATTCACTTAGCCTGTCTATATCCCCTTGAAGCCACCTTGCATCCTCCTCACAACTTACATTCCCACCCAGCTTTGGATCAGCAGCAAACTTGGATATATTACAGTTGGTCCCCTCATCCAAATCATTGATATAGATTGTGAATAGCTAAGGCCCAAGCACTGATCCTTGTCGTACCCCACTAGTTACAGCCTGCCAACCCGAAAATGACCCGTTTATTCCTACTCTCTGTTTTCTGTCCGTTAACCAATCCTCAATCCATGTGAGGATATTACCCCCAATTCCATGAGCCAGGGACGGTAGCATAGTGGTAATGTTATTGGACGAGTAATCCAGAGCCCTGGACTAATGATCCAGAGACGTGAGTTCAAATCCCACCACGGCAGCTGGGGAATTTAAATTCAGTTAATTAAATAAATCTGGAATAAAAAGCTAGTATCAGTAACTATTGGTTTGTCGTAAAAACCCATCTGGTTCACTAATGTCCTTTAGGGAAGGAAATCTGCCATCCTTACCTGGTCTGGCCTATATGTGACTCCAGACCCACAGCAATGTGGTTGACTCTTAACTGCCCTCTGAAATGGCCGAGCAAGCCACTTATTTGTAACAAACCGCTACGAAAAACAATAATAAGAATGAAACCGGACAGACCACCCGACATCGACCTCGGCACTGGCTACGGACACGACAACGACACACCAAGCCCAGTCGACCCGGCAAAGTCCTCCTCACCAACATCTGGGGATTTGTGCCAAAATTGGGAGAGCTGTCCCACAGACTAGACAAGCAACAACCTGACATAGTCATACTCACAGAATCATAACTTTCAGCCAATGTTCCAGACTCCTCCATCACCATCAGGACAGACCCACCAGAGGTGGCGGCACAGTGGTATACAGTCGGGAAGGAGTGGCCCTGGGAGTCCTCAACATTGATTCCGGACCCCATGAAGTCTCATGGCTTCAGGTCAAGCATGGGCAAGGAAACCTCCTGCTGATTACCACCTACCGCCCTCCCTCAGTTGATGAATCAGTACTCTTCCATGTTGAACACGACTTGGAAGAAGCACTGAGAGTAGCAAGGGCACAGAATGTCCACCACCAAGAGTGGCTCGGTAGCACCACTACTGACCGAGCTGCCAGACTGGGCCTGTGACAGGTGGTGAGAGAACCAACACGAGGGAAAAACCTACTTGACCTCATCCTCACCAATCTACATGTCGCAGATGCATCTGTCCATGACAGTATTGGCAGCAGTGACCACCGCACAGTCATTGTGGAGACGAAATCCTGTCTTCACACTGAGGACACCCTCCATCGTGTTGTGTGGCACTACCACCGTGCTAAATGGGATAGATTCAGAACAGATCTAGCAGCTCAAAACTGGGCATCCATGAGGCGCTGTGGGCCATCAGCAGCAGCAGAATTGTATTCCACCACAATCTGCAACCTCATAGGCCAGGCATATCCCTCATTCTAACCATTACCATCAAGCCAGGTGACCAACCTTGGTTCAATGAGGAGTGCAGAAGAGCATGCCAGGAGCAGCACCAGGCGTACCTAAAAATGAGGTGCCAACCTGGGGAAGCTGCAACACAGGACTACATGCATGCTAAACAGCGGAAGCAGCCTGCTATAGACAGCTAAGCGATCCCACAATCAACGGATCAGATCAAAGCTCTGTAGTCCTGCCATATCCAGTCGTGAATGGTGGTGGACCATTAAATAACTAACGGGAGGAGGAGGATCCATGAATATCCCCATCCTCAATGATGGTGGAGCCCAGCACGAGTGCAAAAGACAAGGCTGAAGCGTTTGCAACCATCTTCAACCAGAAGTGCCGAGAGGATGATCCATATCGGCCTCCTCTTGAGGTCCCCACCATCACAGTAACCAGTCTTCAGCCAATTCGATTCACTCCACGTGATATCAAGAAATGGCTGAGCGCACTGGATACAGCAAAGGCTATGGGCCCCGACAACATCCCGGCTATCATGCTGAAGACTTGTGCTCCAGAACTAGCCATGCCTCTAGCCGAGCTGTTCCAGTACAGCTACAACACTGGCATCTATCCAACAACGTGGAAAACTAACCAGGTATGTCCTGTCCACAAAAAGCAGGACAAATCCAATCCGGCCAATTACCGCCCCATCTGTCTACTCTCAATCATCAGCAAAGTGATGGAAGGTGTCATCGACAGTGCTATCAAGTGGCACTTACTCACCAATAACCTGCTCACTGATGCCCAGTTTGGGTTCCCCCATAACTACTAGGCTCCAGAACTCATTACAGCCTTGGTCCAAACATGGACAAGAGCTGAATTCCAGAGGTGAGGTGAGAGTGACTGCCCTTGACATCAAGGCAGCATTTGACCAAGTGTGGCATCAAGGAGCCCTGGTAAAACTGAAGTCAATGGGAATCGGGGGGAAAACTCTCCACTGGCTGGAGTCATACCTAGCAAAAAGGAAGATGGTTGTGGTGATTGGAGGTCAATCATCACAGCCCAGGACATCGCTGCAGGAGTTCCTAAGGGCAGTGTCCTAGGCCCAACCATCTTCAGCTGCTTCATCAATGACCTTCCCTCCAACATAAGGTCAGAAGTGGGGATGTTCGCTGATGACTGCAGAGTGTTCTGCGCCATTCACAACTCCTCAGATAATGAAGCAGTTCATGCCCGCATGCAACAAGACCTGGTCGACGTTCAGGCTTGGGCTGATAAGTGGCAAGTAACATTCGCGCCATACAAGTGCCAGGCAATGACAATCTCCAAAAAGCGAGCGTCTAACCAACGTCCCTTGACATTCAACGGCATTACCATCGCCGAATCCCCCATCATCAACATCCTGGGGGTCACCATTGACCAGAAACTTAACTGGACCAGCCACATAAATACTGTGGCTACAAGAGCAGGTCAGAGGCTGGGTATTCTGCGGCGAGTGTCTCACCTCCTGACTCCCCAAAGCCTTTCCACCATCTACAAGGCACAAGTAAGGAGTGTGATGGAATACTCTCCACTTGCCTGGATGAGTGCAGCTCCAACAACACTCAAGAAGCTCAACACCATCCAGGACAAAGCAGCCCGCTTGATTGGCACCCCATCTACCACCTTAAACATTCACTCCCTCCACCACCAGCGTACCATGGCTGCAGTGTGTACCATCTACAGGATGCACTGCAGCAACTCACCAAGGCTTCTTCGGCAGCACCTCCCAAACCCGCAACCTCTACCACCTAGAAGGACAAGGGCAGCAGGCGCATGGGAACACCACCACCTCCAAGTTCCCCTCCAAATCACACACCATCCTGACTTGGAAATATATCGCCGGTCCTTCATCGTCGCTGGGTCAAAATCCTGGAACTCGCTCCCTAACAGCACAGGGAGTACCTTCACCACACGGTCTGCAGCGGTTCAAGAAGGTGGCTTACCACCACCTTCCCAAGGGCAATTCGGGATGGGCAATAAATGCTGGCCTTGCCAGCGACGCCCACATCCCAGGTACGAAAAAAAAATAACCTCGTGTGGCACCTTATCGAATGCCTTCTGAAAATCCAAATACACCATGTAAGAACATAAGAACGTAAGACATAGGAGCAGGACCAGGTCATTTGGCCCCTCGAGCCTGCTCCGCCATTCAATAAGATCATGGCTGATCTGATCTTGGCCTCAACTCCACTTTCCTGCCCGCTCCCCATAACCCTTGACTCCCTTACCTTTCAAAAATCTGTCCATCTCCACCTTAAATATATTCAATGACCCAGCCTCCACAGCTCTCTGGGGAAGAGAATTCCAAAGATTCACAACCCTCTGAGAGAAGAAATTCCTCCTCATTTCCAATTTAAATGGGTGCCCCTTTATTCTGAAATTATGCCCCCTAGTTCTAGATTCCCCCACGAGGGAAAACATCCTCTCTGCATCTACCCTGTCAAGCCCCTTCAGAATCTTATATGTTTCAATAAGATCCCCTCTCATTCTTCTAAACTCCATTAAGTATAGGCCCAACCTGCTCAACCTTTCTTCATAAGACAACCCCTTCATCCCAGGAATCAACCTAGTGAACCTTCTCTGAACTGCCTCCAATGCAAGTATATCCTTCCTTAAATAAGGAGACCAAAACTGTATGCAGTATTCCAGGTGTGGTCTCACCAGCACCCTGTACAGTTGTAACAGGACTTCCCCACTTTTATACTCCATTCCCTTTGCAATAAAGGCCAACACTCCATTTGCCTTCCTAATTACTTGCTGTACCTGCATGCTAGCTTTTTGTAATTCATGTACAAGGACCCCCAGATCCCTCTGTACCTCAGCATTTTGTAATCTCTCCCCATTTAAATAATAATTTGCTTTTTTATTTTTCCTACCAAAGTGGATAACCTCGCATTTTCCCACATTAAACTCCATCTGCCAGATTTTTGCCCACTCACTTAACCTATCTATATCCCTTTGGAGATTCTTTGCGTCCTCCACACAATTTGCTTTCCCACCTATCTTTGTATCATCAGCAAATTTGGCTACATTACATTCGGTCCCTTCATCCAAGTCATTAATATAGATTGTAAATAGTTGAGGCCCCAGCACTGATCCCTGCGGCACCCCACTAGTTACAGTTTGCCAACCTGAAAATGACCCATTTATCCCAACTCTCTGTTTTCTGTTAGTTAGCCAATCCTCTATCCATGCTAATATATTACTCCAACCCCGTGAGCTCTTATCTTGTGTAGGTTACTTTTATGTGGCACCTTATCGAATGCCTTCTGGAAATCCAAATACACTACATCTACTGGTTCCCCTTTATCCACCCTGCTCGTTACATCCTCAAAGAACTCCAGCAAATTTGTCAAACATGATTTCCCTTTCATAATACCATGCTGACTCTGCTTGACTATATTATGATTTTCTAAATGTCCTGCTACCACTTCCTTAATGATGGACTCCAGCATTTTCCCAATGACAGATGTTAGGCTAACTGGTTGATAGTTGCCTGCTTTCTGTCTCCCTCCTTTCTTAAACAGGGGCATTACATTTACGGTTTTCCAGCTGGGACCTCTCCAGAATCCAGGGAACTTTGGTAGTTTACAACCAATGCATCCACTATCTCTGCAGCCACCTCTTTTAAGATTCTAGGGGGGCAATTTTCCCATTGGAGGCGGGTTTTGGTTTGGATGGGTTCCAAACCCGCCTCCACTGTCAGGTGGGAAAAATTTGCGATTTTCCCCGAATTGGCCAGTTACTTTCAGAGGTGTGGGTTCCCCTGGACCAATTAGTCTTTTGGGACTGAAACTCGCCTCTGCTGACGCCACTTATCCAGCTTCATTTAAGGGCTGTTTGCTGCCTTGGCTCATTCCACTGGTTTTTTGGTTGATGCTACGCCACCTCCAAACTTTTATCTCATTGAAGAATGGCCAAGGCAAGGGCCTCCCCAAAGTTCTCAGATGAGGCACTGGGTATCCTGGTTGAGGGGGCGAGAGCTAGCAGGGAGTTCATAGAGTCATACAGCACAGAAAGAGGCCCTTCGGCCCATCGTGTCCACGCCGGCCATCAAGCCCTATCTATTCTAATCCCATTTTCCAGCACTTGGTCCGTAGCCTTGTATGCTATGGCGTTTCAAGTGCTCATCTAAATGCTTCTTGAATGTTGTGAGGGTTCCTGCCTCTACCACCCTTTCAGGCAGTGAGTTCCAGGTTCCAACCACCCTCTGGGTGAAAAAGCTTTTCCTCAAATTCCCTCGAAACCTCCTGCCCCTTACCTTGAAACTATGCCCCCTGGTTATTGACCCCTCTACTAAGGGGAAAAGTTCCTATCTATCTACCCTATCTATGCCCCTCATAATTTTGTACACCTCAATCAGGTCCCCCCCTCAGCCATCTCTGCTCTCAGGAAAACAACCCCAGCCTGTCCAGTCTCTCTTCATAGCTGAAGCGCTCCAGCCCAGGTAACATCCTGGGCTGGAGCGCTTCAATGCAATCACATCCCTCCTATAGTGTGGTGACCAGAACTGCACACAGTATTCCAGCTGTGGCCTAACTAGAGTTTTGTACAGTTCCATTATAACCTTCCTGCTCTTATATTCTATGCCTCGGCTAATGAAGGCAAGTATCCCATATGCCTTCTTAACCACCTTATCTACCTGTCCTGCTGCCTTCAGTGATCTATGTACATGCACACCAAGGTTCCTCTGATCCTCTGTCCTTCCTAGGGTCCTACCATTCATTGTGTATTCCCTTGCCTTGTTCGTCCTCCCAAAATGCATCACCTCACACTTTTCAGGGTTAAATTCCATTTGCCACTGTTCTGCCCATCTGACCAACCCGTCTATATCGTCCTGTAGCCTGAGGCTTCCCTCCTCGCTATTTACCACTCCTCCAATTTTCGTGTCATCTGCAAATTTACTGATCATACCTCCTACATTCATATCTAAATCATTAATGTACACTACAAACAGCAAGGGACCCAGCACCGATCCCTGCGGTACACCACTGGACACAGGCTTCCAGTCACAAAAAAATCTTCTACCATCACCCTCTGCCTCCTGCCACTAAGCCAATTTTGGATCCAATGTGTCAAATTGCCCTGGATCCCATGGGCTCTGACCTTCTTGACCAGTCTCCCATGCGGGACTTTGTCAAAAGCCTTACTGAAGTCCATGTAGACTACATCAACTGCACTACCCTCATCCACACACCTAGTCACCCCCTCAAAAAATTCAATCAAATTGGTCAGACATGATCTCCCCCTGACAAAGCCATGCTGACTATCCTTGATTAATCCTTGCCTCTCCAAGGTGCTCTTCCCCTCATCTGGGAGGAAGAGGCCTCCCAAAGAAACCAAGGCTGTGTGCGTCCAGCTGGCAAGGGATATAACCGCCAGATCTGTGTGCAATTTGGGTGATTGTTTCTCTTTATTGATGAAATGTCATCCCTGTGTGAATGTATTAAAATTAGGTGATGGCAAACTGTTGGCGTGATGGCATCTGTTATTTCGGTTTAGGCAGCTCCACATTGCGGGCTCCGCGACACTTGTGTGGTCAGGTTGGTGGTCAGAGTGAAAGGAGGCCAGAGGGTCATGTCCATTGTCTATCATGTGTTAAGAAGGAGCCAAGGACAAGTGCCAACATGGGCAACCTGTGCAAATCTGGCCAGGATGAGTGCATCCCTTACATCACGGGCAGCCATGTGCTCGCGTGCTGCCGCTGCTGCTGGTTGATAGGCCGGCACTCGGTCCTCCTCCTCCTCCTCCTCATCTGAGGAGGCTATGCACTGAGCCACTTGCTCATCAGGAAGCTGCAAGCCACGACGCTGTGCCATGTTGTGCAGTGCTCAGCAGACCACGACCATTCTAGAGACCCTGGCTGCTGAGTACTGCAGGGCATCGGAATCGCATCTTCAGCAAGCCAATGGTTTGTTCGATGATGGACCTTGTTGAAATGTGGCTGGCGTTGTAGTGCTCCTCAGCCTCGTTAGCTGGCTTCCTGATCAGCGTCATTAGCCACTTCTTCAGGGGGTAGCCCTTGTCACCAATCCGTTAAGTTGGTTTGGCAGATTAAAGAGCGGAGGAACACTAGAGTTCCGCAGGATGAACGAGTCATGGCAACTACCACAGAACTTGGCGCAAACATGCAAAATCTCCTTCTTGTGGTTACACACCAGCTGTACGTTGAGGGAGTGGAAGCCCTTGTGGTTGACAAAGATAGCTGGGTTCTGATGGGGTGCCCTAAGGGCCACGTGTGCAGTCTTTGATGCCCTGCACCACTGGCAAGCCTGCCATATTTGCAAAGCCAACTGAATGAGCGGTTACACTTGCTTGATCCCTTGAGAAGTGGGTGTAATTGTGGGCCTTTGCAAAAAGGGCATCAGTAACCTGCGTGATGCAACTGTGGGCGGCCGACTGGGAGATGCCGCTGATGTCTGCTGATGATCCCTGGAAGGAGCCTGAAGCAAAACAGTTGAGTACGGTGGTGACTTTGACAGCCACTGGTAAGGGGTGTCCACCCGCTCCTCTGGGCTCCAGGTGTTGGTGCAGTAGTGCGCAGATGTCTCCGACAACCTCTCGTGAAAGTCTCAGCCTCCTTTGGCACTGCTGCTCAGTCATGTTGAGGTAGCTCATCCTCTGTCTGTAAACCCTGAGAGGGGGTATCTCCTGCGGCGACGTGCTGCCATGCGCTGGCACCTTCTGCCCTGTGCACCATCAGGTGGGTGAGCAGGAGGTTGGCGCTCCTGCTGCTGAGCTGCCTGGTTCTGCTGCTGCCGTGGCTGCTCCTCATCCGAATCTGAGCTCCATGGTGAAAGGAAATAAATGGTTCCCATGCTGCTGGCAGATATCTCCGTTGGGGAAGCGCTCAGTCCAAGCGGGGAGAGGGTTTTCCAAGGAGGTCCCACAGTTGAGAGATAGAAGCTGCAGCACCTCTGACTTCAGTAGGCCTGCTAAAAGTGCTGAAAGACCTGTGCAACAAAAGTTCTGCCACCTGCAACTGCTCCCTGATGAAAGCTCCGTTTTAATGGTGGAGCTGCAGCTGTGAGGAGGCCACCCACTTGTCAACCCGCCAGGATTAGCTGGCGTGGTTTAGGAGGGTCGTGCAACAGGCTGAAAATGTGGTAAAATAACAAAGGCCTGTCAAAATAGGATTATAGAGGCCCTTAACTACCTCTCCGGATTGATGGAGGCGGGACCGAATCGCACCCATGAAACCCACCTCCAGCAAAATTGCGCGGAGGCGGGTTCCGAACCCGCCCTCCTTTTTGCAACTTTCCCGCCTCCCAACCCGCCTCCTTGGGGCTGAGAAAATCGCCCCCTGGGATGCAGGCCATCGGGTCCAGGGGACTTGTCATCCTTTAGTCCCATTAGTTTGCCTAGTACTTTCTCTCTAGTGATAGTGATTGTTTTAAGTTCCCCCCCCCACCCCAATAGCCCCTTGATTATCCATTATTGGGATGCTTTTAGTGTCTTCTACCGTGAAGACCAATACAAAATATTTGTTCAAAGTCTCTGCCATTTCCCTGTTTCCCATTATTAATTCCCCAGATTCATCCTCTCGGGGACCAACGTTTACTTTAGCTACTCTCTTCCTTTTTATATAGCTGTAGAAGCTCTTACTGTCTGTTACTCTCTCTCTTTATCATTTTTTTTGTTGTCCTTTGCTGGTTTTTAAAAATTTCCCAATCCTCTGGCCTTTCACTATTCTTCGCAACATTGTATGCTTTTGTTTTCAATTTGATACCATCCTTAACTTCCTTAGTTCGCCACAGATGGTGCTCCCTTCTCGTAGAGTCTTTCTTTCTCACTGGAATATATCTTTGCTGAGAGTTATGAAATATCTCCTTAAATGTTTGCCACTGCTTTTCTATAGTCTTACCCTGTAATCTATTTTCCCAGTCCACTTTAACCAAGTCTGCCTTCATAGCTTTGTAATTACCTTTGTTTAAGTTCAGGACACTAGTTTGAGACCTAGCTTTCTTACCCTCAAACCACATCCACTGGCTCCCCCTTATCTATTCTGTTAGTTACAACCTCAAAAAACTCTAACAGATTCGTCAAACACGATTTCCCTTTCATAAATCCGTGTTGACTCTGCCCAATCCTATTATTATTTTCTAAGTGCCCTGTTACCACGACCTTAATAATAGATTAATCGAGGCATGGAGTACAAGGCAAGGAAGTTATTACTCAGCCTTTACAAAACACTGGTTGGGCCCCAGCTGGAGTCCTGTGTTTCATTCTGGGCATCACACTTTAGGAAGGATGTCAAGGCCTGGGAAAGGGGCCAGAAGAGATTTACTAGAATGGCATCGGGGATGAGGGACTTCAGTTATTTGGAGACTTTGAGAAACTGGGATTGTTCTCCTTAGAGCAGAGAAGGTTAAGAGGAGATTTAATAAAGATGTTCAAAATCATGAGGGGAGTAAATAAGGTGAAACTGTTTCCAGTGGCAGGAGGGTCAGTAACCAGAGGACACAGATTTAAGATAATTGGCAAAAGAACCAGAGGGGAGATGAGGAGAAATGTTTTTATGCAGCGAGTTGTTGTGATCTGGAACGCGCTGCCTGAAAGGAAGCAAATTCAACAGTAACTTTCAAAAGGGCAATTGGATAAATACTTGAAGGGGAAAACTTTGCAGGGCTATGGGGGAGAGAGCGGGGGAGTGAGACTAATTGGAGAGCTCCTTCAAAGAGCTGGCACAGGCACGATGGGCCGAATGGCCTCCTTCTGTGCTGTAGCACTCTGACTCATGTATTTCACAAGTTGGGGGGGTGGTGGTGGGGGGGAAGACATACTGCAAGGGGACAGAGCCTGGGTTTACACCATCCAGGAGGTGCTTATTTTGGTCTGGTGGCCTCACACAGGCCTCCACCGACAGGTCTCATTGCTCGCAAGCTCTGGGAGGGGGCATCCCAGGCCTGTTCCGCCATTCAACGAGATCATGGCTGATCTGCAGCCTAACTCCATATACCTGCCTCTGGCCCATACCCCTCAATACCTTTGGTGAACAAAAATCTATCCATCGTGGATTTAAAATTAACAATTGACCCAGCATCAATTGCTGTTTGCGGAAGAGAGTTCCAAACTTCTACCACCCTGTGTGTGCAGAAGTGTGTCCTAATTTCACTCATAAGAACATAAGAAATAGGAGCAGGAGTCGGCCATTCGGCCCTTCGAGCCTGCTCCGCCATTCAATGAGATCATGGCTGATCTTCTGTCTCAATTCCATTCACCAGCCCTATCGCCATATCCCTTGATGCCTTTACTAGTCAGAAATCTATCGACTTCTGTTTTGAATATACCCAATGACTGAGCCTCCACAGCCCTCTGGGGTAGAGAATTCCAAAGATTCACCACCCTCTGTGTGAAGAAATTTCTTCTCATCTCAGTTCTGAATGGCCTACCCTTTATCCTGAGGCTGTGGCCCCTGGTTCTAGACTCCCCAGCCAAGGGAAACATTCTCCCAGCATCCACCCTATCAAGCTCTGTAATAATTTTGTATGCTTCAATGAGATCCCCTCTCATTCTTCTGAATTCAAGAGAATACAGGCCTAGTTTACTCAATCTCTCCTCACAGGACAATCCCCCCATCCCAGGAATCAATCTCGTGAACCTTCGTTGCACTCCCTCTATGGCAAGTATATCCTTCCTTAGGTAAGGAGACCAAAATTGTACACAGTACTCCAGGTGTGGTCTCACCAAGGCCCTATATAATTGGAGTAAGACTTCTTTACTCCTGTACTCAAATCCTCTTGTAATGAAGGCCAGCATACCATTTGCCTTCCTAATGGCTTGCTGCACCTGCACATTCACTTTCAGTGACTCATGTACAAGGACATCCAGGTCCCTTTGAACATCTGCATTCCCCAATCTTTCACCATTTAGGAAATACTCTGCCTTTCTGTTTTTTTTCTACCAAAGTGGATAACTTCACATTTATCCACATTATATTCCATCTGCCTTGTATCAACAACAAATTTGGAAATGTTACATTTGGTCCCCTCATCCAAATCATTGATATAGATTGTGAATAGCTGGGGCCCAAGCACCGATCCTTGCGGTACCCCACTAGTCACAGCCTGCCATCCTGAAAAAGACCCGTTTATCCCTACTCTTTGTTTTCTGTCTGTTAACCAATTCTCAATCCATGCTAGTAGATTACCCCCAATTCCATGTGCCCTAATTTTGTTCTCCAACCTCTTGTGTGGGACCTTATCGAAGGCCTTCTGAAAATCCAAATACACCACATCTACCGGTTCCCCTTTGTCTACTCCACTAGTTACATCCTCAAAGAACTCCAATAGGTTTGTCAAACAGGATTTCCCTTTCATAGATACATAGATACATAGAAGATAGGAGCAGGAGTAGGCCATCCGGCCCTTCGAGCCTGCTCCGCCATTTAATGAGATCATGGCTGATCCTCCAATTCAGTATCCCGTCCCCGCCTTCTCTCCGTAACCCTTAACCCCTTTTGCCTGTAGAAATATATCTAATTCCCTCTTAAATATATTTAATGAGCTGGCGTACACTGCCCTCTGTGGCAATGAGTTCCACAGGTTCACCACCCTCTGAGTGAAGAAATTCCCCCTCATTTCTGTCCTAAATGGTTTAGCCCTTATCCTTAAATTATGTCCTCTAGTTCTGTTCTCACCCGCCAAGGGAAACATTCCTTCTGCATCTAGTCTGTCTAGACCTGTCAGAATTTTATACACTTCTATGAGGTCCCCTCTCAATCTTCTAAACTCCAGTGTGTACATCCCTAAACTACATAGTCTCTCCTCATAGGTCAATCCCGCCATTCCTGGTATCAGCCTGGTGAATCGCCGCTGCACCCACTCCATGGCAAGAACATCTTTCCTCAGATGAGGCGACCAAAACTGTACACAGTACTCGAGGTGTGGTCTCACCAGTGCCCTGTACAGCTGCAGCAAGGTATCCCTGTTCCTGTATTCCAACCCTTTTGCTATGAAGGCCAGCATACCGTTTGCCTTCTTGACCGCCTGTTGCACCTGCATGCTCGCCTTCAGTGACTGGTGTACAAGAACACCCAGGTCTCTCTGTACTTCCCCCTCTCCCAATTTATTGCCATTTAAATAATAATTTGCCCTCCCGTTCCTGCACCCAAGGTGGATAACTTCGCACTTGTCCACATTATAGTGCATCTGCCATTTATCCGCCCAATCACCCAGTCTGTCCAAATCGCTCTGGAGCTTCCTGGTCTCCTCCTCTGAGCCCACCCCCCCTCCTAGTTTAGTGTCGTCTGCAAATTTGGAAATGCTGCATCCGACTCCCTGATCCAGGTCATTAATGTAAATTGTGAACAGCTGGGGACCCAGGACAGATCCCTGTGGTACCCCACTTGTTACTGCCTGCCATTCAGAAAATGAGCCGTTTATTCCAACTCTCTGTTTTCTATCTGACAGCCAGTTCTCTATCCACGTCAATACTTTCCCCTTTATCCCATGAGCTTCAATTTTCCATGCTAATCTTTTATGTGGGACCTTATCGAAGGCCTTTTGGAAGTCCAGGTACACCACATCTACTGGCTCTCCCCCATCTATTTTACCAGTTACTCCCTCAAAAAATTCCAATAGATTAGTCAAGCACGATTTACCCTTTGTAAATCCATGTTGACTCTGTCCTATCCTGTCCCCATTTGCTAAGTGCTCCGCTATTTCATCCTTAATGATGGACTCCAGCATTTTGCCCACAACTGATGTAAGGCTTACAGGTCTGTAATTACCTGCTTTTTCCCTACCCCCCTTTTTGAATAGTGGGGTAACGTTAGCTACCCTCCAATCCATGGGCACTGTTCCCGAGTCTAATGAATTCTGAAAAATCATACTTAGTGCATCCGCTATCTCTAGGGCCACCTCCTTCAGTACCCGAGGATGCATGTTATCAGGCCCTGGGGATTTGTCTGCCTTCAATCCCTTTAGCTTCCTTAACACCATATCCTTAGAGATATTGATTTGCGTCAGTTCCTCCTTTGCCAATGTCCCTATTTTTCCCGATATCCCAGGGAGGTTTTTTGTGTCTTCCTTCGTAAAGACTGACCCAAAGTATGCATTTAGTTGGTCTGCCATTTCCTTATTTCCCGTTATATATTCCCCCGTATCTGACTGCAATGGACCAACTTTGGTTTTCACCAGTCTTTTCCTCTTGATATACTTATAAAAGCTTTTGGAGTTAGTTTTTATATTTTCCGCCAGCTTGCTTTCGTAAGCTATTTTGCCCCTCTTGATTAAGCCCTTTGTCCTCCTTTGCTCTATCTTAAACTGTTCCCAATCTTCCGCTCTGGCGCTTTTTTTGGCTATTTTATACGCCCTATCTTTGGATTTTATGCTGTCTCTAATTTCCCCTGTTATCCACGGTTGAGTCACCTTTTTAGATTTCCTTTTATGCCAGATTGGTATAAACAATTTTTGCAATTTTGTCATTCTATCTTTAAATGCTTGCCATTGTTTATCTACCTCCAGTCCTCCCAGGAACGTTGTCCAATCAGACCTACTCAGTTCCCGTCTAATGGCATCATAATTCCCCTTGTTTAAATTCAGGACCTTAGTCTCTGAGTCAATTTCTTCGCTCTCCATTTCGAGTGAGAAATCGATCATGTTATGATCGCTCTGACCCAAGGGTCCCCGTACAACAAGATTACTAATTAGTCCCTTCTCATTGCACAGTACCCAGTCCAATATAGCCTGTTCCCGAGTTAGTTCCTCGACATATTGATCCAGATAACCATCCCTTAAACACTCAAGGAATTCCTCCTCCTCATTATTTTTACTGATTAGGCTAGTCCAATCTATATGTAAGTTAAAGTCACCTATGATGACAGCTGTGCTCTTATTGCACGCTTCTCTAATTTCCCTCGTGATGCCCTCCCCAACCTCTATTTTACTATTTGGAGGCCTATATACCACTCCTATTAATGTTTTTCGCCCCTCGCTATTTCTTAGCTCCACCCATATAGATTCTGTATTAACTGAGTTAATATCCTTCCTTTCAATTGCATTTATCCCCTCTTTTACCAGCAATGCTACCCCTCCTCCCTTTCTTTTTTGTCGATCCTTCCTAAATACTGAATACCCCTGTATGTTAAGCTCCCAGCCCTGCTCACCCTGCAACCATGTTTCCGTAATCCCAATTAGATCATAATTATTAACCTCTATTTCCACAGCTAATTCATCTACCTTGTTCCTGATGCTTCTCGCATTAAGGTATAAAACCCTCAGGCTTTTTTTATGCTCACATTTTTTATGAATTAGTTTGGCCCTTTGTTTTTTGTTCCTCACCCTTTTACCATTTATTTCTGTCTGCCTTTCACTTTCCTCTATTTCACTACATAGGTTTCTAGCCCCCTGCCATACTAGTTTAAATGCTCCCGAACTGCTTTATCAAAAATTACCCCAATCTTACTATTAGTATCTAAGTGCCCAATTATTGCATCCTTTATAATAGATTCCAGCATTTTCCCAACTACTGATGTGAGGCTAACAGGTCTGTAGTTCCCCGTTTTCTCTCTCCCTCCTTTCTTAAATAACGGGGTTACATTTGCTAACCTCCAATCTGCAGGAACCATTCCAGAATCTATAGAATTTTGGAAGATGACAACCGATGCGTCCACTATCCCAATGGCCACCTCTTTCATAGAATCAGAGAAAGTTACAGCACGGAACGAGGCCATTTTGGCCCATCATGTCCACGCCGGCCAACAAAGAGCTATCCAGCCTAATCCCACTTCCCAGCTCTTGGTCCGTAGCCCTGCAGGTTACTGCATAACAAGTGCACATCCAAGTACTTTTTCAATGTGGTTAGGGTTCCTGCCTCTACCACCCTTTCAGGCAGTGAGTTCCAGACCCCCACAACCCTCTGGGTGAAGAAATTTCCCCTCAAATCCCCTCTAAACCTTCCACCAATTACTTTAAATCTGTGCCCCCTGGTTTTTGACCCCTCTGCTAAGGGAAATAGGTCCTTTCTATCCACTTTATCTAGGCCCCTCATAATTTTATACACCTCAATAAGGTCTCCCCTCAGCCTTCTCTGTTCTAAGGAAAACAGACCCAGCCTATCCAGTTTTTCCTCATAGCTAAGATTCTCTACTCCCAGCAACATCCTTGTTAATCTCCTCTGTACCCTCTCTAGTGCAATCACATCTTTCCTGTAATGTGGTGACCAGAACTGCACACAGTACTCTAGCTGAGGCCTAACTCGTGTTTTATACAGTTGAAGCATAACCCCCCTGCTCTTGTATTCTATGCCACGGCTAATAAAGGCAAGCATTCCGTATGCCTTCTTAACCACCTTATCTACCTGGCCTGCTACCTTCAGGGATCTGTGTACATGCACTCCAAGATCCCTTTGTTCCTCTACACTACTCAGTGTCCTACCATTTAATGTGTGTTCACTTTCCTTGTTAGCCCTCCCCAAATGCATTACCTCACACTTCTCCGGATTGAATTCCATTTGCCACTGTTCTGCCCACCTGACCAATTTATTGCTATTTTCCTGCAGTCTACAGCTTCCTTCTTCAGTATCAACCACACAGCCGATTTTAGTATCATCTGCAAACTTCTTAATCATACCCCCTATATTCAAGTCAAGATCGTTGATATATACAACAGGTAGTGCAGGAGTCCCCTGAGCCCATCTTGCTCACCAAACAGTATTCAGTACCAAGTACTGGTGAGGGTGATGGTTCCTCTGGGGAGTGCAGCCAGAGCCAAGTCCACAGCACCATGGAAGGCTCAGCTGCACAGGTGGGGGGGAAGAGGAGAGGGAGAGCAATAGTGGTAGGGGATTCAATAGTTAGGGGAGCAGACAGGCGTTTCTGCGGCCGCAGACGTGACTCCAGGATGGTATGTTGCCTCCCTGGTTCCAGGGTCAAGGATGTCACTGAACGGCTGCAGGGCATTCTGAGGGGGGAGGGTGAACAACCAGAGGCCGTGGTCCATAGGATATCTTCCTGCAGTCTACAGCTTCCTCCTTCAGTATCAACCACACAGCCGATTTTAGTATCATCTGTAAACTTCCCCAGGATGTAGGTCATCCGGTCCTTGGGATTTATCGACTTTTAGTCCCATTAATTTTGCTAGTACTGTTTTTTTTTACTAATAATAATCTCTAAGTTCCTCATTTTCGCCACACCCTTGGTTTTCTCGTATTTCTGGGAGGTTTTTTGTGTCTTCCTCCGTGAAGACAGAAACAAAGTATTTATTTAATTTCTCTGCCATTTCCTCATTCCCCATTATAAATTCTCCCGTCTCTGACTGTAAAGGACCTACATTTCCCTTCGCCAGTCTTTTCCTTTTTACAATCCGTTTTTATATTTTTCGCTAGTTTGTGCTCATATTCCATTTTCCCTTTCTTTATCAATTTCTTGGTCCCCCTTTGCTGATTTCTAAAAAGATCCCAATCCTCAGGCTGACCGCCTTTTCTGGCAACTTTCTAAGCTTCCTCCTTTGACTTAATACAAGCTTTAATTTCTTTTGTTAGCCATGGTTGGATCACTTTTCCTTTTGGGTTTTTATGCCCTAGAGGAATATATGTTTGTTGCAAATTATGCATTATTTCCTTGAATGTTAGCCATTGTATGTCCACCTTCATACCTTTTAGTGTAGTCTCCCAATCTACCATGGCCAACTTGTCCCTTACACCCTTGTAGTTTCCTCTGTTTAGATTGAAGACCTTAGTTATCAGATTGGACTACAACACTCTCAAACTTAATGTAAAATTCAATCATATTATGGACATTTTAATGATCTGTGTACCCGGACCCCCAAGTCTCTTTGGACCTCCACTGTTTTTAGCTTTTCACCATTTAGAAAGTACCCTGTTGTATCCTTTTTAGGTCCAAAGTGGATGACCTTACATTTGTTTACACTGAAATCCATTTGCCACAGTTTTGCCCATTCACTTAATCTATCAATATCCCTTTGTAATTTTATGCTTTCATCCACACTGCCTACAGGTTTGAGTGAGGATAGAGTGTGACACCTCTCGCAGTCGAAAAGTCAACACTCCAATGTGGCCCCGCTCTGATAGAACGGACCAACCCCTGCCCCCCAAACCACCAGCAAGGAATCGGTGCCCCAAGCGAGGGGGGTGGAGGAGTATTGGGCAGGGGGGAGGGGATTTGTATTGACATTTTGCGTTAGGGAAAGATTTGGACACCACACCAGTCGCAGGCCTCCTCCCCCACCCCCACCCCCAGCCTCCTCCCCCACCCCCAGCCTCCTCCCCCACCCCCAGCCTCCTCCCCCACCCCCAGCCGCAGCCTCCTCCCCCACCCCCAGCCTCCTCCCCCATCCCCACCCCCAGCCTCCTCCCCCACCCCCACCCCCAGCCTCCTCCACCAGCCCCAGCCTCCTCCCCCAGCCTCATCCTCACTTGCTCAGGGGCCAGGATCCAGCGGTGAGAAGGTTTCGGAGTCTCAACTCCTGTTCCTCGTTCAGATACGGGATTCCATCCCTGAAAAACTGAGAGAAAGGGTCAAAATCAGAAGTCAGCGCCCGGCCCACACTCAGCGCGGCTCATACTATCCCCGCAACACGCTCTCTCTCCCCCCCGCAACACGCTCTCTCCCCCCGCGTCACGCTCTCCCTCTCACCCCCGCAACACGCTCTCACTACCACCCGCAACACGCTCTCTCTCCCCCCCGCAACACGCTCTCTCTCCCCCCCGCAACACGCTCTCTCTCCCCCCCGCAACACGCTCTCTCTCTCCCCCGCAACACGCTCTCTCTCTCCCCCGCAACACGCTCTCTCTCCCCCCCGCGTCACGCTCTCCCTCTCACCCCCGCAACACGCTCTCTCTCCCCCCCGCAGCACGCTCTCTCTCTCCCCCCCGCAACACGCTCTCTCTCTCCCCCCCGCAACACGCTCTCTCTCACCCCCGCAACACGCTCTCTCTCCCCCCCGCAACACGCTCTCTCTCCCCCCCGCAACACGCTCTCTCTCCCCCCGCAACACGCTCTCTCTCTCCCCCGCAACACGCTCTCTCTCCCCCCCGCGTCACGCTCTCCCTCTCACCCCCGCAACACGCTCTCTCTCCCCCCTGCAACACGCTCTCTCTCCCCCCCGCAACACGTTCTCTCTCTCCCCCCCGCTACACGCTCTCTCTCTCCCCCCCGCAACACGCTCTCTCTCCCCCCCGCAACACGCTCTCTCTCTCCCCCCCGCAACACGCTCTCTCTCCCCCCTGCAACACGCTCTCTCTCCCCCCTGCAACACGCTCTCTCTCCCCCCTGCAACACGCTCTCTCTCCCCCCCGCAACACGCTCTCTCTCCCCCCCGCAACACGCTCTCTCTCCCCCCCGCAACACGCTCTCTCTCCCCCCTGCAACACGCTCTCTCTCCCCCCCGCAACACGCTCTCTCTCTCCCCCCCGCAACACGCTCTCTCTCCCCCCCGCAACACGCTCTCTCCCCCCCGCAACACGCTCTCTCCCCCCGCAACACGCTCTCTCTCCCCCCGCGAACACGCTCTCTCTCCCCCCTGCGAACACGCTCTCTCTCCCCCCTGCAACACGCTCTCTCTCCCCCCCGCAGCACGCTCTCTCTCTCCCCCCCGCAACACGCTCTCTCTCCCCCCCGCAACACGCTCTCTCTCCCCCCTGCGAACACGCTCTCTCTCTCCCCCCCGCGACCACGCTCTCTCTCTCCCCCCCGCAACACGCTCTCTCTCCCCCCTGCAACACGCTCTCTCTCTCCCCCCCGCAACACGCTCTCTCTCCCCCCCGCAACACGCTCTCTCTCCCCCCTGCAACACGCTCTCTCTCTCCCCCCCGCAACACGCTCTCTCTCCCCCCCGCAACACGCTCTCTCTCCCCCCTGCGAACACGCTCTCTCTCTCCCCCCCGCAACACGCTCTCTCTCCCCCCTGCAACACGCTCTCTCTCCCCCCCGCAACACGCTCTCTCTCTCCCCCCCGCAACACGCTGTCTCTCCCCCCCGCAACACGCTGTCTCTCCCCCCCGCAACACGCTCTCTCCCCCCCGCAACACGCTCTCTCTCCCCCCGCAACACGCTCTCTCTCCCCCCCGCAACACGCTGTCTCTCCCCCCCGCAACACGCTCTCTCCCCCCCGCAACACGCTCTCTCTCCCCCCGCAACACGCTCTCTCTCCCCCCCGCAACACGCTCTCTCTCCCCCCTGCAACACGCTCTCTCTCCCCCCTGCAACACGCTCTCTCTCCCCCCCGCAGCACGCTCTCTCTCCCCCCCGCAGCACGCTCTCTCTCTCCCCCCCGCGAACACGCTCTCTCTCTCCCCCCCGCAACACGCTCTCTCCCCCCTGCAACACGCTCTCTCTCTCCCCCCCGCGACCACGCTCTCTCTCTCCCCCCCGCGACCACGCTCTCTCTCTCCCCCCCGCAACACGCTCTCTCTCCCCCCTGCGACCACGCTCTCTCTCTCCCCCCGCAACACGCTCTCTCTCCCCCCCGCAACACGCTCTCTCTCCCCACTGCAACACGCTCTCTCTCTCCCCCCCGCAACACGCTCTCTCTCCCCCCTGCAACACGCTCTCTCTCTCCCCCCCACAACACGCTCTCTCTCCCCCCCGCAACACGCTCTCTCTCCCCCCCGCAACACGCTCTCTCTCCCCCCTGCAACACGCTCTCTCTCCCCCCTGCAACACGCTCTCTCCCCCCTGCAACACGCTCTCTCCCCCCTGCGAACACGCTCTCTCTCTCCCCCCTGCGAACACGCTCTCTCTCCCCGCGACACGCTCACCCTCTCCCCACGACACGCTCTCTCTCCCCGCGACACGCTCTCTCCCCCCGCGTCACGCTCTCCCTCTCTCCCCGCGACACGCTCTCTCTCCCCGCGACACGCTCTCTCTCCCCGCGACACGCTCTCTCTCCCCCCGCGTCACGCTCTCCCTCTCTCCCCGCGACACGCTCTCTCTCCCCGCGACACGCTCTCACTCTCTCCGCGCGACACGCTCTCTCTCCCTCCCCGCGACACGCTCTCTCCCCCCGCGTCACGCTCTCACTCTCTCCCCGCGACACGCTCTCCGTCCCCCGCGACACGCTCTCCCTCCCTCGCGACACGCTCTCTCTCCCTCCCCGCGACACGCTCTCTCCCTCCCCGCGACACGCTCTCTCTCCCTCCCCGCGACACGCTCTCCCTCTCTCCCCGCGACACGCTCTCTCTCCCCGCGACACGCTCTCTCTCCCCCCGCGTCACGCTCTCCCTCTCTCCCCGCGACCTCTCTCTCCCCGCGACACGCTCTCTCCCCCCGGGACACGCTCTCCCTCTCTCCCTGCGACACGCTCTCTCCCCCCGCGACACGCTTTCTCTCCCCGCGACACGCTCTCTCTTTCTCCCCGCGACACGCTCTCTCTCCCTCCCCGCGACACGCTCTCCCTCTCCCTCCCTGCGACACGCTCTCTCTCTCCCCGCGACACGCTCTCTCTTTCTCCCCGCGACACGCTCTCTCTCCCTCCCCGCGACACGCTCTCCCTCTCCCTCCCTGCGACACGCTCTCTCTCTCCCCGCGACCCGCTCTCTCCTCCGCGACACGCTCTCTCTCTCCCCGCGACACGCACTCCCTCTCCCAGCGACACGCACTCCCTCTCTCCCCGCGACACGCTCTCTCTCTCCCCGCGACACGCACTCCCTCTCCCAGCGACACGCACTCCCTCTCTCCCCGCGACACGCTCTCTCTCTCCCCGCGACACGCTCTCTCTCCCCGCGACACGCTCTCCCTCTCTCCCCGCGACACGCTCTCTCTCTCCCCGCGACACGCTCTCTCTCCCCGCGACCCGCTCTCTCCTCCGCGACACGCTCTCTCTCCCCCGCGACACGCACTCCCTCTCCCAGCGACACGCTCTCCCTCCCCGCGACACGCTTTCCCCGCGACACGCTCTCCCTCTCTCCCCGCGACACGCTCTCTCTCTCCCCGCGACACGCTCTCTCTCCCCGCGACACGCACTCCCTCTCTCCCCGCGACACGCTCTCTCTCTCCCGCGACACGCTCTCTCTCCCAGCGACACGCTCTCCCTCCACCGGGACACGCTCTCTCTCCCAGCGACACGCACTCCCTCTCTCCCCGCGACACGCTCTCTCTCTCCCCGCGACACGCTCTCTCTCTCCCCGCGACACGCACTCCCTCTCTCCCCGCGACACGCTCTCTCTCTCCCCGCGACACGCTCTCTCTCCCAGCGACACGCACTCCCTCTCTCCCCGCGACACGCTCTCTCTCTCCCCGCGACACGCTCTCTCTCCCCGCGACACGCTCTCCCTCTCTCCCCGCGACAAGCTCTCTCCCTCCCCGCGACACGCTCCCTCTCCGCGACACGCTCTCTCTCCCCCCGCGTCAAGCTCTCTCTCTCCCCGCGACACGCTCTCTCTCTCTCCCCGCGACACGCTCTCTCTCCCTCCCCGCGACACGCTCTCTCTCCCTCCCCGCGACACGCTCTCTCTCCCCGCGACACGCTCTCCCTCTCTCCCCGCGACACGCTCTCCCTCTCTCCCCGCGACACGCTCTCTCTCTCTCCCCGCGACACGCTCTCTCTCCCTCCCCGCGACACGCTCTCTCTCCCTCCCCGCGACACGCTCTCTCTCCCCGCGACACGCTCTCCCTCTCCCCGCGACACGCTCTCCCTCTCTCCCCGCGACACGCTCTCTCCCCGCGACACGCTTTCTCTCTCTCCCTGCGACACGCTCTCCCTCCCCGCGACACGCTCTCTCTCTCCCCGCGACACGCTCTTACTCTCCCCGCGACACGCTCTCACTCTCTCCCCACGACACGCTCTCTTTCCCCCGCCACGCTCTCTCTCCCCCCGCGTCACGCTCTCACTCTCTCCCTGCGACACGCTCTCCCTCCCCCACGTCACGCTCTCCCTCTCTCCCCGCGACATGCTCTCCCTCCCTCGCGACACGCTCTCTCTCCCTCCCCGCGACACGCTCTCTCTCCCTCCCCGCGACACGCTTTCCCCGCGACACGCTCTCCCTCTCTCCCCGCGACACGCTCTCTCTCTCCCCGCGACACGCTCTCTCTCCCCGCGACACGCACTCCCTCTCTCCCCGCGACACGCTCTCTCTCTCCCCGCGACACGCTCTCTCTCCCAGCGACACGCTCTCCCTCCACCGGGACACGCTCTCTCTCCCAGCGACACGCACTCCCTCTCTCCCCGCGACACGCTCTCTCTCTCCCCGCGACACGCTCTCTCTCTCCCCGCGACACGCTCTCTCTCCCAGCGACACGCACTCCCTCTCTCCCCGCGACACGCTCTCTCTCTCCCCGCGACACGCTCTCTCTCCCCGCGACACGCTCTCCCTCTCTCCCCGCGACAAGCTCTCTCCCTCCCCGCGACACGCTCCCTCTCCGCGACACGCTCTCTCTCCCCCCGCGTCAAGCTCTCTCTCTCCCCGCGACACGCTCTCTCTCTCTCCCCGCGACACGCTCTCTCTCCCTCCCCGCGACACGCTCTCTCTCCCTCCCCGCGACACGCTCTCTCTCCCCGCGACACGCTCTCCCTCTCTCCCCGCGACACGCTCTCCCTCTCTCCCCGCGACACGCTCTCTCCCCGCGACACGCTTTCTCTCTCTCCCTGCGACACGCTCTCCCTCCCCGCGACACGCTCTCTCTCTCCCCGCGACACGCTCTTACTCTCCCCGCGACACGCTCTCACTCTCTCCCCACGACACGCTCTCTTTCCCCCGCCACGCTCTCTCTCCCCCCGCGTCACGCTCTCACTCTCTCCCTGCGACACGCTCTCCCTCCCCCACGTCACGCTCTCCCTCTCTCCCCGCGACATGCTCTCCCTCCCTCGCGACACGCTCTCTCTCCCTCCCCGCGACACGCTCTCCCTCCCCGCGACACGCTCTCTCTCCCTCCCCGCGACACGCTCTCTCCCCCTCCCCGCGACACGCTCTCTCCCTCCCCGCGACACGCTCTCTCTCCCTCCCCGCGACACGCTCTCTCCCCTCCCCGCGACACGCTCTCTCCCTCCCCGCGACACGCTCTCCCTCTCTCCCCGCGACACGCTCTCTCTCCCCGCGACACGCTCTCTCTCCCCCCGCGTCACGCTCTCCCTTTCTCCCCGCGACCCGCTCTCTCCCCCCGGGACACGCTCTCCCTCTCTCCCTGCGACACGCTATCTCCCCCCGCGACACGCTTTCTCTCCCCACGACACACTCTCTCTCTGCCCGCGACACGCTCTCTCTCCCCCCGCGACACGCTCTCCCTCTCTCCCGCGACACGCTCTCTCCCCCTGCGACACGCACTCCCTCCCCCGCGACACGCTCTCTCTCCCCGCGACACGCTCTCTCTCTCTCCCCGCGAAGCTCTCTCTCTCCCCGCGACACGCTCTCCCTCCCCGCGACACGCTCTCCCTCTCTCCCCGCGACACGCTCTCTCTCTCCCCGCGACACGCTCTCTCTCTCCCCGCGACACGCTCTCTCTCTCCCCGCGACACGCTCTCCCTCCCCCGCGACACGCTCTCTCTCCCCGCGACACGCTCTCCCTCCCCGCGACACGCTCTCCCTCCCCGCGACACGCTCTCCCTCTCCCCGCGACACGCTCTCCCTCTTTCCCCGCGTCACGCTCTCCCTCTTTCCCCGCGACACGCTCTCCCTCCCCCGCGACACGCTCTCTCTCTCCCCGCGACACGCTCTCTCTCTCTCCCCGCGACACGCTCTCCCTCTCCCCGCGACACGCTCTCACTCTTTCCCCGCGACACGCACTCCCTCTCTCCCCGCGACACGCTCTCTCTCTCCCCGCGACACGCTCTCTCTCTCCCCGCGACACGCTCTCTCTCCCAGCGACACGCACTCCCTCTCTCCCCGCGACACGCTCTCTCTCTCCCCGCGACACGCTCTCTCTCCCCGCGACACGCTCTCCCTCTCTCCCCGCGACAAGCTCTCTCCCTCCCCGCGACACGCTCCCTCTCCGCGACACGCTCTCTCTCCCCCCGCGTCAAGCTCTCTCTCTCCCCGCGACACGCTCTCTCTCTCTCCCCGCGACACGCTCTCTCTCCCTCCCCGCGACACGCTCTCTCTCCCTCCCCGCGACACGCTCTCTCTCCCCGCGACACGCTCTCCCTCTCTCCCCGCGACACGCTCTCCCTCTCTCCCCGCGACACGCTCTCTCCCCGCGACACGCTTTCTCTCTCTCCCTGCGACACGCTCTCCCTCCCCGCGACACGCTCTCTCTCTCCCCGCGACACGCTCTTACTCTCCCCGCGACACGCTCTCACTCTCTCCCCACGACACGCTCTCTTTCCCCCGCCACGCTCTCTCTCCCCCCGCGTCACGCTCTCACTCTCTCCCTGCGACACGCTCTCCCTCCCCCACGTCACGCTCTCCCTCTCTCCCCGCGACATGCTCTCCCTCCCTCGCGACACGCTCTCTCTCCCTCCCCGCGACACGCTCTCCCTCCCCGCGACACGCTCTCTCTCCCTCCCCGCGACACGCTCTCTCCCCCTCCCCGCGACACGCTCTCTCCCTCCCCGCGACACGCTCTCTCTCCCTCCCCGCGACACGCTCTCTCCCCCTCCCCGCGACACGCTCTCTCCCTCCCCGCGACACGCTCTCCCTCTCTCCCCGCGACACGCTCTCTCTCCCCGCGACACGCTCTCTCTCCCCCCGCGTCACGCTCTCCCTTTCTCCCCGCGACCCGCTCTCTCCCCCCGGGACACGCTCTCCCTCTCTCCCCGCGACACGCTCTCTCTCCCCGCGACACGCTCTCTCTCCCCCCGCGTCACGCTCTCTCTCTCCCCGCGACCCGCTCTCTCCCCCCGGGACACGCTCTCCCTCTCTCCCCGCGACACGCTCTCTCTCCCCGCGACACGCTCTCTCTCTCCCCGCGACACGCTCTCTCTCTCCCCGCGACCCGCTCTCTCCCCCCGGGACACGCTCTCCCTCTCTCCCTGCGACACGCTTTCTCTCCCCACGACACACTCTCTCTCTGCCCGCGACACGCTCTCTCTCCCCCCGCGACACGCTCTCCCTCTCTCCCGCGACACGCTCTCTCCCCCTGCGACACGCACTCCCTCCCCCGCGACACGCTCTCTCTCCCCGCGACACGCTCTCTCTCTCTCCCCGCGAAGCTCTCTCTCTCCCCGCGACACGCTCTCCCTCCCCGCGACACGCTCTCCCTCTCTCCCCGCGACACGCTCTCTCTCTCCCCGCGACACGCTCTCTCTCTCCCCGCGACACGCTCTCTCTCTCCCCGCGACACGCTCTCCCTCCCCCGCGACACGCTCTCTCTCCCCGCGACACGCTCTCCCTCCCCGCGACACGCTCTCCCTCCCCGCGACACGCTCTCCCTCTCCCCGCGACACGCTCTCCCTCTTTCCCCGCGTCACGCTCTCCCTCTTTCCCCGCGACACGCTCTCCCTCCCCCGCGACACGCTCTCTCTCTCCCCGCGACACGCTCTCTCTCTCTCCCCGCGACACGCTCTCCCTCTCCCCGCGACACGCTCTCACTCTTTCCCCGCGACACGCTCTCCCTCCCCCGCGTCACGCTCTCCCTCTTTCCCCGCGACACGCTCTCCCTCCCCCGCGACACGCTCTCCCTCCCCGCGACACGCTCTCTATCTCCCCGTGACACGCTCTCTATCTCCCCGTGACACGCTCTCTCCCCGCGACACGCTCTCTCTCCCCGCGACACGCTCTCCCTCCCCCGCGACACGCTCTCTCCCCCTCCCCGCGACACGCTGTCCCTCCCCGCGACACGCTGTCCCTCCCCCGCGACACGCTCTCTCTCTCCCCGCGACATGCTCTCACTCTCTCCCCGCGACACGCTCTCTCTCCCCGCGACACGCTCTCCCTCCCCCGCGACACGCTCTCACTCTCTTCCCGCAAAGCTCTCTCTCTCCCCGCGACGCTCTCTCTCTCCACGCGACACGCTCTCCCTGCGACACGCTCTCTCCCCCGCGACAGGCACTCTCCCCCCGCGACACGCTCTCTCTCTGCCCGCGACACGCTCTCTCTCCCCCCGCGACACGCTCTCCCTCTCTCCCGCGACACGCTCTCCCTCTCTCCCCGCGAATCTCTCTCTCTCTCCCCGCGACACGCACTCTTCTCTCCCCGCGACACGCTCTCCGTCTCTCCCCGCGACGCTCTCTCTCTCCCCGCGACACGCTCTTTCTCTCCCCGCTACACGCTCTCTCTCTCCCCGTGACACGCTCTCTCTCTCTCCCCGCGACACGCTCTCTCTCTCTCCCCGCGACGCTCTCTCTCTCCCCGCGACACGCTCTCCTCTCTCCCCGCGACACGCTTTCGCTCCCCGCGACACGCTCTCCCTCTCTCCCCGCGACACGCTGTCCCTCTCCCCGCGACACGCTCTCACTCTCTCCCCGCGACACGCTCTCCCTCTCCCCGCGACACGCTCTCTTCTCTCCCCGCGACACGCTCTCTCTCCCCGCGACACGCTCTCCCTCTCTCCCCGCGAATCTCTCTCTCTCTCCCCGCGACACGCTCTCCCTCTCTCCCCGCGAATCTCTCTCTCTCTCCCCGCGACACGCTCTCTCTCTCTCCCCGCGACACACTCTCTCTCTCTCCCCGCGACGCTCTCTCTCTCCCCGCGACACGCTCTCCTCTCTCCCCGCAACGCTCTCTCTCCCCGCGACACGCTTTCGCTCCCCGCGACACGCTCTCCCTCTCCCCGCGTCACGCTCTCCCTCTTTCCCCGCGACACGCTCTCCCTCCCCCGCGTCACGCTCTCCCTCCCCCGCGTCACGCTCTCCCTCCCCCGCGTCACGCTCTCCCTCTTTCCCCGCGACACGCTCTCCCTCCCCCGCGACACGCTCTCTCTCTCCCCGCGACACGCTCTCTCTCTCTCCCCGCGACACGCTCTCCCTCTCCCCGCGACACGCTCTCACTCTTTCCCCGCGACACGCTCTCCCTCCCCCGCGTCACGCTCTCCCTCTTTCCCCGCGACACGCTCTCCCTCCCCCGCGACACGCTCTCTATCTCCCCGTGACACGCTCTCTATCTCCCCGTGACACGCTCTCTCTCCCCGCGACACGCTCTCTCTCCCCGCGACACGCTCTCTCTCCCCGCGACACGCTCTCCCTCCCCCGCGACACGCTCTCTCCCCCTCCCCGCGACACGCTGTCCCTCCACCGCGACACGCTCTCTCTCTCCCCGCGACATGCTCCCACTCTCTCCCCGCGACACGCTCTCCCTCCCCCGCGACACGCTCTCACTCTCTCCCCGCAAAGCTCTCTCTCCCCGCGACGCTCTCTCTCTCCCCACGACACGCTCTCCCTCTCTCCCCGCGACACGCTCTCTCCCCCGCGACAGGCACTCTTCCCCCGCGACACGCTCTCTCTCTGCCCGTGACACGCTCTCTCTTCCCCCGCGACACGCTCTCCCTCTCTCCCGCGACACGCTCTCCCTCTCTCCCCGCGAATCTCTCTCTCTCTCCCCGCGACACGCTCTCTTCTCTCCCCGCGACACGCTCTCTCTCCCCGCGACACGCTCTCCGTCTCTCCCCGCGACGCTCTCTCTCTCCCCGCGACACGCTCTTTCTCTCCCCGCTACACGCTCTCTCTCTCCCCGCGACACGCTCTCTCTCTCCCCGCGACACGCTCTCTCTCTCCCCGCGACACGCTCTCCCTCTCTCCCCGCGAAACGATCTCTCTCTCCCCCCGCGACACGCTCTCTCTCTCTCCCCGCGACGCTCTCTCTTTCCCCGCGACACGCTCTCCCACTCCCCCGCGACACGCTCTCCCTCTCCCCCCGCGACACGCTCTCCCTCCCTCGCGACACGCTCTCCCTTTCTCCCCGCGACACGCTCTCCTCTCTCCCCGCGACACGCTCTCCCTCTCCCCCCGCGACACGCTCTCCCTCCCCGCGACACGCTCTCCCTCTCTCCGCGCGACACGCTCTCTCTCTCCCCGCGACACGCTCTCTCTCTCCCCGCGACACGCTCTCCCTCCCCCGCGACACGCTCTCCCTCTCCCCGCAACACACTCTCCCTCTCTCCCCGCGACACGCTCTCTCTCTCCCCGTGACACGCTCTCACTCTCTCCCCGCGAAGCTCTCTCTCTCCCCGCGACACGCTCTCCCTCTCCCCCCGTGACACACTCTCTCTCTGCCCGCGACACGCTCTCCCTCTCTCCCACGACACGCTCTCTCTCCCCCCGCGACACGCTCTCCCTGTCTCCCGCGACACGCTCTCCCTCCCTCCGCGCGACGCTCTCTCTCTCCCCGCGACACGCTCTCTTCTCTCCCCGCGATGCTCTCTCTATCCCCGCGACACGCTCTCCTCTCTCCCCGCAACGCTCTCTCTCTCCCCGCGACACGCTTTCTCTCCCCGCGACACGCTCTCTCTCTCTCCCCGCGACCGCTCTCTCCCCCCGGGACACGCTCTCCCTCTCTCCCTGCGACACGCTATCTCCCCCCGCGACACGCTTTCTCTCCCCACGACACACTCTCTCTCTGCCCGCGACACGCTCTCTCTCCCCCCGCGACACGCTCTCCCTCTCTCCCGCGACACGCTCTCTCCCCCTGCGACACGCACTCCCTCCCCCGCGACACGCTCTCTCTCCCCGCGACACGCTCTCTCTCTCTCCCCGCGAAGCTCTCTCTCTCCCCGCGACACGCTCTCCCTCCCCGCGACACGCTCTCCCTCTCTCCCCGCGACACGCTCTCTCTCTCCCCGCGACACGCTCTCTCTCTCCCCGCGACACGCTCTCTCTCTCCCCGCGACACGCTCTCCCTCCCCGCGACACGCTCTCCCTCCCCGCGACACGCTCTCCCTCCCCGCGACACGCTCTCCCTCTCCCCGCGACACGCTCTCCCTCTTTCCCCGCGTCACGCTCTCCCTCTTTCCCCGCGACACGCTCTCCCTCCCCGCGACACGCTCTCTCTCTCCCGCGACACGCTCTCTCTCTCCCCGCGACACGCTCTCTCTCTCCCCGCGACACGCTCTCCTCCCCGCGACACGCTCTCCCTCCCCGCGACACGCTCTCCCTCCCCGCGCGACACGCTCTCCCTCTCCCCGCGACACGCTCTCCCTCTTTCCCCGCGTCACGCTCTCCCTCTTTCCCCGCGACACGCTCTCCCTCCCCCGCGACACGCTCTCTCTCTCCCCGCGACACGCTCTCTCTCTCTCCCGCGACACGCTCTCCCTCTCCCCGCGACACGCTCTCACTCTTTCCCCGCGACACGCTCTCCCTCCCCCGCGTCACGCTCTCCCTCTTTCCCCGCGACACGCTCTCCCTCCCCCGCGACACGCTCTCCCTCCCCGCGACACGCTCTCTATCTCCCCGTGACACGCTCTCTATCTCCCGTGACACGCTCTCTCCCCGCGACACGCTCTCTCTCCCCGCGACACGCTCTCCCTCCCCCGCGACACGCTCTCTCCCCCTCCCCGCGACACGCTGTCCCTCCCCGCGACACGCTGTCCCTCCCCCGCGACACGCTCTCTCTCTCCCCGCGACATGCTCTCACTCTCTCCCCGCGACACGCTCTCTCTCCCCGCGACACGCTCTCCCTCCCCCGCGACACGCTCTCACTCTCTCCCCGCAAAGCTCTCTCTCTCCCCGCGACGCTCTCTCTCTCCACGCGACACGCTCTCCCTGCGACACGCTCTCTCCCCCGCGACAGGCACTCTCCCCCCGCGACACGCTCTCTCTCTGCCCGCGACACGCTCTCTCTCCCCCCGCGACACGCTCTCCCTCTCTCCCGCGACACGCTCTCCCTCTCTCCCCGCGAATCTCTCTCTCTCTCCCCGCGACACGCACTCTTCTCTCCCCGCGACACGCTCTCCGTCTCTCCCCGCGACGCTCTCTCTCTCCCCGCGACACGCTCTTTCTCTCCCCGCTACACGCTCTCTCTCTCCCCGTGACACGCTCTCTCTCTCTCCCCGCGACACGCTCTCTCTCTCTCCCCGCGACGCTCTCTCTCTCCCCGCGACACGCTCTCCTCTCTCCCCGCGACACGCTTTCGCTCCCCGCGACACGCTCTCCCTCTCTCCCCGCGACACGCTGTCCCTCTCCCCGCGACACGCTCTCACTCTCTCCCCGCGACACGCTCTCCCTCTCCCCGCGACACGCTCTCTTCTCTCCCCGCGACACGCTCTCTCTCCCCGCGACACGCTCTCCCTCTCTCCCCGCGAATCTCTCTCTCTCTCCCCGCGACACGCTCTCCCTCTCTCCCCGCGAATCTCTCTCTCTCTCCCCGCGACACGCTCTCTCTCTCTCCCCGCGACACACTCTCTCTCTCTCCCCGCGACGCTCTCTCTCTCCCCGCGACACGCTCTCCTCTCTCCCCGCAACGCTCTCTCTCCCCGCGACACGCTTTCGCTCCCCGCGACACGCTCTCCCTCTCCCCGCGTCACGCTCTCCCTCTTTCCCCGCGACACGCTCTCCCTCCCCCGCGTCACGCTCTCCCTCCCCCGCGTCACGCTCTCCCTCCCCCGCGTCACGCTCTCCCTCTTTCCCCGCGACACGCTCTCCCTCCCCCGCGACACGCTCTCTCTCTCCCCGCGACACGCTCTCTCTCTCTCCCCGCGACACGCTCTCCCTCTCCCCGCGACACGCTCTCACTCTTTCCCCGCGACACGCTCTCCCTCCCCCGCGTCACGCTCTCCCTCTTTCCCCGCGACACGCTCTCCCTCCCCCGCGACACGCTCTCTATCTCCCCGTGACACGCTCTCTATCTCCCCGTGACACGCTCTCTCTCCCCGCGACACGCTCTCTCTCCCCGCGACACGCTCTCTCTCCCCGCGACACGCTCTCCCTCCCCCGCGACACGCTCTCTCCCCCTCCCCGCGACACGCTGTCCCTCCACCGCGACACGCTCTCTCTCTCCCCGCGACATGCTCCCACTCTCTCCCCGCGACACGCTCTCCCTCCCCCGCGACACGCTCTCACTCTCTCCCCGCAAAGCTCTCTCTCCCCGCGACGCTCTCTCTCTCCCCACGACACGCTCTCCCTCTCTCCCCGCGACACGCTCTCTCCCCCGCGACAGGCACTCTTCCCCCGCGACACGCTCTCTCTCTGCCCGTGACACGCTCTCTCTTCCCCCGCGACACGCTCTCCCTCTCTCCCGCGACACGCTCTCCCTCTCTCCCCGCGAATCTCTCTCTCTCTCCCCGCGACACGCTCTCTTCTCTCCCCGCGACACGCTCTCTCTCCCCGCGACACGCTCTCCGTCTCTCCCCGCGACGCTCTCTCTCTCCCCGCGACACGCTCTTTCTCTCCCCGCTACACGCTCTCTCTCTCCCCGCGACACGCTCTCTCTCTCCCCGCGACACGCTCTCTCTCTCCCCGCGACACGCTCTCCCTCTCTCCCCGCGAAACGATCTCTCTCTCCCCCCGCGACACGCTCTCTCTCTCTCCCCGCGACGCTCTCTCTTTCCCCGCGACACGCTCTCCCACTCCCCCCGCGACACGCTCTCCCTCTCCCCCCGCGACACGCTCTCCCTCCCTCGCGACACGCTCTCCCTTTCTCCCCGCGACACGCTCTCCTCTCTCCCCGCGACACGCTCTCCCTCTCCCCCCGCGACACGCTCTCCCTCCCCGCGACACGCTCTCCCTCTCTCCGCGCGACACGCTCTCTCTCCCCGCGACACGCTCTCTCTCTCCCCGCGACACGCTCTCCCTCCCCCGCGACACGCTCTCCCTCTCCCCGCAACACACTCTCCCTCTCTCCCCGCGACACGCTCTCTCTCTCCCCGTGACACGCTCTCACTCTCTCCCCGCGAAGCTCTCTCTCTCCCCGCGACACACTCTCCCTCTCCCCCCGTGACACACTCTCTCTCTGCCCGCGACACGCTCTCTCTCCCCCCGCGACACGCTCTCCCTCTCTCCCACGACACGCTCTCTCTCCCCCCGCGACACGCTCTCCCTGTCTCCCGCGACACGCTCTCCCTCCCTCCGCGCGACGCTCTCTCTCTCCCCGCGACACGCTCTCTTCTCTCCCCGCGATGCTCTCTCTATCCCCGCGACACGCTCTCCTCTCTCCCCGCAACGCTCTCTCTCTCCCCGCGACACGCTTTCTCTCCCCGCGACACGCTCTCCCTCTCTCCCCGCGACACGCTCTCTCTCCCCGCGACACGCTGTCATTCTCCCCGCGACACGCTCTCACTCTCTCCCCGCGACACGCTCTCCCTCTCCCCGCGACACGCTCTCCCTCTCTCCCCGACACGCTCTCCCTCTCTCCCCGCGAATCTCTCTCTCTCTCCCCGCGACACGCTCTCTTCTCTCCCCGCGACACGCTCTCTCTCCCCGCGACACGCTCTCCCTCTCTCCCCGCGAATCTCTCTCTCTCTCCCCGCGACACGCTCTCCCTCTCTCCCCGCGAATCTCTCTCTCTCTCCCCGCGACACGCTCTCTCTCTCTCCCCGCGACACACTCTCTCTCTCTCCCCGCGACGCTCTCTCTCTCCCCGCGACGCTCTCTCTCTCCCCGCGACACGCTCTCCTCTCTCCCCGCAACGCTGTCTCTCCCCGCGACACGCTTTCGCTCCCCGCGACACGCTCTCCCTCTCCCCGCGTCACGCTCTCCCTCTTTCCCCGCGACACGCTCTCCCTCCCCCGCGTCACGCTCTCCCTCCCCCGCGTCACGCTCTCCCTCCCCCGCGTCACGCTCTCCCTCCCCCGCGTCACGCTCTCCCTCTTTCCCCGCGACACGCTCTCCCTCCCCCGCGACACGCTCTCTCTCTCCCCGCGACACGCTCTCTCTCTCTCCCCGCGACACGCTCTCCCTCTCCCCGCGACACGCTCTCACTCTTTTCCCGCGACACGCTCTCCCTCCCCGCGTCACGCTCTCCCTCTTTCCCCGCGACACGCTCTCCCTCCCCCGCGACACGCTCTATCTCCCCGTGACACGCTCTCTATCTCCCCGTGACACGCTCTCTCTCCCCGCGACACGCTCTCTCTCCCCGCGACACGCTCTCTCTCCCCGCGACACGCTCTCCCTCCCCCGCGACACGCTCTCTCCCCCTCCCCGCGACACGCTGTCCCTCCACCGCGACACGCTCTCTCTCTCCCCGCGACATGCTCTCACTCTCTCCCCGCGACACGCTCTCCCTCCCCCGCGACACGCTCTCACTCTCTCACCGCAAAGCTCTCTCTCTCCCCGCGACGCTCTCTCTCTCCCCGCGACACGCTCTCCCTCTCTCCCCGCGACACGCTCTCTCCCCCGCGACAGGCACTCTTCCCCCGCGACACGCTCTCTCTCTGCCCGTGACACGCTCTCTCTCCCCCCGCGACACGCTCTCCCTCTCTCCCGCGACACGCTCTCCCTCTCTCCCGCGACACGCTCTCCCTCTCTCCCCGCGAATCTCTCTCTCTCTCCCCGCGACACGCTCTCTCTCCCCGCGACACGCTCTCCGTCTCTCCCCGCGACGCTCTCTCTCTCCCCGCGACACGCTCTTTCTCTCCCCGCTACACGCTCTCTCTCTCCCCGCGACACGCTCTCTCTCTCTCCCCGCGACACGCTCTCTCTCTCTCCCCGCGACGCTCTCTCTCTCCCCGCGACACGCTCTCCTCTCTCCCCGCAACGCTCTCTCTCTCCCCGCGACACGCTTTCGCTCCCTGCGACACGCTCTCCCTCTCTCCCCGCGACACGCTGTCCCTCTCCCCGCGACACGCTCTCACTCTCTCCCCACGAAGTTCTCTCTCCCCGCGACACGCTCTCCCTCTCGCCCCGCGACACGCTCTCTCCCCCCGCGACACGCTCTCCCTCCCCGCGACACGCTCTCCCTCTCTCCCCGCGAAACGATCTCTCTCTCCCCCCGCGACACGCTCTCTCTCTCTCCCCGCGACGCTCTCTCTTTCCCCGCGACACGCTCTCCCACTCCCCCCGCGACACGCTCTCCCTCTCCCCCCGCGACACGCTCTCCCTCCCCCGCGACACGCTCTCCCTTTCTCCCCGCGACACGCTCTCCTCTCTCCCCGCGACACGCTCTCCCTCTCCCCCCGCGACACGCTCTCCCTCCCCGCGACACGCTCTCCCTCCCCGCGACACGCTCTCTCTCTCCCCGCGACACGCTCTCTCTCTCCCCGCGACACGCTCTCCCTCCCCCGCGACACGCTCTCCCTCTCCCCGCAACACACTCTCCCTCTCTCCCCGCGACACGCTCTCTCTCTCCCCGTGACACGCTCTCACTCTCTCCCCGCGAAGCTCTCTCTCTCCCCGCGACACGCTCTCCCTCTCCCCCCGCGACACACTCTCTCTCTGCCCGCGACACGCTCTCTCTCCCCCCGCGACACGCTCTCCCTCTCTCCCACGACACGCTCTCTCTCCCCCCGCGACACGCTCTCCCTGTCTCCCGCGACACGCTCTCCCTCCCTCCGCGCGACGCTCTCTCTCTCCCCGCGACACGCTCTCTTCTCTCCCCGCGACGCTCTCTCTATCCCCGCGACACGCTCTCCTCTCTCCCCGCAACGCTCTCTCTCTCCCCGCGACACGCTTTCTCTCCCCGCGACACGCTCTCCCTCTCTCCCCGCGACACGCTCTCCCTCTCTCCCCGCGACACGCTGTCATTCTCCCCGCGACACGCTCTCACTCTCTCCCCGCGACACGCTCTCCCTCTCCCCGCGACACGCTCTCCCTCTCCCCGCGACACGCTCTCTCTCTCTCCCCGCGACACGCTCTCTCTCCCTGCGACACGCTCTCCCTCTCTCCCCGCGACACACTCTCCCTCTCTCCCCGCGACACACTCTCCCGCGACACGCTCTCCCTCTCCCCGCGACACGCTCTCCTCCCCGCGACACGCTCTCCCTCCCCGCGACACGCTCTCCCTCTCTCCCCGCGACACGCTCTCCCTCCCCGTGACACGCTCTCCCTCTCTCCCCGCGACACGCTCTCTCTCTCCCCGCGACACGCTCTCTCTCTCCCCGCGACACGCTCTCCCTCCCCCGCGACACGCTCTCTCTCCCCGCGACACGCTCTCCCTCCCCGCGACACGCTCTCCCTCCCCCGCGACACGCTCTCCCTCTCCCCGCGACACGCTCTCCCTATTTCCCCGCGACACGCTCTCCCTCCCCCGCGTCACGCTCTCCCTCCCCCGCGTCACGCTCTCCCTCTTTCCCCGCGACACGCTCTCCCTCCCCCGCGACACGCTCTCTCTCTCCCCGCGACA
The DNA here is from genome assembly GCA_030390025.1 of Squalus acanthias. Taxonomy (NCBI): domain Eukaryota; kingdom Metazoa; phylum Chordata; class Chondrichthyes; order Squaliformes; family Squalidae; genus Squalus; species Squalus acanthias. The sequence goes on along the minus strand of JASTWF010001112.1, from coordinate 5,858 downwards.
CGCTCTCTCTCTCTCCCCGCGACACGCTCTCCCTCTCCCCGCGACACGCTCTCACTCTTTCCCCGCGACACGCTCTCCCTCCCCCGCGTCACGCTCTCCCTCTTTCCCCGCGACACGCTCTCCCTCCCCCGCGACACGCTCTCGCGACACGCTCTCTATCTCCCCGTGACACGCTCTCTATCTCCCCGTGACACGCTCTCTCTCCCCGCGACACGCTCTCTCTCCCCGCGACACGCTCTCCCTCCCCCGCGACACGCTCTCTCCCCCTCCCCGCGACACGCTGTCCCTCCCCCGCGACACGCTCTCTCTCTCCCCGCGACATGCTCTCACTCTCTCCCCGCGACACGCTCTCCCTCCCCCGCGACACGCTCTCACTCTCTCCCCGCAAAGCTCTCTCTCTCCCCGCGACGCTCTCTCTCTCCCCGCGACACGCTCTCCCTCTCTCCCTGCGACACGCTCTCTCCCCCGCGACAGGCACTCTCCCCCCGCGACACGCTCTCTCTCTGCCCGCGACACGCTCTCTCTCCCCCCGCGACACGCTCTCCCTCTCTCCCGCGACACGCTCTCCCTCTCTCCCCGCGAATCTCTCTCTCTCTCCCCGCGACACGCTCTCTTCTCTCCCCGCGACACGCTCTCTCTCCCCGCGACACGCTCTCCGTCTCTCCCCGCGACGCTCTCTCTCCCCGCGACACGCTCTTTCTCTCCCCGCTACACGCTCTCTCTCTCCCCGCGACACGCTCTCCCTCTCCCCCCGCGACACGCTCTCCCTCCCCGCGACACGCTCTCCCTCCCCGCGACACGCTCTCTCTCTCCCCGCGACACGCTCTCTCTCTCCCCGCGACACGCTCTCCCTCCCCCGCGACACGCTCTCCCTCTCCCCGCAACACACTCTCCCTCTCTCCCCGCGACACGCTCTCTCTCTCCCCGTGACACGCTCTCACTCTCTCCCCGCGAAGCTCTCTCTCTCCCCGCGACACGCTCTCCCTCTCCCCCCGCGACACACTCTCTCTCTGCCCGCGACACGCTCTCTCTCCCCCCGCGACACGCTCTCCCTCTCTCCCACGACACGCTCTCTCTCCCCCCGCGACACGCTCTCCCTGTCTCCCGCGACACGCTCTCCCTCCCTCCGCGCGACGCTCTCTCTCTCCCCGCGACACGCTCTCTTCTCTCCCCGCGACGCTCTCTCTATCCCCGCGACACGCTCTCCTCTCTCCCCGCAACGCTCTCTCTCTCCCCGCGACACGCTTTCTCTCCCCGCGACACGCTCTCCCTCTCTCCCCGCGACACGCTCTCCCTCTCTCCCCGCGACACGCTGTCATTCTCCCCGCGACACGCTCTCACTCTCTCCCCGCGACACGCTCTCCCTCTCCCCGCGACACGCTCTCCCTCTCCCCGCGACACGCTCTCTCTCTCTCCCCGCGACACGCTCTCTCTCCCCGCGACACGCTCTCCCTCTCTCCCCGCGACACACTCTCCCCGCGACACGCTCTCCCTCTCCCCGCGACACGCTCTCCCTCCCCGCGACACGCTCTCCCTCCCCGCGACCACGCTCTCCCTCTCTCCCCGCGACACGCTCTCTCTCTCCCCCGCGACACGCTCTCTCTCTCCCCGCGACACGCTCTCCCTCCCCGTGACACGCTCTCCCTCTCTCCCCGCGACACGCTCTCTCTCTCCCCGCGACACGCTCTCTCTCTCCCCGCGACACGCTCTCCCTCCCCCGCGGACACGCTCTCTCTCCCCCGCGACACGCTCTCCCTCCCCCGCGACACGCTCTCCCTCCCCCGCGACACGCTCTCCCTCTCCCCGCGACACGCTCTCCCTCTTTCCCCGCGACACGCTCTCCCTCCCCCGCGTCACGCTCTCCCTCCCCCGCGTCACGCTCTCCCTCTTTCCCCGCGACACGCTCTCCCTCCCCCGCGACACGCTCTCTCTCTCCCCGCGACACGCTCTCTCTCTCTCCCCGCGACACGCTCTCCCTCTCCCCGCGACACGCTCTCACTCTTTCCCCGCGACACGCTCTCCCTCCCCCGCGTCACGCTCTCCCTCTTTCCCCGCGACACGCTCTCCCTCCCCCGCGACACGCTCTCGCGACACGCTCTCTATCTCCCCGTGACACGCTCTCTATCTCCCCGTGACACGCTCTCTCTCCCCGCGACACGCTCTCTCTCCCCGCGACACGCTCTCCCTCCCCCGCGACACGCTCTCTCCCCCTCCCCGCGACACGCTGTCCCTCCCCGCGACACGCTCTCTCTCTCCCCGCGACATGCTCTCACTCTCTCCCCGCGACACGCTCTCCCTCCCCCGCGACACGCTCTCACTCTCTCCCCGCAAAGCTCTCTCTCTCCCCGCGACGCTCTCTCTCTCCCCGCGACACGCTCTCCCTCTCTCCCTGCGACACGCTCTCTCCCCCGCGACAGGCACTCTCCCCCCGCGACACGCTCTCTCTCTGCCCGCGACACGCTCTCTCTCCCCCCGCGACACGCTCTCCCTCTCTCCCGCGACACGCTCTCCCTCTCTCCCCGCGAATCTCTCTCTCTCCCCGCGACACGCTCTCTTCTCTCCCCGCGACACGCTCTCTCTCCCCGCGACACGCTCTCCGTCTCTCCCCGCGACGCTCTCTCTCCCCGCGACACGCTCTTTCTCTCCCCGCTACACGCTCTCTCTCTCCCCGCGACACGCTCTCCCTCTCCCCCCGCGACACGCTCTCCCTCCCCGCGACACGCTCTCCCTCCCCGCGACACGCTCTCTCTCTCCCCGCGACACGCTCTCTCTCTCCCCGCGACACGCTCTCCCTCCCCCGCGACACGCTCTCCCTCTCCCCGCAACACACTCTCCCTCTCTCCCCGCGACACGCTCTCTCTCCCCGTGACACGCTCTCACTCTCTCCCCGCGAAGCTCTCTCTCTCCCCGCGACACGCTCTCCCTCTCCCCCCGCGACACACTCTCTCTCTGCCCGCGACACGCTCTCTCTCCCCCCGCGACACGCTCTCCCTCTCTCCCACGACACGCTCTCTCTCCCCCCGCGACACGCTCTCCCTGTCTCCCGCGACACGCTCTCCCTCCCTCCGCGCGACGCTCTCTCTCTCCCCGCGACACGCTCTCTTCTCTCCCCGCGACGCTCTCTCTATCCCCGCGACACGCTCTCCTCTCTCCCCGCAACGCTCTCTCTCTCCCCGCGACACGCTTTCTCTCCCCGCGACACGCTCTCCCTCTCTCCCCGCGACACGCTCTCCCTCTCTCCCCGCGACACGCTGTCATTCTCCCCGCGACACGCTCTCACTCTCTCCCCGCGACACGCTCTCCCTCTCCCCGCGACACGCTCTCCCTCTCCCCGCGACACGCTCTCTCTCTCTCCCGCGACACGCTCTCTCTCCCCGCGACACGCTCTCCCTCTCTCCCCGCGACACACTCTCCCCGCGACACGCTCTCCCTCTCCCCGCGACACGCTCTCCCTCCCCGCGACACGCTCTCCCTCCCCGCGACACGCTCTCCCTCTCTCCCCGCGACACGCTCTCTCTCTCCCCGCGACACGCTCTCCTCTCTCCCCGCGACACGCTCTCCCTCCCCGTGACACGCTCTCCCTCTCTCCCCGCGACACGCTCTCTCTCTCCCCGCGACACGCTCTCTCTCTCCCCGCGACACGCTCTCCCTCCCCCGCGACACGCTCTCTCTCCCCGCGACACGCTCTCCCTCCCCGCGACACGCTCTCCCTCCCCCGCGACACGCTCTCCTCTCTCCCCGCGACACGCTCTCCCTCTTTCCCCGCGACACGCTCTCCCTCCCCCGCGTCACGCTCTCCCTCTTTCCCGCGACACGCTCTCCCTCCCCCGCGACACGCTCTCTCTCTCCCCGCGACACGCTCTCTCTCTCTCCCCGCGACACGCTCTCCCTCTCCCCGCGACACGCTCTCACTCTTTCCCCGCGACACGCTCTCCCTCCCCCGCGTCACGCTCTCCCTCTTTCCCCGCGACACGCTCTCCCTCCCCCGCGACACGCTCTCGCGACACGCTCTCTATCTCCCCGTGACACGCTCTCTATCTCCCCGTGACACGCTCTCTCTCCCCGCGACACGCTCTCTCTCCCCGCGACACGCTCTCCCTCCCCCGCGACACGCTCTCTCCCCCTCCCCGCGACACGCTGTCCCTCCCCCGCGACATGCTCTCACTCTCTCCCCGCGACACGCTCTCCCTCCCCCGCGACACGCTCTCACTCTCTCCCCGCAAAGCTCTCTCTCTCCCCGCGACGCTCTCTCTCTCCCCGCGACACGCTCTCCCTCTCTCCCTGCGACACGCTCTCTCCCCCGCGACAGGCACTCTCCCCCCGCGACACGCTCTCTCTCTGCCCGCGACACGCTCTCTCTCCCCCCGCGACACGCTCTCCCTCTCTCCCGCGACACGCTCTCCCTCTCTCCCCGCGAATCTCTCTCTCTCTCCCCGCGACACGCTCTCTTCTCTCCCCGCGACACGCTCTCTCTCCCCGCGACACGCTCTCCGTCTCTCCCCGCGACGCTCTCTCTCCCCGCGACACGCTCTTTCTCTCCCCGCTACACGCTCTCTCTCTCCCCGCGACACGCTCTCTCTCTCTCCCCGCGACACGCTCTCTCTCTCTCCCCGCGACACGCTCTCTCTCTCTCCCCGCGACGCTCTCTCTCTCCCCGCGACACGCTCTCCTCTCTCCCCGCAACGCTCTCTCTCTCCCCGCGACACGCTTTCGCTCCCCGCGACACGCTCTCCCTCTCTCCCCGCGACACGCTGTCCCTCTCCCCGCGACACGCTCTCACTCTCTCCCCGCGACACGCTCTCCCTCTCCCCGCGACACGCTCTCCCTCTCTCCCCGACACGCTCTCCCTCTCTCCCCGCGAATCTCTCTCTCTCTCCCCGCGACACGCTCTCTTCTCTCCCCGCGACACGCTCTCTCCCCGCGACGCTCTCTCTCTCCCCGCGACACGCTCTCCCTCTCTCCCCGCGAATCTCTCTCTCTCTCCCCGCGACACGCTCTCTCTCTCTCCCCGCGACACACTCTCTCTCTCTCCCCGCGACGCTCTCTCTCTCCCCGCGACACGCTCTCCTCTCTCCCCGCATCGCTCTCTCCCCGCGACACGCTTTCGCTCCCCGCGACACGCTCTCCCTCTCCCCGCGACACGCTCTCCCTCTTTCCCCGCGACACGCTCTCCCTCCCCCGCGTCACGCTCTCCCTCCCCCACGTCACGCTCTCCCTCCCCCGCGTCACGCTCTCCCTCTTTCCCCGCGACACGCTCTCCCTCCCCCGCGACACGCTCTCTCTCTCCCCGCGACACGCTCTCACTCTTTCCCCGCGACACGCTCTCCCTCCCCCGCGTCACGCTCTCCCTCTTTCCCCGCGACACGCTCTCCCTCCCCCGCGACACGCTCTCCCTCCCCCGCGACACGCTCTCTATCTCCCCATGACACGCTCTCTATCTCCCCGTGACACGCTCTCTCTCCCCGCGACACGCTCTCTCTCCCCGCGACACGCTCTCTCTCCCCGCGACACGCTCTCCCTCCCCCGCGACACGCTCTCTCCCCCTCCCCGCGACACGCTGTCCCTCCCCCGCGACACGCTCTCTCTCTCCCCGCGACATGCTCTCACTCTCTCCCCGCGACACGCTCTCCCTCCCCCGCGACACGCTCTCACTCTCTCCCCGCAAAGCTCTCTCTCTCCCCGCGACGCTCTCTCTCTCCCCGCGACACGCTCTCCCTCTCTCCCCGCGACACGCTCTCTCCCCCGCGACATGCACTCTTCCCCCGCGACACGCTCTCTCTCTGCCCGTGACACGCTCTCTCTCCCCCACGACATGCTCTCCCTCTCTCCCGCGACACGCTCTCCCTCTCTCCCCGCGA
>JASTWF010001111.1:25148-118930 GCA_030390025.1 Squalus acanthias | reverse complement strand
GCAAGAGAAAGAGAGAAAGGAGCGAGACAGATAGAGAGGGAGCAAGGACTCTCCCTCCTCCCCTGAAGGTGCTGACTCTCTCCCCCTCCCCTGAAGGTGCTGACTCTCTCCCCCCTCCCCTGAATGTGCTGACTCTCTCCCCCCTCCCCTGAATGTGCTGACTCTCTCCCCCCTCCACTGAAGGTGCTGACTCTCTCCCCCCTCCCCTGAAGGTGCTGACTCTCTCCCCCCTCCCCTGAAGGTGCTGACTCTCTCCCCCCTCCCCTGAAGGTGCTGACTCTCTCCCCCCTCCCCTGAAGGTGCTGACTCTCTCCCCCCTCCACTGAAGTTGCTGACTCTCTCCACCTCCCCCCCCTGAAGGTGCTGACTCTCTCTCCCCTCCCCTGAATGTGCTGACTCTCTCCCCCCTCCCCTGAATGTGCTGACTCTCTCCCCCCCCCTCTGAAGGTGCTGACTCTCTCCCCCTCCCCTGAATGTGCTGACTCTCTCCACCTCCCCTCCCCTGAATGTGCTGACTCTCTCACCCGCCCCTGAAGGTGCTGACTCTCTCCCCGCTCCCCCGAAGGTGCTGACTCTCTCACCCTCCCCTGAATGTGCTGACTCTCTCCCCCGTCCCCTGAAGGTGCTGACTCTCTCCACCTCCCCCCCCCCTGAAGGTGCTGACTCTCTCCCCCTCCCCTGAAGGTGCTGACTCTCTCCCCCCTCCCCTGAAGGTGCTGACTCTCTCCACCTCCCCCCCCCTGAATGTGCTGACTCTCTCCCCGCTCCCCCGAAGGTGCTGACTCTCTCCCCCCTCCCCTGAAGGTGCTGACTCTCTCCCCCCTCCCCTGAAGGTGCTGACTCTCTCCCCCCTCCCCTGAAGGTGCTGACTCTCTCACCCTCCCCTGAAGGTGCTGACTCTCTCCCCCTTCCCCTGAAGGTGCTGACTCTCTCCCCCACCCCCGAAGGTGCTGACTCTCTCACCCTCCCCTGAAGGTGCTGACTCTCTCCCCCCTCCCCTGAAGGTGCTGACTCTCTCCCCCACCCCCGAAGGTGCTGACTCTCTCCCCCGTCCCCTGAAGGTGCTGACTCTCTCCACCTCCCCCCCCCCTGAAGGTGCTGACTCTCTCCCCCACCCCCGAAGGTGCTGACTCTCTCACCCTCCCCTGAAGGTGCTGACTCTCTCCCTCCTCCCCTGAAGATGCTGACTCTCCCCCTCCCCTGAAGGTGCTGACTCTCTCCCCCCTCCCCTGAAGGTGCTGACTCTCTCCCCCTCCCCTGAAGATGCTGACTCTCTCACCCTCCCCTGAAGGTGCTGACTCTCTCCCCCTTCCCCTGAAGGTGCTGACTCTCTCCCCCTCCCCTGAAGGTGCTGACTCTCTCCCCCTCCCCTGAAGGTGCTGACTCTCTCACCCTCCCCTGAAGGTGCTGACTCTCTCCCCCCCCCTGAAGGTGCTGACTCTCTCCCCCTCCCCTGAAGGTGCTGACTCTCTCACCCACCGTTCCCCTAGTGCTGACTCTCCCCCTCTCTGTGGCCCCTCCTCTGTGCCAGCTTCTGGGCTCCTGGGGGGGTCCCGCCTCCCTTCCCCTGTAATGTGACAGATTGAGGATACTCACCAGCTCCTTCGCACTCGGCTGCAGGCTGCCCGGCTCGCCTGGGTGAGCAAGGCACACAGATTGCCCAGGAGATAACCCTGCCAACACAGCACAGCAACACCATCAGCTTCGATCCCCGTCCCTCCGGCACACTCCCAGCCCAGTACTGACCATTGATCACTGACCCTTCATCACCGTATACCGATCACTCTCGCTCGGTCACTCTGACTGATCGCTCTCCCTCGGTCACTCTGATTGATCGCTCTCCCTCGGTCACTCTCCCTCGGTCACTCTGATTGATCGCTCTCCCTCGGACACTCTGATTGATGGCTCTCCCTCGGTCACTCTCCCTCGGTCACTCTGATTGATCGCTCTCCCTCGGTCACTCTGATTGATCGCTCTCCCTCGGACACTCTGATTGATGGCTCTCCCTCGGTCACTCTCCCTCGGTCACTCTGATTGATCGCTCTCCCTTGGTCACCCTGATTGATTGCTCTCCCTCGGTCACTCTCCCTCGGTCACTCTGATTGATCGCTCTCCCTCGGTCACTCTGATTGATCTCTCTCCCTCGGTCACTCTGATTGATCGCTCTCCCTCGGTCGCTCTCCCTCGATCGCTCTCCCTCGATCGCTCTCCCTCGATCGCTCTCCGTCGGTCGCTCTCCCTCGGTCACTCTCCCTCGGTCACTCTCCCTCGGTCACTCTCCCTCGGTCACTCTGATTGATCGCTCTCCCTCGGTCACTCTCCCTCGGTCACTCTGATTGATCGCTCTCCCTCGGTCACTCTCCCTCGGTCACTCTGATTGATCGCTCTCCCTCGGTCGCTCTCCCTCGGTCGCTCTCCCTCGGTCGCTCTCCCTCGGTCACTCTGATTGATGGCTTTCCCTCGGTCACTCTGATTGATCGCTCTCCCTCGGTCACTCTGATTGATCGCTCTCCCTCGGTCACTCTGAATGATCGCTCTCCCTCGGTCACCCTGATTGATCGCTCTCCCTCGGTCACTCTGATTGATCGCTCTCCCTCGGTCACTCTGATTGATCGCTCTCCCTCGGTCACTCTGATTGATCGCTCTCCCTCGGTCACCCTGATTGATCGCTCTCCCTCGGTCACTCTGATTGATCGCTCTCCCTCGGTCACTCTGATTGATCGCTCTCCCTCGGTCACTCTGATTGATCGCTCTCCCTCGGTCACTCTGATTGATCGCTCTCCCTCGGTCACTCTGATTGATCGCTCTCCCTCGGTCACTCTCCCTCGGTCACTCTGATTGATCGCTCTCCCTCGGTCACTCTGATTGATCGCTCTCCCTCGGTCACTCTGATTGATCGCTCTCCCTCGGTCACTCTGATTGATCGCTTTCCCTCGGTCACTCTCCCTCGGTCACTCTGATTGAAAGCTCTCCCTCGGTCACTCTGATTGATCGCTCTCCCTCGGTCACTCTGATTGATCGCTCTCCCTCGGTCACTCTGATTGAAAGCTCTCCCTCGGTCACTCTGATTGATCTCTCTCCCTCGGTCACTCTGATTGGTCGCTCTCCCTCGGTCACTCTGATTGATCGCTCTCCCTCGGTCACTCTGATTGATCGCTCTCCCTCGGTCACTCTGATTGATCGCTCTCCCTCGGTCGCTCTGATTGATCTCTCTCCCTCGGTCGCTCTGATTGAAAGCTCTCCCTCGGTCGCTCTGATTGATCGCTCTCCCTCGGTCACTCTGATTGATCGCTCTCCCTCGGTCACTCTGATTGATCGCTCTCCCTCGGTCACTCTCCCTCGGTCACTCTGATTGAAAGCTCTCCCTCGGTCACTCTGATTGAAAGCTCTCCCTCGGTCACTCTGATTGAAAGCTCTCCCTCGGTCACTCTGATTGATCTCTCTCCCTCGGTCACTCTGATTGATCGCTCTCCCTCGGTCACTCTGATTGATCGCTCTCCCTCGGTCACTCTGATTGATCGCTCTCCCTCGGTCGCTCTGATTGATCGCTCTCCCTCGGTCGCTCTGATTGATCGCTCTCCCTCGGTCGCTCTGATTGAAAGCTCTCCCTCGGTCACTCTGATTGAAAGCTCTCCCTCGGTCACTCTGATTGATCGCTCTCCCTCGGTCACTCTGATTGATCGCTCTCCCTCGGTCACTCTGATTGATCGCTCTCCCTCGGTCACTCTCCCTCGGTCACTCTGATTGAAAGCTCTCCCTCGGTCACTCTGATTGAAAGCTCTCCCTCGGTCACTCTGATTGATCGCTCTCCCTCGGTCACTCTGATTGATCGCTCTCCCTCGGTCACTCTGATTGATCGCTCTCCCTCGGTCACTCTGATTGAAAGCTCTCCCTCGGTCACTCTGATTGAAAGCTCTCCCTCGGTCACTCTGATTGAAAGCTCTCCCTCGGTCACTCTGATTGATCTCTCTCCCTCGGTCACTCTGATTGATCGCTCTCCCTCGGTCACTCTGATTGATCGCTCTCCCTCGGTCACTCTGATTGATCGCTCTCCCTCGGTCACTCTGATTGATCGCTCTCCCTCGGTCACTCTGATTGATCGCTCTCCCTCGGTCACTCTGATTGAACGCTCTCCCTCGGTCGCTCTGATTGAAAGCTCTCCCTCGGTCGCTCTGATTGATCGCTCTCCCTCGGTCACTCTGATTGATCGCTCTCCCTCGGTCACTCTGATTGATCGCTCTCCCTCGGTCACTCTGATTGATCGCTCTCCCTCGGTCACTCTGATTGATCGCTCTCCCTCGGTCACTCTGATTGATCGCTCTCCCTCGGTCACTCTCCCTCGGTCACTCTGATTGAAAGCTCTCCCTCGGTCACTCTGATTGAAAGCTCTCCCTCGGTCACTCTGATTGATCGCTCTCCCTCGGTCACTCTGATTGATCGCTCTCCCTCGGTCACTCTGATTGATCGCTCTCCCTCGGTCACTCTCCCTCGGTCACTCTGATTGAAAGCTCTCCCTCGGTCACTCTGATTGAAAGCTCTCCCTCGGTCACTCTGATTGATCGCTCTCCCTCGGTCACTCTGATTGATCGCTCTCCCTCGGTCACTCTGATTGATCGCTCTCCCTCGGTCACTCTGATTGATCGCTCTCCCTCGGTCACTCTGAGTGATCGCTCTCCCTCGGTCACTCTGAGTGATCGCTCTCCCTCGGTCACACTCCGAGTCACACTATACTGCTCAGGATCTCGGTAGCCATGTGGTGACTGGGCGAGTGCGATACTCACGGCCGTTAGCTTGGCGATCTTTGCCAGGTTGACGTCCTTGCCCAGGGGGAGCTCGGCACTGAGTGCTGCCACCATGACATTCCTCTGCTCCTCCGAGAGGCTCTCCATCGCCACCTCATGGAGAAACGCTGTCTGTACGTCAGCGAACAGATCCCGCAGCTGCCCCGCGGTCCCGAGCACCACGACCGGGTAATCACTAAAACCAATCAGAGGGGGGACTCAGAACGGGGCAAACCAATCAGACACGGGGGGAGGAGGGGGCTCAGACACGGGGCAAACCAATCAGTCACGGGGGGAGGAGGGGACTCAGAGACTGGGGGAGGATTGGGGACTCAGGACGGGGCAAACCAATCAGACACGGGGGAGAAGGGGGCTCAGAGAAGGGGGGAGGAGGGGGGGGGCTCAGACACGGGGCAAACCAATCAGACACGGGGGGAGGAGGGGGCTCAGACACGGGGCAAACCAATCAGACACAGGGGGAGCAGGGGGCTCAGGCACGGGGCAAACAAATCAGACACAGGGGGAGGAGGGGACTCAGACACGGGGCAAACCAATCAGACACGGGGGAGGAGGGGACTCAGACACGAGGCAAACCAATCAGACACGGGGCAAACCAATCAGACACGGGGGAGGAGGGGACTCAGACACGAGGCAAACCAATCAGACACAGGGGGAGGAGGGGGGGCTCAGACACAGGGTAAACCAATCAGACACGGGGGGAGGAGGAGGGGGTTCAGACACAGGGTAAACCAATCAGACACGGGGGGAGGCGGAGGGGGTTCAGACACAGGGTAAACCAATCAGGCACGGGGGGAGGAGGGGGCTCAGACACGAGGCAAACCAATCAGACACGGGGAGGGGAGGCTTAGAAACGGGGCAAACCAATCAGACACGGGGCAAACCAATCAGACACAAGGGGGGGGCTCAGACACGGGGCAAACCAATCAGACACAGGGAGAGAGGGGGGCTCAAACACGAGGCAAACCAATCAGACACGGGGAGGGGGGGAGCTTTGACACGGGGCAAACCAATCAGAGACTGGGGCGGGGGGCTTAAACACTGGGGCAAACCAATCAGACACGGGGGGGGGGGGGGCTCAGAAACATAGAAGATAGGAGCAGGAGTAGGCCATTCGGCCCCTCGAGCCTGCTCCACCATTTAATGAGATCATGGCTGATCATCCAAATTCAGTACCCTGTCCCTGCTTTCTCCCCATATCCCTTGATCCCTTTAGCCTTAAGAAATATATCTAACTCCTTCTTGAATATATTTAATGAATTGGCCTCAACTGCCTTGTTTGGTAGAGAATTCCACAGGTTCACCACTCTCTGGGTGAAGAAATTCCTCCTCCTCTCAGTCCTAAATGGCTTACCCCTTATCCTTAGACTGTGACCCCTGGTTCTGGACTCCCCCACCATCGGGAACATCCTTCCTGCATCTAGTCTGTCTAGTCCTGTTAGAATTTTATAAGTTTCAATGAGATCCCCTCTCATTCTTCTTAACTCGAGCGAATATAAGCCTAATCGACCCAATCTCTCTTCATACGTCATTCCTGCCATCCCAGGTATCAGTCTGGTGAATCTTCGCTGCACTCCCTCCATGGCAAGAACATCCTTCCTCAGATAAGGCGACCAAAACTGCACACAATACTCAAGGTGTGGTCTCGCCAAGGCCTTGTACAACTGCAGCAAGACATCCTTGCTCCTGTACTCGAATCCTCTCGCTATGAAGGCCAACATACCATTTGCCTTCATAACCGCCTGCTGCACCTGCATGCTTACCTTCAGCGACTGGTGCACAAGGACTCCCAGGTCTCGTTGCACTTCCCCTTTTCCCAATCTATTGCCATTCAGATAATAATCTGTCTTTCTGTTTTTGCCACCAAAGTGGATAACCTCGCATTTATCCACATTATACTGCATCTGCCATGCATCTGCCCAATCACCCAACTTGTCCAAATCATACTGGAGTTTCTCTGCATCCTCCTCACAGTACACACGCCCACCCAGCTTTGTGTCGTCTGCAAACTTGGAGATATTACATCTAGTTCCCTCGTCTAGATCATTAATATATATTGTGAATAACTGGGGTCCTAGCACCGATCCCTGCGGTACCCCACTAGTCACTGCCTGCCACTCGGAAAAAGACCCGTTTATTCCAACTCTTTGCTTCCTGTCTGCCAACCAGTTCTCTATCCAAGTCAGTACCTTACCCCCAATCCCATGTGCTTTAACTTTACACGCTAATCTCTTATGCGGGACCTTATCGAAAGCCTTCTGAAACTCCAAATACACCACATCCACTGGTTCTCCCTTATCTATTCTACCAGTTACATCCTCAAAAAATTCCAGTAGATTAGTCAAGCATGATTTACCTTTTGTAAATCCATGTTGACTTTGTCCGATCCTGTCACTGTTTTCCAACTGCTCTGCTATTACATCTTTTATAATGGACTCTAGCATTTTCCCCACTACCGATGTCAGGCTCAACAGTCTATAATTCCCCGTTTTCTCTCTACCACCTTTTTAAATAGTGGGGTTACATTAGCTACCCTCCAATCCATAGGAACTGTTCCAGAGTCTATAGAATTTTGGAAGATGACCAGCAATGCATCTACTATTTCTAGGGCCACTTCCTTAAGTACCCTAGGATGTCGATTATCAGGCCCTGGGGATTTATCGGCCTTCAATCCAGTCAATTTCCCTAACACCATTTCCCTACAAATACTGATTTCATTCAGTTCCTCCCTCTCATTAGACCCTATGTTCTCCGACATCTCTGGGAGGTTATTTGTGTCTTCCTTTGTGAAGCCAGAACCAAAGTATGTATTTAATTGGTCTGCCATTTCTTTGTTCCCCATTATAAATTCCCCTGATTCTGACTGCAAGGGACCTACGCTTGACTTCACCAATCTTTTTCTCTTCACATATCTATAGAAGCTTTTACAGTCAGTATTTATGTTCCCTGAAAACTTACTCTCATACTCTATTTTCCCCCTCTTAATTAATCCCTTTGTCCTCCTTTGCTGAATCCTAAACTGCTCCCAATCCTCAGGTTTGCTGCTTTTTCTGGCCAATTTATATGTCCTCTCCTTGGAGCTTATGCTATCCCTAATTTCCCTTGTTAGCCACGGTTGAGTCACCATTTTTGTTTTATTTTTATGCCAAACAGGGATGAACAAATTCTGTAGTTCATCCATGCGATCTTTAAATGTTTGCCATTGCCTATCCACCGTCAACCCTTTAAGTAACGCTCCCCAATCCATCCTAGCCAACTCGCGCCTCATACCATCGTAGTTTCCTTTATTTAAATTCAGTACCCTAGTCTCTGAGTCAACTACTTCACTCTCCATCTTAATGAAGAATTCTATCATATTATGATCGCTCCTCCCCAAGGGGCCTCGCACAACAAGATTGCTAATCAATCCTTTCTCATTACATAATACCCAGTCTAAGATGGCCTGATCTCTAGTTGGTTCCTCGACATACTGGTCCAGGAAACCATCCCGTATACACTCTAGGAATTCCTCCTCCACAGTATTGTTACTAATTTGGTTAGCCTAATCTATATGTAGATTAAAGTCACCCATGATAACTGCTGTGCCCTTATTGCACGCGTCTCTAATTTTCCGTTTAATGCCATCTCCAACCTCAGCATCACTGTTTGGGGGGTCTGTATACAACTCCCACTAACGTTTTCTGCCCCTTGGTATTTCTCAGCTCTACCCATACAGATTCCACATCATCAGAGCGAATATCCTTCCTTACTATTGTGTTAATCTCCTCTTTAACTAGCAATGCTACCCCACCTCCTTTTCCTTTTTGCCTGTCTTTCCTGAATATTGAATACCCCTGGATGTTGAATTCCCAGCCTTGGTCACCTTGGAGCCATGTCTCCGTAATCCCAATTATATCATATCCGTTTACATCTATTTGCGCAGCTAATTCATCCACCTTATTACGAGTGCTCCTCGCATTAAGACACAAAGCCTTCAGGCTTGTTTTTTTAACACTCTTAGCCCTTTTAGAATTATTATTTACTGTGGCCATGTTTGATTTACATCCTTGATTTCTCTGACTGCCACTTTTGCTTTTCTCCTTCCTGTCTTTTGCTTCTATTTCCTCTGTCTCCCTGCACAGGTTCCCAAACCCCTGCCATTTTAGTTTAAACCCTCCCCAACAGCACTAGCAAACACTCCCCCTAGGACATCAGTCCCGGTCCTGCCCAGGTGCAAACCGTCCAGTTTGTACTGGTCCCACCTCCCCCAGAACCGGTTCCAATGTCCCAGGAATTTGAATTCCTTCCCCCTTGCACCATTCCTCTCGCCACGTATTCATCTGACATATCCTTCTATTTCTACTCTGACTAGCACGTGGCACTGGTAGCAATCCTGAGATTACTACCTTTGAGGTCCTATTTTTTAATTGACCTCCTAACTCCCTATATTCAGCTTTTAGGACCTCATCCCGGTTTTTACCTATATCGTTGGTACCTATATGCACCACGACAACTGGCTGTTCACCCTCCCTCTCCAGAATGCCCTGCAGCCGCTCCGAGACATCCTTGCCCCTTGCACCAGGGAGGCAACATACCATCCTGGAGTCTCGTTTGCGGCCGCAGAAACGCCTATCTATTCCCCTTACAATAGAATCCCCTATCACTGTAGCTCTCCCGCTCTTTTTCCTCCCGTCCTGTGCAGCAGAACCACCCATGGTGCCAGGAAGTTGGCTGCTGCTGCCTTCCCCCGATAAGCCATCTCCCTCAACAATATCCAAAGCGGTATATCTGTTTGAGAGGGGGATGGCCACAGGGGACCCCTGAACTACCTGCCTGCGCCTACTACTCTGCATGTGCAGCCTTTACCTGCGGTGTGACCAACTCATTAAACGTGCTATCCACGATGTCCTCAGCATCGCGAATGCTCCAGTATGTATCCATTCGCAGCTCCAGCGCCGCAATGCGGTCTGCCAGTAGCTGCAGCTGGATACACTTCCCGCCCACATGGTCGTCAGAGACACAGGAAGTGTCCCTGATTTCCCACATAGTGCAGGAGGAGCATGCCACGGGGCCGAGCTGTGCTGCCATGACTTACCCTTTAATTAATTTAAATTAAATTAAATCAAATCAATGCCACTAATTACACTACAATTAAATCATATACTCAAGGGCCCATGTTTACTAGCACTCCCCGCTACACAACAGAGACCTTAGAAACTATAACCACAAAAATTAAGACCGTCTAAACTTTATAAACTATTAACCTTAACTGTCAAACTAAAGAGTAGTATAAATACTCACCTGGGGCAAACCAATCAGACATGGTGGGGGAGGGCGCTTAGACGCGGGGGAAACCAATCAGACACGGGGGGAAACAACAACAACTTGTATTTATATAGCACCTTTAACATAGTAAAATGTTCCAAGGTGCTTCACAGGAGTATTAGAAGACAAAAATTTGAGACCGAGCCACAAGGAGATATTAGGGCAGGTGACCAAAAGCTTGGTCAAAGAGGTAGGTTTTAAGGAGAGTCTTAAAGGGAGGAAAGAGGTCGAGAGGCGGAGAGGTTCAGGGAGGGAATTCCAGAGCTTAGGGCCTCGGCAGCTGAAGGCACGGCCGCCAATGGTGGAGCGATTATAATCAGCGATACTCAAGAGGCCAGAATTAGAGGAGCGCAGAGATCTCGGGGGGGTTGTGGGGCTGGAGGAGGTTACAGAGATAGGGAGGGGGGAGGCCATGGAGGGATTTGAAAATGAGGATGAGAATTTTGAAATCGAGGCTTTGTAGGTCAGCGAGCACAGGGGTGATGGGTGAACGGGACTTGGTGCGAGTTAGGACACGGGCAGCCGAGTTTTGGATGACCTCAAGTTTACGTAGGGTGGAATGTGGGAGGCCAGCCAGGAGTGCGTTGGAATAGTCAAGTCTAGAGGTAACAAAGGCATAGATGAGGGTTTCAGCAGCGGATGAGCTGAGGCAAGGGCAGAGACGGGCGATGTTACGGAGGTGGAAATAGGCGGTCTTTGTTATGCTGCGAGATATGTGGTCGAAAGCTCATTTCAGAGTCAAATATGACAAAAATGCACAAAACGCTCAAAGAATGAAGAGTAACTGGGGCTAATGCCATACTGGGGTGTCAGCGTCAGGTGTTTCATGAACCGGTGCAGTGCAGAAATCAGGCGCGAATCCTCCCCGACTCCATCACGCTCTCTCCCAATCACGGCGATATCTCGCAGCAGCAGAACGCACGGCCGGTGAGTGTCGGATTGTGAAAAGGCAGCTTGGAGTTTCGCTTCCGAGGCACCAGTGGAATCGGCACAGAGACTCACACAATCCACCTGGAGAGAAATAGAGAGTCAGTGAAGACACACAGTCCCTGGGGAAATCCAGAGTCAGTGAGACACACAGTCCCTGGGGAAATCCAGAGTCAGTGAGACACACAGTCCCTGGGGAAATCCAGAGTCAGTGAGACACACAGTCCCTGGGGAAATCCAGAGTCAGTGAGACACACAGTCCCTGGGGAAATCCAGAGTCAGTGAGAGACACACAGTCCCTGGGGAAATCCAGAGTCAGTGAGACACACAGTCCCTGGGGAAATCCAGAGTCAGTGAGACACACAGTCCCTGGGGAAATCCAGAGTCAGTGAGACACACAGTCCCTGGGGAAATCCAGAGTCAGTGAGACACACAGTCCCTGGGGAAATCCAGAGTCAGTGAGACACACAGTCCCTGGGGAAATCCAGAGTCAGTGAGAGACACACAGTCCCTGGGGAAATCCAGAGTCAGTGAGACACACAGTCCCTGGGGAAATCCAGAGTCAGTGAGACACACAGTCCCTGGGGAAATCCAGAGTCAGTGAGACACACAGTCCCTGGGGAAATCCAGAGTCAGTGAGACACAGTCCCTGGGGAAATCCAGAGTCAGTGAGAGACACACAGTCCCTGGGGAAATCCAGAGTCAGTGAGAGACACAGTCCCTGGGGAAATCCAGAGTCAGTGAGAGACACACAGTCCCTGGGGATATCCAGAGTCAGTGAGACACAGTCCCTGGGGAAATCCAGAGTCAGTGAGAGACACACAGTCCCTGGGGAAATCCAGAGTCAGTGAGAGACACACAGTCCCTGGGGAAATCCAGAGTCAGTGAGAGACACACAGTCCCTGGGGAAATCCAGAGTCAGTGAGACACACAGTCCCTGGGGAAATCCAGAGTCAGTGAGACACAGTCCCTGGGGAAATCCAGAGTCAGTGAGACACACAGTCCCTGGGGAAATCCAGAGTCAGTGAGAGACACAGTCCCTGGGGAAATCCAGAGTCAGTGAGAGAGACACAGTCCCTGGGGAAATCCAGAGTCAGTGAGACACACAGTCCCTGGGGAAATCCAGAGTCAGTGAGACACAGTCCCTGGGGAAATCCAGAGTCAGTGAGACACACAGTCCCTGGGGAAATCCAGAGTCAGTGAGAGAGACACACAGTCCCTGGGGAAATCCAGAGTCAGTGAGACACAGTCCCTGGGGAAATCCAGAGTCAGTGAGACACACAGTCCCTGGGGAAATCCAGAGTCAGTGAGACACAGTCCCTGGGGAAATCCAGAGTCAGTGAGAGAGACACACAGTCCCTGGGGAAATCCAGAGTCAGTGAGACACAGTCCCTGGGGAAATCCAGAGTCAGTGAGAGAGACACAGTCCCTGGGGAAATCCAGAGTCAGTGAGAGAGACACAGTCCCTGGGGAAATCCAGAGTCAGTGAGAGAGACACACAGTCCCTGGGGAAATCCAGAGTCAGTGAGACACACAGTCCCTGGGGAAATCCAGAGTCAGTGAGAGAGACACAGTCCCTGGGGAAATCCAGAGTCAGTGAGACACACAGTCCCTGGGGAAATCCAGAGTCAGTGAGACACACAGTCCCTGGGGAAATCCAGAGTCAGTGAGAGAGACACAGTCCCTGGGGAAATCCAGAGTCAGTGAGACACACACCGCTATAAACACTCACACACACCCGTTCTCTCTCACAGCTTCCACTCACTTTACCTGCTTCTTTTCACTGACCTTCACCAGATGCAGGTTGAGCCTGGAGCAGGCCGCGCGGACCACCGTGGTCTTCCCGCTGCCACTCGGCCCCCACAGCAGGACACTGCACGGCCCATCGAATACTGGAGGTCTGGGGGGGACACAGGGGAGGACGGTGAGCACACATCCGCTACACTGTCCCATCAAACACTCCCAGGGCAGGTACAGCACGGGTTAGATACAGAGTAAAGCTCCCTCTACACTGTCCCTTCAAACACTCCCAGGGCAGGTACAGCACGGGTTAGATACAGAGTAAAGCTCCCTCTACACTGTCCCTTCAAACACTCCCAGGGCAGGTACAGCACGGGTTAGATACAGAGTAAAGCTCCCTCTCCACTGTCCCATCAAACACTCCCAGGGCAGATACAGCACAGGTTAGATAAAGAGTAAAGCTCCCTCTACACTGTCCCATCAAACACTCCCAGGGCAGATACAGCACGGGTTAGATACAGAGTAAAGCTCCCTCTACACTGTCCCATCAAACACTCCCAAGGCAGATACAGCACAGGTTAGATACAGAGTAAAGCTCCCTCTACACTGTCCCATCAAACACTCCCAGGGCAGATACAGCACAGGTTAGATACAGAGTAAAGCTCCCTCTACACTGTCCCATCAAACACTCCCAGGGCAGGTACAGCACGGGTTAGATACAGAGTAAAGCTCCCTCTACACTGTCCCATCAAACACTCCCGGGCAGATACAGCACAGGTTAGATACAGAGTAAAGCTCCCTCTACACTGTCCCATCAAACACTCCCAGGGCAGATACAGCACAGGTTAGATACAGAGTAAAGCTCCCTCTACACTGTCCCATCAAACACTCCCAGGGCAGATACAGCACAGGTTAGATACAGAGTAAAGCTCCCTCTACACTGTCCCATCAAACACTGAGAGGTCGCACAACACCAGGTTATAGTCCAACAGTTTTATTTGAAATCACAAGCTTTCGGAGCTATCGATTTGCTCCTTCCTCAGGTGAAGTAAATTAGATACATCCCAGGGCAGGTATAGCACGGGTTAGATACAGAGTAAAGCTCCCTCTGCACTGTCCCATCAAACACTCCCAGGGCAGGTACAGCACGGGTTAGATACAGAGTAAAGCTCCCTCTACACTGTCCCATCAAACACTCCCAGGGCAGGTACAGCACGGGTTAGATACAGAGTAAAGCTCCCTCTGCACTGTCCATCAAACACTTCACCTGAGGAAGGGGCAATCGATAGCTCCGAAAGCTTGTGATTTCAAATAAAACTGTTGGACTATAACCTGGTGTTGTGCGACCTCTCAATTTTGTCCACCCCAGTCCAACACCGGCATCTCCGCATCATGACCATCAAACACTCCCAGGGCAGGTACAGCACGGGTTAGATACAGAGTAAAGCTCCCTCTACACTGTCCCATCAAACACTCCCAGGGCAGATACAGCACGGGTTAGATACAGAGTAAAGCTCCCTCTACACTGTCCCATCAAACACTCCCAAGGCAGATACAGCACAGGTTAGATACAGAGTAAAGCTCCCTCTACACTGTCCCATCAAACACTCCCAGGGCAGATACAGCACAGGTTAGATACAGAGTAAAGCTCCCTCTACACTGTCCCATCAAACACTCCCAGGGCAGGTACAGCACGGGTTAGATACAGAGTAAAGCTCCCTCTACACTGTCCCATCAAACACTCCCAGGGCAGATACAGCACAGGTTAGATACAGAGTAAAGCTCCCTCTACACTGTCCCATCAAACACTCCCAGGGCAGATACAGCACAGGTTAGATACAGAGTAAAGCTCCCTCTACACTGTCCCATCAAACACTCCCAGGGCAGATACAGCACAGGTTAGATACAGAGTAAAGCTCCCTCTACACTGTCCCATCAAACACTCCCAGGGCAGGTACAGCACGGGTTAGATACAGAGTAAAGCTCCCTCTGCACTGTCCCATCAAACACTCCCAGGGCAGGTACAGCACGGGTTAGATACAGAGTAAAGCTCCCTCTACACTGTCCCATCAAACACTCCCAGGGCAGGTACAGCACGGGTTAGATACAGAGTAAAGCTCCCTCTGCACTGTCCATCAAACACTTCACCTGAGGAAGGGGCAATCGATAGCTCCGAAAGCTTGTGATTTCAAATAAAACTGTTGGACTATAACCTGGTGTTGTGCGACCTCTCAATTTTGTCCACCCCAGTCCAACACCGGCATCTCCGCATCATGACCATCAAACACTCCCAGGGCAGGTACAGCACGGGTTAGATACAGAGTAAAGCTCCCTCTACACTGTCCCATCAAACACTCCCAGGGCAGGTACAGCACGGGTTAGATACAGAGTAAAGCTCCCTCTACACTGTCCCATCAAACACTCCCAGGGCAGGTACAGCACGGGTTAGATACAGAGTAAAGCTCCCTCTACACTGTCCCATCAAACATTGAGAGGTCGCACAACACCAGGTTAAAGTCCAACAGTTTTATTTGAAATCACAAGCTTTCGGAGCTATCGATTGCTCCTTCCTCAGGTGAAGTAAATTAGATACAGAATCGCCAAAGCATATATAGATAGAGAACAAAGCATGTGTACCTTACAATTGCAGACCACTAAATTAAATCATCCTGACTATCTGCCGAGGTGTGATAAAGTTAATTAAGTCAGCCAGGAAGGTACCACATCAAAGACATAGCAAGATACAACTGAGACAATGAGGTGTAGTCGCAGGGGTTCTAACGTGTCAAAAGCTGCCGTCTGTATGTAAAACGAAAAGCTTTAAAATTTTTACTTTTTTACTGGGAAAATTTTTACTTTTTTTACTGGGAATCACATCTGTGAACAAGCCAACGACGACTCGAGTCCGGATCACGTCATGTATCGTGACATAAACCCAAGATCCCGGTTGAGACCGTCTTCATGAGGACGGTCTCAACCGGGATCTTGGGTTTATGTCACGATACATGACGTGATCCGGACTCGAGTCGTCGTTGGCTTGTTCACAGATGTGATTCCCAGTAAAAAAGTAAAAATTTTCCCAGTAAAAAAGTAAAAATTTTAAAGCTTTTCGTTTTACATACAGACGGCAGCTTTTGACACGTTAGAACCCCTGCGACTACACCTCATTATCTCAGTTGTATCTTGCTATGTCTTTGATGTGGTACCTTCCTGGCTGACTTAATTAACTTTATCACACCTCGGCAGATAGTCAGGATGATTTAATTTAGTGGTCTGCAATTGTAAGGTACACATGCTTTGTTCTCTATCTATATATGCTTTGGCGATTCTGTATCTAATTTACTTCACCTGAGGAAGGAGCAATCGATAGCTCCGAAAGCTTGTGATTTCAAATAAAACTGTTGGACTATAACCTGGTGTTGTGCGACCTCTCAATTTTGTCCACCCCAGTCCAACACCGGCATCTCCGCATCATGACCATCAAACATTCCCAGGGCAGGTACAGCACGGGTAAGATACAGAGTAAAGCTCCCTCTACACTGTCCCATCAAACACTCCCAGACATGGTGATAGGACAGATACTAACCCAATGCGCAGGTAGGGCTGGATGATGCTGCAGAGTGTGTCCACGGTACTGCTCAGTCCAGGGGGAGATGTGCTGCCCCAGAATTGATGACAATTGGATGTAACAACACAGGGGGCGTAGCTGTTAGCACAACCGTCCTGAAAGAGATACCAAAAATATCAGCACACATATAGGGCAGACTCCTACACGACCAATTACTGCACCATCAGCCTTCTCCCAATTATCAGCAAAGTGATGGAAGGTGTCGTCGACAGTGCTACCAAGTGGCACTCACCAATAACCAACAAGGCACAAGTCAGGAGTGTGATTGAATACTCTCCAGTTGCCTGGATGGTTGCAGCTCCAACAACACTCAAGAAGCTCAACACCATCTACAAGATGCACTGCAGCAACTCGCCAAGGCTTCTTCGGCAGCACCTCCCAAACCCACGACCTCTGCCACCTAGAAGGACAAGGGCAGCAGGTGCATGGGAACACCACTACCTCCAAGTTCCCCTCCAAGTCACACACCATCCTGACTTGGAAATATGTCGCCGTTCCTTCATCGTCGCTGGGTCAAAATCCTGAAACTCCCTCCCTAACAGCACTGTGGGAGCACCTACACCACACAGACTGCAGCAGTTCAAGAAGGCGGCTCACCACCATCTTCTCAAATGCAATTAGGGATGGGCAATAAATGCTGGCCTTGCCAGCGACACCCACATCCCAGGAATGAATTAAAAAAACCATGGAGACCAGGACTGTACACAGCGCTCCAAGTGTGGTCTAACCAAGGTATATGGAGACCAGAACTGTACACTGTGCTCCAAGTGTGGTCTAACCAAGGTATATGGAGACCAGAACTGTACACAGCGCTCCAAGTGTGGTCTAACCAAGGTATATGGAGACCAGAACTGTACACTGTGCTCCAAGTGTGGTCAAGTGTGGCTTCTCTTCCCACTCCTGCATCGTTACCTCTGGTGTCCCCCAAGGATCTATCCTTGGCCCCTCCTATTTCTCATCTACATGTTGCCCCTTGGTGACATCATCTGAAAACACAGCGTCAGTTTCCACATGTACGCTGACGACACCCAGCTCTACCTCACCACCACTTCTCTCGACCCCTCCACGGTCTCTAAATTGTCAGACTGCTTGTCCGACATCCAGTTCTGGATGAGCAGAAATTTTCTCCAATTAAATATTGGGAAGACCAAAGCCATTGTCTTCGGTCCCCGCCACAAACTCCGTTCCCTAACTACTGACTCCATCCCTCTCCCTAACATCTGTCTGAGGCTGAACCACACTGTTCGCAACCTTGGTGTCATATTTGACACTGAAATGAGCTTCCGACCACATATCTGCAGCATAACAAAGACCGCCTACTTCCACCTCCGTAACATCGCCCGTCTCCGCCCCTGCCTCAACTCATCCGCTGCTGAAACCCTCATCCATGCCTTTGTTACCTCTAGACTTGACTATTCCAACACACTCCTGGCTGGCCTCCCACATTCCACCCTACGTAAACTTGAGGTCATCCAAAACTCGGCTGCCCCGTGTCCTAACTCGCACCAAGTCCCGTTCGCCCATCACCCCTGTGCTCACTGACCTACATTGGCTCCGGGTTAAGCAGCGCCTTGATTTCAAAATTCTCATCCTTGTTTTCAAATCCCTCCATGGCCTCCTCGCCCCTTCCTATCTCTCTAATCTCCTTCAGTCCCACAACCCCCCCGAGATCTCTGCGCTCCTCTAATTCTGGCCTCTTGAGCATCCCTGATTATAATCGCTCAACCATTGGTGGCCGTGCCTTCTGTTGCCGAGGCCCTAAACTCTGGAATTCCCTGCCTAAACCGGTCCACCTCTCTACCTCTCTTTCCTCCTTTAAGACGCTCCTTAAAACCTACCTCTTTGACCAAGCTTTTGGTCACCTGCCCTAATTTATCCTTATGTGGATCGGTGTCAAATTTTTTGTCTTAAAATACTCCTGTGCAGCGCCTTGGGACGTTTTACTATGTTAAAGGCGCTATGTAAATACAAGTTGTTGCTGTTGTCAAACCATGGTATCTGGAGACCAGACTGTGCACAGTGCTCCAGGTGTGGTCTAACCATGGTATACGGAGACCAGACTGTGCACAGTGCTCCAGGTACGGTCTAACCATGGTATATGGAGACCAGACTGTGCACAGTGCTCCAGGTACGGTCTAACCATGGTATATGGAGACCAGACTGTGCACAGTGCTCCAAGTGTGGTCTGACCATGGTATATGGAGACCAGACTGTGCACAGTGCTCCAAGTGTGGTCTGACCATGGTATATGGAGACCAGACTGTGCACAGTGCTCCAGGTGTGGTCTAACCATGGTATATGGAGACCAGACTGTGCACAGTGCTCCAGGTGTGGTCTGACCATGGTATATGGAGACCAGACTGTGCACAGTGCTCCAGGTGTGGTCTGACCATGGTATATGGAGACCAGACTGTGCACAGTGCTCCAGGTGTGGTCTGACCATGGTATATGGAGACCAGACTGTGCACAGTGCTCCAGGTGTGGTCTGACCATGGTATATGGAGACCAGACTGTGCACAGTGCTCCAGGTGTGGTCTGACCATGGTATATGGAGACCAGACTGTGCACAGTGCTCCAGGTGTGGTCTGACCATGGTATATGGAGACCAGACTGTGCACAGTGCTCCAGGTGTGGTCTGACCATGGTATATGGAGACCAGACTGTGCACAGTGCTCCAGGTGTGGTCTGACCATGGTATATGGAGACCAGACTGTGCACAGTGCTCCAGGTGTGGTCTGACCATGGTATATGGAGACCAGACTGTGCACAGTGCTCCAGGTGCGGTCTAACCATGGTATATGGAGACCAGACTGTGCACAGTGCTCCAAGTGTGGTCTGACCATGGTATATGGAGACCAGACTGTGCACAGTGCTCCAGGTGTGGTCTGACCATGGTATATGGAGACCAGACTGTGCACAGTGCTCCAGGTACGGTCTGACCATGGTATATGGAGACCAGACTGTGCACAGTGCTCCAGGTGTGGTCTGACCATGGTATATGGAGACCAGACTGTGCACAGTGCTCCAGGTACGGTCTGACCAAGCTACTTACCAGGTAGAGAGACGTGTGCTCAGTGTCAACCAGGAACCCAGGGACCCCGTCGGATTCTTCCCCCCCAGATAAGGACCTCACTTTTAGGTACAGTACAGGACACCTGCAAGGAAGGATAGCAACAGATCAGAGGAGTGGAGTGTGCCAGGACAGGAAGGGGCAAAAGTGAAAAGTCGGGGGGGGATGGGGGGGCCTCAGAAAGGAGAATGGGAGCGAACATTAGCACCAGCACTTGCCAGCCCAGATTATAGAATCATAGAATGGTTACAGCACAGTAGGAGGCCATTCGGCCGGTCGAGCCCGTGCCGGCTCTCAGCAAAAGCACTTCAGCTAGTCCCTCTCCCCCGCCCTTTCCCTCAGGTACTTATCCAATTCCCTTTTGAAAGCTGTGATTGAATCTGCCTCCATCACCCTCTCAGGCAGTGCATTCCAGATCCTAACCACTCGCTGCGTAAAAAGGTTTTCCATTGGCAGCTGTGCCTACAGCTGCCAAGGCCCTAAGCTCTGGAATTCCCTCCCTAAACACCTCTGCCTCTCTACATCTCTCTCCTTTGGTTCTTTTGCCAATCACCTTAAATCTGTGTCCTCTGGTTCTCGACCCTTCCGCCAATGGGAACAGTTTCTCTCTATCTACTCTGTCTAGACCCCTCATGATTTTGAACACCTCTATCAAATCTCCTCTCAATCTTCTCTGCTCCAAGGAGAACAACCCCAGCTTCTCTAGTCTATCCACATAACTGAAGTCCCTCATCCCTGGAATCATTCTCGTAAATCTTTTCTGCACCCTCTCTAAGGCCTTCACATCCTTCCTAAAGTGCGGTGCCCAGAATTGGACACAATACTCCAGTTGAGGCCGAACCAGTGTTTTATAAAAGTTCATCATAACTTCCTTGCTTTTGTACTCTATACCTCTATTTATGAAGCCCAGGATCCCTTAAGCCTTTTTAACCGCTTTCTCAACCTGCCCTGCCACCTTCAACGATTTGTGCACATATACCCCCAGGTCTCTCTGTTCATGCACCCCCTTTAGGATTGCACCCTTTAGTTTATATTGCCTCTCCTCGTTCTTCCTACCAAAATGTATCACTTCGCACTTCTCTGCGTTAAATTTCATCTGCCACATGTCCGCCCATTTCACCAGCCTGTCTATGTCCTCCTGAAGTCTATCACTCTCCTCCTCATCTGCAAATTTTGAAATTGTGCCCTGTACACCCAAGTCCAAGTCATTAATATATATCAAGAAAAGCAGTGGTCCTAGTATCGACCCCTGGGGAACCCCACTGTATACCTTCCTCCAGTCCGAAAAACAACCGCTCACCACTACTCTCTGTTTCGTCACTTAGCCAATTCCGTATCCATGCTGCCACTGTCCCTTTTATTCCATGGGCTTCAACTTTGCTGGCAAGCCTATTATGTGGCACTTTATCAAACGTCTTTCGGAAATCCATGTACACTACGTCAACGCACTGTCCTCATCAACCCTCTCTGTTACCTCATCAAATAAACAGGCATCCAGTGACAGAAACAACAACTGGTATTTATATAGCGCCTTTAACGTAGTAAAACGTCCCGCGGTGCTTCACAGGAGCGATTATCAGACACCGAGCCACATGAGGGGATATTAGGGCAGGTGACCAAAAGCTTGGTCAAAGAGGTAGATTTTAAGGAGTGTCTTAAAGGAGGAGAGAGAGGTCGAGAGGCGGACAGGTTTAGGGAGGGAATTCCAGAGCTTAGGGCCTCGGCAGCTGAAGCACGGCCACCAATGGTGGAGAGATTATAATCAGCGATACTCAAGAGAGCAGAATTGGAGGAGCGCAGAAAGTGTTGTGGGGCTGGAGGAGGTTACAGAGATCGGGAGGGGTGAGGCCATGGAGGGATTGGAAAACAAGGATAAGAATTTTAAAATCGAGGCTTTGCCAGAGCAAGCACAGGGCTGATGGGTGAATCTGGACTTGGTGCGAGTTAGGAGACGGGCAGCAGAGTTTGGATGAGCTGAAGATTATGGACTCTCAAACTCAGACACATAAAGAGATAGGGAGAGGGACACATGTAGATAGACAATCACATAAATACAGGGAGAGGGAGAGGGAGCAGTAGACAAACTCACACCCACACACAGAGTGAGAGACACAGACTCCCTCAGTGTCTCTCCCGCATCACTGCACTCACTTCTTACCTCACAGATCTCTCGGTACAGTTCTCAATAAACTCCGCCTTTCCCCTGGTCGGAACACACAACACGTCTCCCACATGGACCAGTCTGCATCAAGAGCACAAAGCAGGGCATTAGTAACCAGGACTGACGCCTGATCCGCAGAGCCCAGGACGCTGCGTAACCTTGGGAATACCGGGACCAGGACACTACATAACCTCAGTAATACGATCAGATCCTGTGTAACCTTGGGAATACCAGGACCAGATCCCATTTTAACCTTGGGAATACCAGGACCGGATCCTGTGTAACCTTTGGAATACCAGGACCAGATCCCGTGTAACCTTGGGAATACCAGGACCAGATCCCATTTTAACCTTGGGAATACCAGGACCAGATCCAGTGTAACCTTTGGAATACCAGGACCAGATACCGTGTAACCTTGGGAATACCAGGACCAGATCCCATTTTAACCTTGGGAATACCAGGACCAGATCCCGTGTAACCTTGGGAATACCAGGACCAGATCCCATTTTAACCTTGGGAATACCAGGACCAGATCCCGTGTAACCTTGGGAATACCAGGACCAGATCCCATTTTAACCTTGGGAATACCAGGACCAGATCCCGTGTAACCTTGGGAATACCAGGACCAGATCCCATTTTAACCTTGGGAATACCAGGACCAGATCCCGTGTAACCTTGGGAATACCAGGACCAGATCCCATTTTAACCTTGGGAATACCAGGACCAGATCCAATTTTAACCTTGGGAATACCAGGACCAGATCCTATGTAACCTTGGGAATACCAGGACCAGGACCCATTTTAACCTTGGGAATACCAGGACATGATCCCGTGTAACCTTGGGAATACCAGGACCAGATCCTGTGTAACCTTGGGAATACCAGGACCAGATCCCATGTAACCTTGGGAATACCAGGACCAGATCCCATTTTAACCTCGGGAATACTGGGACCAGATCCTGTGTAAACTTGAGAATGCTGGGACATGATCCCGTGTAACCTCGGGAATACCAGGACAAGATCATGTGTAACCTCGGGAATACTGGGACAAGATCCCGTATAACCTCAAGAATGCCTGGACCAGATCCCGTGTAACCTCGGGAATGCCGGGACAAGATCCCGTGTAACCTCGGGAATGCCTGGACCAGCTCCTGTGTAACCTCGGGAATGCCGGGACAAGATCCCGTGTAACCTCGGGAATGCCTGGACCAGATCCCGTGTAACTTCGGGAATGCCAGGACAAGATCCTGTGTAACCTCGGGAATGCTGGGACCACATCCCGTGTAACCTCGGGAATGCCGGGACAAGATCCCGTGTAACCTCAGAAATCCCGGCCCGGCCTCCGCTCACATCCACTGAACACTAACCTCTGTGTTGTAAAGTGGTTGAACAGAATGCCATCATACACGGCCCGGGCACAGTAGGTCGGTGAGAAGATCACTTCCACATGCAGCTCCCATGCCAACGGAGGGACGGACAGGGCAGAGCGGCTATCCTTCACCTGCCTCCTGGCACTGGACAGCTGGTAATAGCGCTGAGAAAGAACAAAACAAACTCAGGGTCCATTCACTCCGGGGGCCAAGAGCGGCACCACCCCCGAGGAAGGCGGGGGGGGGGGGGAAATGATGGGCAGAGTTGGGGCCGGGGGTCTGAGGGCGGAGTTGGGGCCGGGGGTCTGAGGGCGGAGTTGGGGCCGGGGGTCTGAGGGCGGAGTTGGGGCCGGGGGTCTGAGGGCGGAGTTGGGGCCGGGGGTCTGAGGGCGGAGTTGGGGCCGGGGGTCTGAGGGCGGAGTTGGGGCCGGGGGTCTGAGGGCGGAGTTGGGGCCGGGGGTCTGAGGGCGGAGTTGGGGCCGGGGGTCTGAGGGCGGAGTTGGGGCCTGGGGTCTGAGGGCGGAGTTGGGGCCGGGGGTCTGAGGGCGGAGTTGGGGCCGGGGATCTGAGGGCGGAGTTGGGGCCGGGGGTCTGAGGGCGGAGTTGGGGCCGGGGGTCTGAGGGCGGAGTTGGGGCCGGGGGTCTGAGGGCGGAGTTGGGGCCGGGGATCTGAGGGCGGAGTTGGGGCCGGGGATCTGAGGGCGGAGTTGGGGCCGGGGGTCTGAGGGCGGAGTTGGGGCCGGGGGTCTGAGTGCGGAGTTGGGGCCGGGGGTCTGAGGGCGGAGTTGGGGCCGGGGGTCTGAGGGTGGAGTTGGGTCTGAGAGTGGAGTTGGGGCCGGGAGTCTGAGGGTGGAGTTGGGGCCGGGGGTCTGAGGGTGGAGTTGGGTCTGAGGGTGGAGTTGGGGCCGGGGGTCTGAGGGCGGAGTTGGGGCTGGGGGTCTGAGGGCGGAGTTGGGGCCGGGGGTCTGAGGGTGGAGTTGGGGCCGGGGGTCTGAGGGCGGAGTTGGGGCTGGGGGTCTGAGGGCGGAGTTGGGGCAGGGGGTCTGAGGGCGGAGTTGGGGCCGGGGGTCTGAGGGCGGAGTTGGGGCCGGGGGTCTGAGGGCGGAGTTGGGGCCGGGGGTCTGAGGGCGGAGTTGGGTCTGAGGGCGGAGTTGGGGCCGGGGGTCTGAGGGCGGAGTTGGGGCCGGGGGTCTGAGGGTGGAGGCATAGGTTGATGGTGGAATCAGTTTTCCCGACATTGAGCTGGGGAATGTTGGATTGTGCTGAGGTAAATGGAAGAGGCGGGGCTGGCATAGCACGTGCTAGTGAAGAGCGGCGAGCCCAGGCCGGATTCTGGGCCTGCTGCTCAGTTTGTACACTAGAGGGGCTTCCTCAGCCTCTTCAATGGGCATTAAGAGCATCTGATTCATCAGAAGGATACCGGGGCTTAAAGGGTTAAATTACAAGGACACATTTGGTTTGTACTCCCCTGAGTTTAGAAGGTTGAGGGATGATCTGATCAAGGTGTCTAAAATGATAAAGGGATTCTATACGCTAGACAGAGAGAAACTACTTTCGACAGGTTTTTGTTGGGGAACGGTTTCGAGGGATATGGAGCAAAGGCAGGTAAATGCAGTGCAGGTGCAGATCAGCCATGATCTGATTGAATGGCGGAACAGGCTCGAGGGGCTGAATGGCCTCCTCCTGTTCCTGTGTAACAGGCTCGAGGGGCTGAATGGCCTCCTCCTGTTCCTGTGTAACAGGCTCGAGGGGCTGAATGGCCTCCTCCTGTTCCTGTGTAACAGGCTCGAGGGGCTGAATGGCCTCCTCCTGTTCCTGTGTAACAGGCTCGAGGGGCTGAATGGCCTCCTCCTGTTCCTGTGTAACAGGCTCGAGGAGCTGAATGGCCTCCTCCTGTTCCTGTGTAACGGGCTCGAGGGGCTGAATGGCCTCCTCCGGTTCCTGTGTAATAGGCTCGAGGGGCTGAATGGCCTCCTCCTGTTCCTGTGTAACAGGCTCGAGGGGCTGAATGGCCTCCTCCTGTTCATAGAAACATAGAAGATAGGAGCAGGAGTAGGCCATTCGGCCCCTCGAGCCTGTTCCGCCATTTAATGAGATCATGGCTGATCATCCAAATTCAGTACCCTGTCCCTGCTTTCTCCCCATATCCCTTGATCCCTTCAGCCTTAAGAAATATATCTAACTCCTTCTTGAATATATTTAATGAGTTGGCCTCAACTGCCTTCTGTGGTAGAGAATTCCACAGGTTCACCACTCTCTGGGTGAAGGAATTCTTCCTCATCTCAGTCCTAAATGGCTTACCCCTTATCCTTAGACTGTGACCCCTGGTTCTGGACTCCCCCGCCATCGGGAACATCCTTCCTGCATCTAGTCTGTCTAGTCCTATTAGAATTTTATAAGTTTCAATGAGATCCCCTCTCATTCTTCTAAATTCTAGCGAATATAAGCCTAATCGACCCAATCTCTCATCATACGTCATTCCTGCCATCCCAGGTATCAGTCTGGTGAATCTTCGCTGCACTCTCTCCATGGAAAGAACATCCTTCCTCAGATAAGGCGACCAAAACTGCACACAATACTCAAGGTGTGGTCTCGCCAAGGCCTTGTACAACTGCAGCAAGACATCCTTGCTCCTGTACTCGAATCCTCTCGCTATGAAGGCCAACATACCATTTGCCTTCATAACCGCCTGCTGCACCTGCATGCTTACCTTCAGCGACTGGTGCACAAGGACTCCCAGGTCTCGTTGCACTTCCCCCTTCCCAATCTATTGCCGTTCAGATAATAATCTGTCTTCCTGTTTTTGCCACCAAAGTGGATAACCTCGCATTTATCCACATTATACTGCATCTGCCATGCATCTGCCCAATCACCCAACTTGTCCAAATCATACTGGAGTTTCTCTGCATCCTCATCACAGCACACACGCCCACCCAGCTTTGTGTCGTCTGCAAACTTGGAGATATAACATCTAGTTCCCTCGTCTAGATCATTAATATATATTGTGAATAGCTGGGGTCCGAGCACCGATCCCTGCGGTACCCCACTAGTCACTGCCTGCCACTCGGAAAAAGACCCGTTTATTCCAACTCTTTGCTTCCTGTCTGCCAACCAGTTCTCCATCCAAGTCAGTACCTTACCCCCAATCCCATGTGCTTTAACTTTACACGCTAATCTCTTATGCGGGACCTTATCGAAAGCCTTCTGAAATTCCAAATACACCACAGCCACTGGTTCTCCCTTATCTATCCTACCAGTAATATCCTCAAAAAATTCCAGTAGATTAGTCAAGCATGATTTACCTTTTGTAAATCCATGTTGACTTTGTCCGATCCTGTCACTGTTTTCCAAGTGCTCTGCTATTACATCTTTTATAATGGACTCTAGCATTTTCCCCACTACCGATGTCAGGCTTACCGGTCTATAATTCCCCGTTTTCTCTCTACCACCTTTTTTAAATAGTGGGGTTACATTAGCTACCCTCCAATCCATTGGAACTATTCCAGAGTCTATAGAATTTTGGAAGATGACCAGCAATGCATCTACTATTTCTAGGGCCACTTCCTTAAGTACCCTAGGATGTAGATTATCAGGCCCTGGGGATTTATCGGCCTTCAATCCCGTCAATTTCCCTACAAATACTGATTTCATTCAATCTTTTTCTCTTCACATATCTATAGAAGCTTTTACAATCAGTTTTTATGTTCCCTGCAAGCTTACTCTCATATTCTATTCTCCCCCTCTTAATTAATCCCTTTGTCCTCCTTTGCTGAATCCTAAACTGCTCCCAATCCTCAGGTTTGCTGCTTTTTCTGGCCAATTTATATGTCCTCTCCTTGGATCTTATGCTATCCCTAATTTCCCTTGTTAGCCACGGTTGAGTCACCTTTTTTGTTTTATTTTTATGCCAAACAGGGATGAACAAATTCTGTAGTTCATCCATGCGATCTTTAAATGTTTGCCATTGCCTATCCACCGTCAACCCTTTAAGTAACGCTCCCCAATCCATCCTAGCCAACTCGCGCCTCATACCATCGTAGTTTCCTTTATTTAAATTCAGTACCCTAGTCTCTGAGTCAACTACTTCACTTTCCATCTTAATGAAGAATTCTATCATATTATGATCGCTCCTCCCCAAGGGGCCTCGCACAACAAGATTGCTAATTAATCCTTTCTCATTACATAATACCCAGTCTAAGATGGCCTGATCTCCTGTGTAACAGGCTCGAGGGGCTGAATGGTCTCCTCCTGTTCCTGTGTAACAGGCTCGAGGGGCTGAATGGCCTCCTCCTGTTCTCTGTAACAGGCTCGAGGGGCTGAATGGCCTCCTCCTGTTCTGTGTAAGAGGCTCGAGGGGCTGAATGGTCTCCTCCTGTTGCTGTGTAACAGGCTCGAGGGGCTGAATGGCCTCCTCCTGTTCCTGTCTAACAGGCTCGAGGGGCTGAATGGCCTCCTCCTGTTCCTGTGTAACAGGCTCAAGGGGCTGAATGGCCTCCTCCTGTTCCTGTGTAACAGGCTCGAGGGGCTGAATGGGCCTCCTCCTGTTCCTGTGTAACAGGCTCGAGGGGCTGAATGGGCCTCCTCCTGTTCCTGTGTAACAGGCTCGAGGGCCTGAATGGCCTCCTCCTGTTCCTGTGTAACAGGCTCGAGGGGCTGAATGGGCCTCCTCCTGTTCCTGTGTAACAGGCTCGAGGGGCTGAATGGCCTCCTCCTGTTCCTGTAACAGGCTCGAAGGGCTGAATGGCCTCCTCCTGTTCCTGAGTAACAGGCTCGAGGGGCTGAATGGCCTCCTCCTGTTCCTGTGTAACAGGCTCGAGGGGCTGAACGGCCTCCTCCTGTTACTGTGTAACAGGCTCGAGGGGCTGAACGGCCTCCTCCTGTTCATATAGTGTGCGAGTGGAGTCACAGGTTGGCCGTGGTGGCAGGTTCCCTTCTCTCATTAATGAACACCGAATCTTTCACAGTCACTTCTCTGTCACCACCCCACAAATTCCCAAACCTATTGAATTCGGTTTCACAACTGGGAACGATGGGATTTGAACTGGTGATGGTGGAGGAGCAGAACCAGCGTATAACTGGGGAGGCTCTGCTGGTTCTCGTGCTGACCTGTGACCCAGTCACCCTCAGTCCCCCAATGCCGCGTTGCGCACCCATTGATTGGCTTTGGCCAGAATGGTTTTTCTCCCTTTGGGTTCCAGCTCCCTACCTTGACTTTCAGCGTCCTGTTGGAGGTTGGCAGTGGGGATCCGTTGGAGAGGTTGAACCACAGCGCGTGCGAGATTGCCGCCACATTCTCTGCCAGATCCACCTGGGCACCGTTACCAGCTTCCACCACGACCACGGAGGCGAGCCGTCCGTCCAGTGATCGCTCGGCACCGCTCCTCGACACCCCGGGGCTGCCGTGGGCACCGGGGTCCGCGTTCCGACTGGGCTGCTCTGGCTCGGGCTCGGCCCGCGCGCCCCACTCCTTCTCCAGAGCCAGCTCCGGCAAGGAGATGAGGACCCACTCACGGTTGAAGAGACCCAGTCGCTGCACAGCCTGCTTGCTCAGGACCAGGCAGTTGTCCGCGTCCAGGCCGCCATCTAGACCAGCCGCTCTGGGTTTCAGTTTCCCGCTCTCTACCAGGCCTGGCAGGTCAGCCACCGTCACCTCCAGCCTGCACTCCAAAGCCTGCAGAAACGTCATGAAATCGTAGTCCATCGGTCTGCTGGGCTCCAGCCCCAAGCCCGTCCCCCAAAGGCTGCCGGCGTAATGGGCAAAATCGGAAACGCAAAGCGACTGGAGCAGCCGGAGGGGCTGGAGCTCACAGGGCTGCGGGTGGTTGGGCTCCCTGAAGTCGGTGAGCACCAGGCTGGTGTTGATGGTGAGGACTCCTTGCAGGACGGGCTGGCATTCCAGGACGACCAGCTCCATGAGGTGGGCAAGGACCTGGCCGCTGTCCTCCCCGAACAAGGGGTGGTAGGGCACGGTGGGGGGGTCCCCCTGCCGCAGCAGGACCTGCCGGCGCTGACAGCTCAGCATCAGCAGGCCATTGGCGAAGTTCTGGGAGCAGGCCCAGCGCAGGCTGGCTCTGCTACGGGCGCCCAGCACCACCTTGGTCAGGGTGGGCACCGACTTCACAAGGGAGACCTGCAGCCAGGCCGGGGAACCAGCCTGGTCATTCCCCAACCCCGGGGCCTCCTCCTCATCCGCCCACAGCCCGTAGTGCTTGTGGAAGAGTTTGCTGGTGTAGATCCGGAGGGGGCCCCCACTCTGGGTGACCCCGGTACCCTGTTCCCGTATCCCGGTGACCCCGGCAACCTGCTCCCGTATCCCGGTGACCCCGGCACCCTTCTCCCAGGGCCCGGTGACCCCGGCACCCTTCTCCCAGGGCCCGGTGACCCCGGCACCCTTCTCCCAGGGCCCGGTGACCCCGGCACCCTGTTCCCGTATCCCGGTGACCCTGGCAACCTGCTCCCATATCCCGGTGACCCCGGCACCCTTCTCCCAGGGCCCGGTGACCCCGGCACCCTTCTCCCAGGGCCCGGTGACCCCGGCACCCTTCTCCCAGGGCCCGGTGACCCCGGCACCCTGTTCCCGTATCCCGGTGACCCCGGCACCCTGTTCCCGTATCCCGATGACCCCGGCACCCTGTTCCCGTATCCCGGTGACCCCGGCACCCTGTTCCCGTATCCCGGTGACCCCGGCACCCTGCTCCCGTATCCCGGTGACCCCGGCACCCTGCTCCCGTATCCCGGTGACCCCGGCACCCTGCTCCCGTATCCCGGTGACCCCGGCACCCTGCTCCCGTATCCCGGTGAACCCGGCACCCTGCTCCTGGGTCTCGTTGACCCCGGCACCCTGCTCCCGTATCCCCGTGACCCCGGCACCCTGCTCCCGTATCCCCGTGACCCCGGCACCCTGCTCCCGTATCCCCGTGACCCCGGCACCCTGCTCCCGTATCCCCGTGACCCCGGCACCCTTCTCCCAGGGCCCGGTGACCCCAGCACCCTGCTCCCGTATCCCGGTGACCCCGGCACCCTGCTCCTGGGTCTCGTTGACCCCGGCACCCTTCTTTCGGGGCCCTGCCGCCTCTTCAGGCGGCTCCTCCTCGGTGAGGGTGGCGGAAATGAAGAGCCCGGGGCCCGAGGCCGGGCCCGTGCGCAGGGACAGCACGCAGCCCGAACCGGTGCTGGGCCCGGGGCCCGGGGTCAGGGCCGGGAAGGCCGACCTGGGGATGAGAACCTGCAGCGGGTGTAGCTCGGGCGGGAATCGCCGGCAGACGCGCAGCTCAGCGCGGACCCTCATATTGACAGGCCGCGGCTCGCTGGGCCGCCAGCTTAGTAAAGGAGCCGCGTTGGCGGCGCCATCTTGGTACAGTAGGACTAGCGCACTGCTGCAATGGCGGCGCCAAAGCGGCGCACGCGCACTGCTGCAATGGCGGCGCTAAAGCGGCACATGCGCACTGGAACGTGGCCATATTGGGAGTGGCAAGCTTCCGCGCCATATTGGTAAAGGTCTCCATCCCGTTGCTGGGCCAGCCGCCGCCATCTTCGGAAAGGAGGCGGGTCAGCCGTTGCAATGCCGCCATTTTAGTAAAGGATATTGGAACCATCAGTCGCACTGCCAAGGTCATGGGAAAGGAAACACGGAGGCTTCTTTCTCCCCGGCCGAAAAAACTAATAGGATGGGTTAGATTACAAGGACATGGAATAGAGATGGGGGCCATGTATTTATTTATTGGAGATAAAACCAACAACTGGCATTTGCATGTGGCTTTTTATGTAGTAATAAATGCCAAGTCGCTTCACAGAGGTTTAAACTGAGCTGCAGCAGGTGGTGGGAAAGTTACAGGAGGTGACCAAAGGGGAGGCCGAGCGACAGGCCACGGGACCGGCCGACGGACGGGCCGAGGGACGGGCCGAGGGGAGGGCCGAGGGGAGGGCAGAGGGACGGGCCGAGCGACAGGCCGAGGAACCGGCCGAGGGACGGGCCGAGGGGAGGGCAGAGGGATGGGCCGAGGGACGGGCCGAGGGGAGGGCAGAGGGATGGGCCGAGGGACGGGCCGAGGGACGGGCAGAGGGACCGGCCGAGGGGAGGGCCGAGGGGAGGGCCGAGGGGAGGGCCGAGGGGAGGGCCGAGGGGAGGGCAGAGGGACGGGCCGAGGGACCGGCCGAGGGACGGGCAGAGGGACCGGCCGAGGGGAGGGCCGAGGGGAGGGCCGAGGGGAGGGCCGAGGGGAGGGCAGAGGGGACGGGCAGAGGGACCGGCCGAGGGACGGGCAGAGGGACCGGCCGAGGGGAGGGCCGAGGGGAGGGCCGAGGGGAGGGCCGAGGGGAGGGCAGAGGGGAGGGCAGAGGGACGGGCCGAGGGGAGGGCAGAGGGACGGGCCGAGGGACCGGCCGAGGGGAGGGCCGAGGGACCGGCCGAGGGGAGGGCCGAGGGGAGGGCCGAGGGGAGGGCAGAGGGGAGGGCAGAGGGACGGGCCGAGGGAGGGCAGAGGGACGGGCCGAGGGACGGGCAGAGGGGGAGGGCAGAGGGATGGGCCGAGGGACGGGCCGAGGGAGGGCAGAGGGACGGGCCGAGGGACCGGCCGAGGGACGGGCAGAGGGACCGGCCGAGGGGAGGGCCGAGGGGAGGGCCGAGGGGAGGGCCGAGGGGAGGGCAGAGGGGAGGGCAGAGGGACGGGCCGAGGGGAGGGCAGAGGGACGGGCCGAGGGACCGGCCGAGGGGAGGGCCGAGGGACCGGCCGAGGGGAGGGCCGAGGGGAGGGCCGAGGGGAGGGCCGAGGGGAGGGCAGAGGGGAGGGCAGAGGGACGGGCCGAGGGGAGGGCAGAGGGACGGGCCGAGGGACGGGCAGAGGGGAGGGCAGAGGGACGGGCCGAGGGGAGGGCAGAGGGGAGGGCACAGGGACAGGCCACGGGACCGGCCGAGGGGAGGGCAGAGGGACGGGCCGAGGGACGGGCAGAGGGGAGGGCAGAGGGACGGGCCGAGGGACCGGCCGAGGGGAGGGCCGAGGGGAGGGCAGAGGGGAGGGCCGAGGGGAGGGCAGAGGGACGGGCAGAGGGACGGGCCGAGGGGAGGGCAGAGGGACGGGCCGAGGGACGGGCCGAGGGACGGGCCGAGGGACGGGCAGAGGGACGGGCCGAGGGACCGGCCGAGGGGAGGGCCGAGGGACCGGCCGAGGGGAGGGCCGAGGGGAGGGCAGAGGGACGGGCCGAGGGTAGGGCAGAGGGACGGGCCGAGGGACGGGCAGAGGGACGGGCCGAGGGGAGGGCCGAGGGGAGGGCAGAGGGACGGGCCGAGGGGAGGGCCGAGGGACGGGCCGAGGGACGGGCAGAGGGACGGGCCGAGGGGAGGGCCGAGGGGAGGGCCGAGGGACGGGCAGAGGGACGGGCCGAGGGGAGGGCAGAGGGACGGGCCGAGGGGAGGGCCGAGGGACGGGCCGAGGGGAGGGCAGAGGGACGGGCCGAGGGGAGGGCAGAGGGACGGGCCGAGGGGAGGGCCGAGGGACGGGCCGAGGGACGGGCCGAGGGCCGAGGGACGGGCCGAGGGGAGGGCAGAGGGACGGGCCGAGGGGAGGGCAGAGGGACGGGCCGAGGGGAGGGCCGAGGGGAGGGCAGAGGGACGGGCAGAGGGACGGGCAGAGGGGAGGGCCGAGGGACGGGCCGAGGGGAGGGCAGAGGGACGGGCCGAGGGGAGGGCCGAGGGGTGGGCAGAGGGACGGGCAGAGGGGAGGGCCGAGGGACGGGCCGAGGGGAGGGCAGAGGGACGGGCAGAGGGACGGGCCGAGGGGAGGGCCGAGGGGAGGGCAGAGGGCAGAGGGACGGGCCGAGGGGAGGGCCGAGGGGAGGGCCGAGGGACGGGCAGAGGGACGGGCCGAGGGGAGGGCCGAGGGGAGGGCCGAGGGACGGGCCGAGGGGAGGGCAGAGGGACGGGCCGAGGGGAGGGCAGAGGGGAGGGCCGAGGGGAGGGCCGAGGGGAGGGCAGAGGGACGGGCCGAGGGGAGGGCAGAGGGACGGGCAGAGGGACGGGCCGAGGGGAGGGCAGAGGGGAGGGCCGAGGGGAGGGCAGAGGGACGGGCCGAGGGGAGGGCCGAGGGGAGGGCAGAGGGACGGGCCGAGGGGAGGGCAGAGGGGAGGGCAGAGGGACGG
Source organism: Squalus acanthias (assembly GCA_030390025.1). Lineage (NCBI taxonomy): Eukaryota > Metazoa > Chordata > Chondrichthyes > Squaliformes > Squalidae > Squalus > Squalus acanthias. The sequence continues at coordinate 85,799 of JASTWF010001111.1, read as the reverse complement.
GCCGAGGGGAGGGCAGAGGGGAGGGCAGAGGGACGGGCCGAGGGGAGGGCAGAGGGGAGGGCAGAGGGACGGGCAGAGGGACGGGCCGAGGGGAGGGCCGAGGGGAGGGCAGAGGGGAGGGCCGAGGGGAGGGCCGAGGGGAGGGCAGAGGGACGGGCCGAGGGGAGGGGCCGAGGGGAGGGCAGAGGGACGGGCCGAGGGGAGGGCAGAGGGACGGGCCGAGGGACGGGCCGAGGGGAGGGCCGAGGGACGGGCCGACGGACGGGCCGAGGGGAGGGCCGAGGGACGGGCCGAGGGAGGGGCCGAGGGGAGGGGCCGAGGGGAGGGCAGAGGGACGGGCCGACGGACGGGCCGAGGGGAGGGCCGAGGGGAGGGCAGAGGGACGGGCCGAGGGGAGGGCAGAGGGACGGGCCGAGGGGAGGGGCCGAGGGGAGGGCCGAGGGACGGGCCGACGGACGGGCCGAGGGGAGGGCCGAGGGACGGGCCGAGGGGAGGGGCCGAGGGGAGGGGCCGAGGGACGGGCCGAGGGGAGGGGCCGAGGGGAGGGCCGAGGGGAGGGGCCGAGGGGAGGGCCGAGGGACGGGCCGACGGACGGGCCGAGGGGAGGGGCCGAGGGACGGGCCGAGGGACGGGCCGACGGACGGGCCGAGGGGAGGGGCCGAGGGACGGGCCGAGGGGAGGGGCCGAGGGGAGGGCCGAGGGGAGGGGCCGAGGGGAGGGCCGAGGGACGGGCCGAGGGGAGGGCCGAGGGACGGGCCGAGGGAGGGGCCGAGGGGAGGGCCGAGGGACGGGCCGAGGGGAGGGCCGAGGGGAGGGGCCGAGGGGAGGGCCGAGGGACGGGCCGAGGGACGGGCCGACGGACGGGCCGAGGGGAGGGACGGGCCGACGGACGGGCCGAGGGACGGGCCGAGGGGAGGGGCCGAGGGACGGGCCGAGGGGAGGGGCCGAGGGGAGGGCCGAGGGGAGGGGCCGAGGGGAGGGCCGAGGGACGGGCCGAGGGGAGGGGCCGAGGGGAGGGCCGAGGAACGGGCCGAGGGGAGGGCCGAGGGACGGGCCGAGGGGAGGGCCGAGGGACGGGCCGAGGGGAGGGCAGAGGGACGGGCCGAGGGGAGGGGCCGAATGGACGGGCCGAGGGGAGGGGCCGAGGGACGGGCCGAGGGGAGGGCCGAGGGACGGGCCGAGGGGAGGGGCCGAGGGGAGGGCCGAGGGGAGGGCCGAGGGACGGGCCGAGGGGAGGGCCGAGGGACGGGCCGAGGGGAGGGGCCGAGGGGAGGGCCGAGGGACGGGCCGAGGGGAGGGCCGAGGGACGGGCCGAGAGGAGGGGCCGAGGGACGGGCCGAGGGGAGGGCAGAGGGGAGGGCAGAGGGACGGGCCCAGGGGAGGGCCGAGGGACGGGCCGAGGGGAGGGCAGAGGGGAGGGCAGAGGGGAGGGGCCGAGGGGAGGGCCGAATGGACGGGCCGAGGGGAGGGCAGAGGGGAGGGCCGAGGGGAGGGCCGAGGGACGGGCCGAGGGGAGGGCCGAGGGACGGGCCGAGGGGAGGGGCCGAGGGACGGGCCGAGGGGAGGGCAGAGGGGAGGGGCCGAGGGGAGGGCCGAATGGACGGGCCGAGGGGAGGGCAGAGGGGAGGGCCGAGGGACGGGCCGAGGGGAGGGGCCGAGGGGAGGGCCGAGGGACGGGCCGAGGGGAGGGCAGAGGGGGAGGGCAGAGGGACGGGCCGAGGGGAGGGCCGAATGGACGGGCCGAGGGGAGGGCAGAGGGGAGGGGCCGAGGGACGGGCCGAGGGGAGGGGCCGAGGGGAGGGGCCGAGGGGAGGGCCGAGGGACGGGCCGAGGGGAGGGCCGAGGGGAGGGCAGAGGGACGGGCCGAGGGGAGGGGCCGAGGGACGGGCCGAGGGGAGGGCCGAGGGGAGGGCCGAGGGGAGGGCCGAGGGACGGGCCGAGGGGAGGGCCGAGGGACGGGCCGAGGGGAGGGCCGAGGGACGGGCCGAGGGACGGGCCGAGGGGAGGGCCGAATGGACGGGCCGAGGGGAGGGCAGAGGGGAGGGCCGAGGGAGGGGCCGAGGGGAGGGCCGAATGGACGGGCCGAGGGGAGGGCCGAGGGACGGGCCGAGGGAGGGGCCGAGGGGAGGGCCGAGGGAGGGGCCGAGGGGAGGGCCGAGGGGAGGGCCGAGGGGAGGGCCGAGGGGAGGGCCGAGGGACGGGCCGAGGGGAGGGCCGAGGGGAGGGCCGAGGGGAGGGCAGAGGGACGGGCCGAGGGGAGGGGCCGAGGGGAGGGCCGAGGGGAGGGCCCGAGGGGAGGGGCCGAGGGGAGGGCCGAGGGACGGGCCGAGGGGAGGGGCCGAGGGGAGGGCAGAGGGACGGGCCGAGGGGAGGGGCCGAGGGGAGGGCAGAGGGACGGGCCGAGGGGAGGGGCCGAGGGGAGGGCCGAGGGGAGGGGCCGAGGGGAGAGCCGAGGGACGGGCCGAGGGGAGGGGCCGAGGGGAGGGGCCGAGGGACGGGCCGAGGGGAGGGGCCGAGGGGAGGGCAGAGGGACGGGCCGAGGGGACGGGCCGAGGGGAGGGCCGAGGGGAGGGGCCGAGGGGAGGGGAGGGGCCGAGGGGAGGGCAGACGGACGGGCCGAGGGGACGGGCCGAGGGACGGCCTTTGGAGGCAGGGGAGAGAGAAGCAGCGAGAGGCAGGATAGTAGAAAAAAATGTTGCAGAGCGACGGGGCAAGACAGCTAAAGGCTTTGCAACAGAGAAAGGAAGGGATACAGCAGAGGAACAGGAGGAGGCCATTCAGCCCCTCGAGCCTGTTACACAGGAACAGGAGGAGGCCATTCAGCCCCTCGAGCCTGTTACACAGGAACAGGAGGAGGCCATTCAGCCCCTCGAGCCTGTTACACAGGAACAGGAGGAGGCCCATTCAGCCCCTCGAGCCTGTTACACAGGAACAGGAGGAGGCCATTCAGCCCCTCGAGCCTGTTACACAGGAACAGGAGGAGGCCATTCAGCCCCTCGAGCCTGTTACACAGGAACAGGAGGAGGCCATTCAGCACCTCGAGCCTGTTACACAGGAACAGGAGGAGGCCATTCAGCCCCTTGAGCCTGTGACACAGGAACAGGAGGAGGCCATTCAGCCCCTCGAGCCTGTTACACAGGAACAGGAGGAGGCCATTCAGCCCCTTGAGCCTGTGACACAGGAACAGGAGGAGGCCGTTCAGCCCCTCGAGCCTGTTACACAGGAACAGGAGGAGGCCATTCAGCCCATCGAGCCCATTACACAGGAACAGGAGGAGGCCATTCAGCCCCTCGAGCCTGTTACACAGGAACAGGAGGAGGCCATTCAGCCCCTCGAGCCTGTTACACAGGAACAGGAGGAGGCCATTCAGCCCATCAAGCCCATTACACAGGAACAGGAGGAGGCCATTCAGCCCCTTGAGCCTGTGACACAGGAACAGGAGGAGGCCGTTCAGCCCCTCGAGCCTGTGACACAGGAACAGGAGGAGGCCATTCAGCCCCTCGAGCCTGTGACACAGGAACAGGAGGAGGCCATTCAGCCCCCTCGAGCCTGTCCGCCAGTCAATCAGATTATGGCTGATCTGCGACCGAACTCTATCTCCCCGCCTTTGCCACAAAGCGAAATCAAAGGGTGAGCTGAGGCATGCGGGACTAGAGGAAGTCACAGAGGTATGAGTGGCAAAGCCACGTCGGGATCTGTAAAGAAGGACAAGGATTTTGAATTCAATAAGGGCACAGTGGATGGTGGGGCGCACTGGCTGTGCGGAGCAGGAGTTAGGGTAGGATAGGATAGTGCTGGGGATGTTTTGGACCGATTACCGTTTATGTAAGGTGCAACTTGGGAGGCTGATCAGGAGAGTGTTATCGAAATGTTTTGTCTGATGACAGTCCTGTGAAGCACCTTGGGATGTTTTACAACGTCACAGGCGCTATATAAATACAAGTTGTTGTTATTGTTGTTGAAATCCAGTCTGGACATGCCAAAGGAATGGATGAGTGTTGTGGAAGCAGTGGAGCTGAGGTGGGGAGGGAGGGAGGGAGGGGGGCGATGTTGGAAGGTTGGTAATATGTCGTCATGGTGACAGATGGGTTATGGGTTTGAAGCTCAGCTCAGGATCATACAGGACAGTGTGTTTGTGCAATTCTCTGCTTAGCCTCACAAAAGAAAGAAAAACTTGCATTTCTATAGCGCCTTTCAGCACCTCAGGACATCGCAAAGCGCTTCACAGCCAATGAAGTACTTTTTGAAGTGTAGTCACTGTTGTAATGTAGGAAACGCGACAGCCAATTTGCGCACAGCAAGCTCCCACAAACAGCAATGTGATAATGACCAGATAATCTGCTTTTAGATATTGCTTGAGGGATAAATATTGGCCAGGACACTGGGGAGAACTCCCCTGGGGTAGCTGGGGGAGGGGAATGCAATCACACTGGGGTAGGAGCCAAATAGAAGGTGTGGATCCTTCCAAAGTTAAATTGGAGAAAGTTATTCCTCATCCAGGACTTGACTCTCTCTCTCTCTCTGTCTCTCTCTCTCTCTGTCTCTCTCTCTCTCTCTTTCTCTCTGTCTCTCTCTCTCTCCCTGTCTCTCTCTCCCTGTCTCTCTCTCTCTCTCTCTCTGTCTCTCTCTCTGTCTCTCTGTCTCTCTCTCTCACTGTCTGTCTCTCTCTCTCTCTCTCTCTCACTGTCTGTCTCTCTCTCTCTCTCTCTCTCTCTCAGTCTGTCTCTCTCTCTCTCTCTCTCTCTCTGTCTCTGTGTGTCTCTCTCTCTGTCTCTCTCTCTGTCAATCTCTCTCTCTCTGTCTCTCTGTCTGTCTCTCTCTGTCTCTCTCTCTGTCTCTCTCTCTGTCTCTCTCTCTGTCTCTCTCTGTCTCTCTCTCTCTCTCTCTCTGTCTATCTCTCTCTGTCTCTCTCTCTCTCTGTCTGTCTATCTCTCTCTCTCTGTCTGTCTATCTCTCTCTCTCTGTCTGTCTCTCATAACTCTGTCTCTGCCTCTCTCTCTGTCTCTCTCTCTGTCTCTCTCACTCTGTCTCTCTCACTCTCTGTCTCTCTCCCACTCTCTCCCTCTCCCTCTCCCACTCTCTCTCACTCCCTCTCTGTCTGTCTCTCTCCCTCTCTGTCTCTCTCCCTCTCTGTCTCTCTCCCTCTCTGTCTCTCTCCATCTCTGTCTCTCTCCATCTCTCACTCCCTCTCTGTCTATCTCTCTCCTCTGTCTCATTCTGTCCCGCTCCCTGTCTCTCTCTCTCTCTCTCTATCTCTTGCTCTCTGTCTTTCTCTCTGTCTCTCTCTCTCTCATAACTCTGTCTCTGTCTCTCTCTCCCTGTCTCTCTCTGTCTGTCTGTCTCTCTCTCTCTGTCTCTCTCCCTCTCTCTCTCTCTCCCTCTGTCTCTCTCTCTGTCTCTCAATACTCTGACTCTCTCTCTCACTCTGTCTCTCTCACTCTCTGACTCTCTCCCACTCTCTCTCTCCCTCTCTCTGTCTTTCTTTCTATCTCTCTCCCACTCTCTGTCGTTCGCTCTCTGTCTCTCTCTGTCTCTCTCTCTCTGTCTATCTCTTGCTCGCTGTCTCTCCCTCTCTCTGTCTATCACTTGCTCTCTGTCTCTCTCTCTCTCGCTCTCTGTCTCGCTCCCACTCTCTCTCAATCGCTCTCTGTCTCTCTTTCTCCTTCTCTGTCTCTCTGTCTCGCTCCCTGTCTCTCTCTCTCTCTCTCTGTTTGGCATAAAAATAAAACAAAAAAGGTGACTCAACCGTGGCTAACAAGGGAAATTAGGGATAGCATAAGATCCAAGGAGAGGACATATAAATTGGCCAGAAAAAGCAGCAAACCTGAGGATTGGGAGCAGTTTAGGATTCAGCAAAGGAGGACAAAGGGATTATTTAAGAGGGGGAGAATAGAATATGAGAGTAAGCTTGCAGGGAACATAAAAACTGACTGTAAAAGCTTCTATAGATATGTGAAGAGAAAAAGATTGGTGAAGTCAAGCGTAGGTCCCTTGCAGTCATAATCAGGGGAATTTATAATGGGGAACAAAGAAATGGCTGACCAATTAAATACATACTTTGGTTCTGTCTTCACAAAGGAGGACACAAATAACCTCCCAGAGATGTCGGGGAACATAGGGTCTAATGAGAGGGAGGAATTGAATGAAATCAGTATTTGTCGGGAAATGGTGTTTGGGAAATTGACGGGATTGAAGGCCGATAAGTCCCCAGGGCCTGATAATCTACATCCGAGGGTACTTAAGGAAGTGGCCCTAGAAATAGTAGATGCATTGCTGGTCATCTTCCAAAATTCTACAGACTCTGGAATAGTTCCCATGGATTGGAGGGTAGCTAATGTAACCCCACTATTTAAAAAAGGTGGTAGAGAGAAAACGGGGAATTATAGACCGGTAAGCCTGACATCGGTAGTGGGGAAAATGCTAGAGTCCATTATAAAATATGTAATAGCAGAGCACTTGGAAAACAGTGACAGGATCGGACAAAGTCAACATGGATTTACAAAAGGTAAATCATGCTTGACTAATCTACTGGAATTTTTTGAGGATATAACTGGTAGAATAGATAAGGGAGAACCAGTGGATGTGGTGTATTTGGAATTTCAGAAGGCTTTCGATAAGGTCCTGCATAAGAGATTAGCGTGCAAAGTTAAAGCACATGGGATTGGGGGTAAGGTACTGACTTGGAGAGAGAACTGGTTGGCAGACAGGAAGCAAAGAGTTGGAATAAACGGGTCTTTTTCTGAGTGGCAGGCAATGACTAGTGGGGTACCGCAGGGATCGGTGCTAGGACCCCAGCTATTCACAATATATATTAATGATCTAGACGAGGGAACTAGATGTAATATCTCCAAGTTTGCAGACGACACAAAGCTGGGTGGGCGTGTGTGCTGTGAGGAGGTTGCAGAGAAACTGCAGTATGATTTGGACAAGTTGGGTGATTGGGCAGATGCATGGCAGATGCAGTATACTGTGGATATCCACTTTGGTGGCAAAAACAGGAAGACAGATTATTATCTGAACGGCAATAGATTGGGAAAAGGGGAAGTGCTACGAGATCTGGGAGTCCTTGTGCACCAGTCGCTGAAGGTAAGCATGCAGGTGCAGCAGGCGGTTAAGAAGGCAAATGGTATGTTGGCCTTCATAGCGAGAGGATTCGAGTACAGGAGCAAGGATGTCTTGCTGCAGTTGTAGAAGGCCTTGGTGAGACCACACCTTGAGTATTGTGTGCAGTTTTGGTCACCTTATCTGAGGAAGGATGTTCTTGCCATGGAGGGAGTGCAGCGAAGATTTACCAGACTGATACTTGGGATGGCAGGAATGACGTATGAAGAGAGATTGGGTCGATTAGGCTTATATTCGCTAGAGTTTCGAAGAATGAGAGGGGATCTCATTGAAACTTATAAAATTCTAACAGGACTAGACAGACTAGATGCAGGAAGGATGTTCCCGATGGCGGGGGAGTCCAGAACCAGAGGTCACAGTCTAAGGATAAGGGGTAAGCCATTTAGGACTGAGATGTGGAGGAATTTCTTCACCCAGAGAGTGGTGAACCTGTGGAATTCTCTACCAAACAAGGCAGTTGAGGCCAATTCATTAAATATATTCAAGAAGGAGTTAGATATATTTCTTAAGGCTAAAGGGATCAAGGGATATGGGGAGAAAGCAGGGACAGGGTACTGAATTTGGATGATCAGCCATGATCTCATTAAATGGTGGAGCAGGCTCGAGGGGCCGAATGGCCTACTCCTGCTCCTATCGTCTATGCTTCTATGTCTGTCTCTCTCTCTCTGTGTCTTTCTCATAAAAATCCAAAAGGAAAAGTGATCCAACCATGTCTAACAAAAGAAATTAAAGCCAGTATTAAGTCAAAGGAGGAAGCTTATAAAGTTGCCAGAAAAAGTGGTCAGCCTGAGGATTGGGATCTTTTTAGAAATCAGCAAAGGGGGACCAAGAAATTGATAAAGAAAGGGAAAATGGAATATGAGCACAAACTAGCAAAAAATATAAAAACGGATTGTAAAAGCTTCTATAGGTATGTGAAAAGGAAAAGACTGGCGAAGGTAAATGTAGGTCCTTTACAGTCAGAGACAGGAATTTATAATGGGGAATGAGGAAATGGCGGAGAAATTCAATAAATACTTTGTTTCTGTCTTCACGGAGGAAGACACAAAAAACCTCCCAGAAATACGAGAAAACCAAGGGTGTGGTGAGAATGAGAAACTTAAAGAAATTATTATTAGCAAAAAAACAGTACTAGCAAAATTAATGGGACTAAAAGTCGATAAATCCCAAGGACTGGATGACTTACATCCTAGGGTTTTGAAAGAGGTGGCCATTGGGATAGTGGACGCATTGGTTGTCATCTTCCAAAATTCTATAGATTCTGGAATGGTTCCTGCAGATTGGAGGATAGCAAATGTAACCCCGCTATTTAAGAAAGGAGGGAGAGAGAAAACGGGGAACTACAGACCTGTTAGCCTCACATCAGTAGTTGGGAAAATGCTGGAATCTATTATAAAGAATGCAATAACTGGGCACTTAGAAACTAATAGTAAGATTGGGCAGAGTCAACATGGATTTATGAAAGGGAAGTCCTGTTTGACAAACCTATTGGAGTTCTTTGAGGATGTAACTAGTGGAGTAGGCAAAGGGGAACTGGTAGATGTGGTGTATCTGGATTTTCAGAAGGCCTTCGATAAGGTCCCACACAAGAGGTTGGTGAACAAAATTAGGGCACATGGAATTGGGGGTAATATACTAGCATGGATTGAGAATTGGTTAACAGACAGAAAACAAAGAGTAGGGATAAACGGATGAGGGGACTAAATGTAACAGTTCCAAATTTGCTGATAATACAAAGCTAGGTGGCAGTGTCAGTTGTGAAGAGGATGTGAAGAGGCTTCAAGGGGATCTCGACAGGTTCAGTGAGTGGGCGAGAACATGGAAGATGGAATATAATGTGGATAAATGTGAAGTTATCCACTTTGGTAGAAAAAACAGAAAGGCAGAGTATTTCCTAAATGGTGAAAGATTGGGGAATGCAGATGCTCAAAGGGACCTGGGTATCCTTGTACATGAGTCACTGAAAGTGAATGTGCAGGTGCAGCAAGCCATTAGGAAGGCAAATGGTATGCTGGCCTTCATTACAAGAGGATTAGAGTACAGGAGTAAAGAAGTCTTACTCCAATTATATAGGGCCTTGGTGAGACCACACCTGGAGTACTGTGTACAATTTTGGTCTCCTTACCTAAGGAAGGATATACTTGCCATAGAGGGAGTGCAACGAAGGTTCACGAGATTGATTCCTGGGATGGCGGGACTGTCGTATGAGAAGAGATTGAGTAAACTAGGCCTGTATTCTCTTGAATTCAGAAGAATGAGAGGGGATCTCATTGAAGCATACAAAATTATTACAGGGCTTGATAGGATGGATGCTGGGAGAATGTTTCCCTTGGCTGGGGAGTCTAGAACCAGGGGCCACAGCCTTAGGATAAAGGGTAGGCCATTCAGGACTGAGATGAGAAGAAATTTCTTCACACAGAGGGTGGTGAATCTTTGGAATTCTCTACCCCAGAGGGCTGTGGAGGCTCAATCATTGGGTATATTCAAAACAGAAGTCGATAGATTTCTGACTAGTAAGGGCATCAAGGGATATGGCGATAGGGCCGGTGAATGGAGTTGAGGTCGATGATCAGCCATGATCTCATTGAATGGCAGAGCAGGCTCAAAGGGCCGAATGGCCTACTCCTGCTTCTATTTCTTATGATCTCTCTCTCTCTCTCCCACTCTCTCTCCCTCTGTCTCTCTCTGCATCTCTCCCTCTCTCTCCCACCTCTCTCGCTACCCCTCTCTCTCTCCCTCTCTGTCTCTCTGTCTCACTCTCTGTCTCTCTCTCCCTCTGTGTCGCTCTGTCTCTCTCCCTCTCTCCCTCCCTGCAGATCGGAACAGAGTATTAAACTGCGAGTTTGGTGAGTGAGGGAGTTCGGGGAGGGAGGTGTTCCTTTCTTTTTCCATCTTTGTCAGCTTCCAGGAGAGCAGGAGCTAAAAAGCTGCACAAGAGGGGACAGAGAACCAGCGGTGAGTATTTCTACAGTATTTCTACATTCCAGTCATTAAAGTAAAAGTAAGGTCTCTAGTTTAGAGCAAGTAGTGTTTAAAGGGAAGTAAGGTCCCTAGTGTATTTAATGTTCTTTAATTTAAAGGGAGTAAATTAAGGGTAGGACATGGCAGGGCAGCTCGGCAGTGTGGAGTGCTCCTCCTGTGCTATGTTGGAAGTCAGGGACACTTTCGGTGTCCAGGGCGAACACATGTGCAGGAAGTGTCTCCAGCTGCAGCTACTCGAAATCTGCGTTTCGGAGCTGGAGCTGCGGCTGGAGTCACTGTGGAGGATCCGCGAAGCTGAGATCTTCGTGGATAGCACGTTTAACAAGGTGGTCACACCGCAGGTAAAGAGTGCACAGGCAGACAGGGAGTGGGTGACCACCAGACAGAGTAAAAGAACTAGGAAGGTAGTGCAGAAGTTCCCTGGGTCCATCTCCATCTCCGACAGATTTTCCATTTTGAATACTGCTGGGGGAGATGGTTTCTCGGGAATGCAGCAAGAGCCAAGTCCGTGGCATTATGAGTGGCTCAGCTGCACAGGAGGGGAGGAAAAAGAGTGGAAGAGCAATAGTGATAGGGGATTCTATCGTAAGGGGAACAGATAAACGTTTCTGTGGCCGCAGACGTGACTCCAGGATGGTATGTTGCCTCCCTGGTGCCAGGGTCAAGGATGTCACTGAACGGCTGCAGGGCATTCTGAAGGGGGAGGGCGAACAGTCAGAGGTCGTGGTTCACATTGGTACCAACGACATGGGTAGAAAGAGGGATGAGGTCCTGCAACAAGAATTTAGGGAGCTAGGTAGCAGATTAAAAAGCAGGACCTCAAAGGTTGTAATCTCTGGATTACTCCCGGTGCCACGTGCTAGTGAGTATAGGAATAGGAGGATACATAGATACATAGATACATAGAAGATAGGAGCAGGAGTAGGCCATCCGGCCCTTCGAGCCTGCTCCGCCATTTAATGAGATCATGGCTGATCCTCCAATTCAGTATCCCGTCCCCACCTTCTCTCCGTAACCCTTAACCCCTTTTGCCTGTAGAAATATATCTAATTCCCTCTTAATTATATTTAATGAGCTGGCGTACACTGCCCTCTGTGGCAATGAGTTCCACAGGTTCACCACCCTCTGAGTGAAGAAATTCCCCCTCATTTCTGTCCTAAATGGTTTAGCCCTTATCCTTAAATTATGTCCTCTAGTTCTGTTCTCACCCGCCAAGGGAAACATTCCTTCTGCATCTAGTCTGTCTAGACCTGTCAGAATTTTATACACTTCTATGAGGTCCCCTCTCAATCTTCTAAACTCCAGTGTGTACATCCCTAAACTACATAGTCTCTCCTCATAGGTCAATCCCGCCATTCCTGGTATCAGCCTGGTGAATCGCCGCTGCACCCCCTCCATGGCAAGAACATCTTTCCTCAGATGAGGCGACCAAAACTGTACACAGTACTCGAGGTGTGGTCTCACCAGTGCCCTGTACAGCTGCAGCAAGGTATCCCTGTTCCTGTATTCCAACCCTTTTGCTATGAAGGCCAGCATACCGTTTGCCTTCTTGATCGCCTGTTGCACCTGCATGCTCGCCTTCAGTGACTGGTGTACAAGAACACCCAGGTCTCTCTGTACTTCCCCCTCTCCCAATTTATTGCCATTTAAATAATAATTTGCCCTCCCGTTCCTGCATCCAAGGTGGATAACTTCGCACTTGTCCACATTATAGTGCATCTGCCATTTATCCGCCCAATCACCCAGTCTGTCCAAATCGCTCTGGAGCTTCCTGGTCTCCTCCTCTGAGCCCACCCCCCCTCCTAGTTTAGTGTCGTCTGCAAATTTGGAAATGCTGCATCCGACTCCCTGATCCAGGTCATTAATGTAAATTGTGAACAGCTGGGGACCCAGGACAGATCCCTGTGGTACCCCACTTGTTACTGCCTGCCATTCAGAAAATGAGCCGTTTATTCCAACTCTCTGTTTTCTATCTGACAGCCAGTTCTCTATCCACGTCAATACTTTCCCCTTTATCCCATGAGCTTCAATTTTCCCTGCTAATCTTTTATGTGGGACCTTATCGAAGGCCTTTTGGAAGTCCAGGTACACCACATCTACTGGCTCTCCCCCATCTATTTTACCAGTTACTCCCTCAAATATTAGAGCAGATGAATGCGTGGCTAAAGAGTTGGTGCAGGAGGGAGGGCTTTAGTTTCCTGGATCACTGGGTCTGCTTCTGGGGAAGGTGGGACCTGTACAAGTCGGACGGGTTGCACCTGAACCGGAACGGGACCAACATCCTTGCGGGGAGGTTTGCTAGTACTGTTGGGGGGGGTTTAAACTAACTTGGCAGGGGGATGGGATACGGAGTGGAGCTATAGTAGGGGGTGATGCACAGCCAACTATAGAGGAAAAAACAAGTCAGCCTGAAAGGCAGAGCAAATATGTAACGGCACAAGGGAGTATGGCAAGGCTGGATGGCATTTATTTTAATGCAAGGAGTCTTACAAGTAAGGTAGATGAATTGAAGGTGTTGATGAACACATGGGAGTACGATATTGTTGCTATCACAGAGACATGGTTGAGGGAGGGGCAGGACTGGCAGCTCAATATTCCGGGGTATAGAATCTTCAGGCGAGACAGAGGGGGGTGTAAAAGAGGAGGGGGTGTCGCAATATTAATCAAGGAGTCAATTACTGCTGTAAGGAGGGATGATATCTTAGCAGGTTCCTCTTATGAGGCCATATGGGTAGAACTTAAAAACAAAAAGGGGGCAAGCACTTTGCTGGGAGTGTACTATAGGCCCCCAAACAGTCAGGGGGAGATAGAGGAACAGATATGTAGGCAAATCTCAGAGAAGTGTAGAAATAATAGGGTAATAATAGTAGGGAATTTCAACTTCCCCAATATTAACTGGGATAGTCAGAGTGTGAAAGGCTTAGAGGGTGCGGAATTCTTAAAGTGCATCCAGGAGAGCTTTTTGAGCCAGCATGTAGAAAGTCCTACAAGAGAGGGGGTGGTACTGGACCTAATTCTAGGGAATGTAGCCGGGCAAGTGGTAGAAGTGTCAGTAGGAGAGCATTTTGGTGACAGTGACCATAATTCAGTGAGATTTAAGGTAGTCATGGAAAAGGACAAAGATGGACCGGAAATAAAGGTTCTAATTTGGAGGAAAGCCGATTTTAATATGATAAGGCAGGATCTGGCCAAAGTGGACTGGGATCAGCTACTTGTAGGAAAATCCACATCAGAGCAGTGGGAGTCTTTCAGAAAGGAAATAGAGAGAGTACAACGGCAACATGTTCCCGTAAAGGTCAAGGGTGGGACCAACAAGCCCAGGGAACCCTGGATGTCAAGGGATATACAAGAATGGATTAGGAAAAAAAGGGAGGCTTTTGGCAGATACAAAGGACTAAAAACAGTGGAAGCCCTAGAGGAACTCATTGCCACAGAGGGCAGTGTACGCCAGCTCATTAAATATATTTAAGAGGGAATTAGATATATTTCTACAGGCAAAAGGGGTTAAGGGTTACGGAGAGAAGGCGGGGACGGGATACTGAATTGGAAGATCAGCCATGATCTCATTAAATGGCGGAGCAGGCTCGAAGGGCCGGATGGCCTACTCCTGCTCCTATCTTCTATGTATCTATGTATCTCAGAGTATAGAAAGTGCAGGGGGGTACTTAAAAAAGAAATTAGGAGAGCGAAGAGGGGGCATGAAAAAACACTGGCGGGCAAAATAAAGGAAAATCCCAAGGTGTTTTATAAGTATATTAAGGGCAAGAGGATAACCAGGGAAAGAGTAGGGCCCATTAGGGACCAAAGTGGCAATCTGTGTGTAGAGCCGGAAGATGTAGGTGGGGTTTTAAATGAATATTTTGCATCTGTGTTCACTATGGAGAAGGACGATGTAGGCACAGAAATCAGGCAGGGGGATTGTGATATACTTGAACAAATTAGTATTGAGAGGGAGGAGGTACTAGCGGTTTTAGCGGGCTTAAAAGTGGATAAATCCCCAGGCCCAGACGAGATGTATCCCAGGCTGCTGTGTGAGGCAAGGGAGGAGATTGCAGGGGCTCTGACACAAATTTTCAGAACCTCTCTGGCCACAGGGGAGGTGCCAGAACACTGGAGAACAGCTAACATAGTACCATTATTCAAGAAGGGTAGTAGGGATAAACCAGGGAATTATAGGCCAGTGAGCCTAACATCAGTGGTAGGGAAATTATTGGAAAAAATTCTGAGGGACAGAATTAGTCTCCACTTGGAGAGGCAAGGATTAATCAAGAATAGTCAGCATGGCTTTGTCAGGGGGAGATCATGTCTGACCAATTTGATTGAATTTTTCGAGGGGGTGACTAGGTGTGTGGATGAGGGTAGTGCAGTTGATGTGGTCTACATGGACTTCAGTAAGGCTTTTGACAAAGTCCCGCATGGGAGACTGGTCAAGAAGGTAAGAGCCCATGGGATCCAGGGCAACTTGGCACATTGGATCCAAAATTGGCTTAGTGGCAGGAGGCAGAGGGTGCTGGTCGAAGGTTGTTTTTGTGACTGGAAGCCTGTGTCCAGTGGTGTACCGCAGGGATCGGTGCTGGGTCCTTTGCTGTTTGTAGTGTACATTAATGATTTAGATATGAATGTAGGAGGTATGATCAGTAAGTTCGCAGATGACACGAAAATTGGTGGGGTGGTAAATAGCGAGGAGGGAAGCCTCAGGCTACAGGACGTTATAGACGGGTTGGTCAGATGGGCAGAACAGTGGCAAATGGAATTTAACCCTGAAAAGTGTGAGGTGATGCATTTTGGGAGGACTAACAAGGCAAGGAATACACAATGAATGGTAGGACCCTAGGAAGGACAGAGGATCAGAGGGACCTTGGTGTGCATGTACATAGATCCCTGAAGGCAGCAGGACAGGTAGATAAGGTGGTTAAAAAGGCATATGGGATACTTGCCTTCATTAGCCGAGGCATAGAATATAAGAGCAGGGAGGTTATGATGGAGCTGTACAAAACACTAGTTAGGCCACAGCTGGAATACTGTGTGCAGTTCTGGTCGCCACACTATAGGAAGGATGTGATTGCATTGGAGAGGGTGCAGAGGAGATTCACCAGGATGTTACCTGGGCTGGAGCGCTTCAGCTATGAAGAGAGACTGGACAGGCTGGGGTTGTTTTCCTTAGAGCAGAGATGGCTGAGGGGGGACCTGATTGAGGTGTACAAAATTATGAGGGGCATAGATAGGGTAGATAGAAATGAACTTTTCCCCTTAGTAGAGGGGTCAATAACCAGGGGGCATAGTTTCAAGGTAAGGGGCAGGAGGTTTAGAGGGGATTTGAGGAAAAACCTTTTCACCCAGAGGGTGGTTGGAATCTGGAACTCACTGCCTGAAAGGGTGGTAGAGGCAGGACCCTCACAACATTCAAGAAGCATTTAGATGAGCACCTGAAACGCCATAGCATACAAGGCTACGGACCAAGTGCTGGAAAATGGGATTAGAATAGACAGGGCTTGATGGCCGGCGCGGACACGATGGGCCGAAGGGCCTCTTTCTGTGCTGTATAACTCTATGACTCTATTCAGACCATTAAACGGCGGGGGGGGGGGGGGGACTGTAAGGAAATGGTTCATTCTTAAAATTTAGTTTTAACTTTTGTTAAGTACGTTTCTGTAAGAAGGACAGTTTAAATGAAAAGGCGTTCCAGTCAGAGAAGCTGCAGTTGATGGAGTCAGTGCACAGGAACCGAACAAACAAGCACAGGTGTTGCTGATCAGAGATTCAGCTCTAGCCTTGAACAGGCAGCTGCCATGGGTTTGGAAAATTAGCGAGTGTGAGTTAAACTATGGGATTTATTCTTGTTAAAACTGAAGTACAGCTAATTGGATGAGGTAATACTTTGAAGAGTGAGAGAAAGGTATTAACAGAGTGGGGTTCGAATAGATACTCCAGAATTCGACAACCAACC
This sequence comes from Squalus acanthias, assembly GCA_030390025.1. Taxonomy (NCBI): domain Eukaryota; kingdom Metazoa; phylum Chordata; class Chondrichthyes; order Squaliformes; family Squalidae; genus Squalus; species Squalus acanthias. Next base: position 69,748 of record JASTWF010001111.1, on the reverse strand, counting down.
TCCCCAGCGCAATGCTGTGACCTGGTGAATTCCCCGGTAATTCATTTTATCGTAAGTTTCTCAAGTATATGTGTGATTATTATCAGTAATAGTTATAAAGAAAGAAAGACTCCCATTTCTACAGCGCCTTTCACGACCACCGGACGTCCCAAAGCGCTTTACAGCCAATGAAGTATTTTTGAAGTGTAGTCACTGTTGTAATGTGGGAAACGCGGCAGCCAATTTGCGCACAGCAAGCTCCCACAAACAGCAATGTGATAATGACCAGATAATCGGTTTTTGTTATGTTGATTGAGGGATCAATATTGGCCCCAGGACACTGGGGATAACTCCCCTGCTCTTCTTCGAAATAGTGCCATGGGATCTTTTACATCCACCTGAGAGCAGGTGGGGCCTTGGTCTAATGTCTCATCCGAAAGACGGCACCTCCGACAGTGCAGCACTCCCTCAGTACTGCAATAATAGTTATCATTGTATATGTGTGATTATTAATAAGAGTGGCTTTATTGTGTGCTTAATTCCTATGAAACTCAATAAATGCCTTTGAACTGCATTAACTTGTGGAATAATTTATAAATTTATGAGTAAGAACATCCATTCCCCAACAAAGGGATTGGGAGTGAAGGGATTGTGATTTTTTATATTAGTTTATGGCATGTGGGCGTCGCTGGCAAGGCCAGCATTTATTGCCCATCCCTAGTTGCCCTTGAGAAGGTGGTGGTGAGCCGCCTTCTTGAACCGCTGCAGTCCGTGTGGTGATGGTGCTCCCACTGTGCTGTTAGGGAGAGAGTTCCAGGATTTTGACCCAGCGACGATGAAGGAACGGCCGATATATTTCTAAGTCAGGATGGTGTGTGACTTGGAGGGGAACTTGCAGGTGGTGGTGTTCCCATGCACCTGCTGCCCTTGTCCTTCTAGGTGGAAGAGGTTGTGGGTTTGGGAGGTGCTGCCGAAGAAGCCTTGGCGAGTTGCTGCAGTGCATCTTGTAGATGGTACACACTGCAGCCACGGTGCACCGGTGGTGGAGGGAGTGAATGTTTAAGGTGCTGGAAGGGGGGCCGATCAAGTGGGCTGCTTTATCCTGGATGGTGTTTTTGGAGCTGCACTCATCCAGGCAAGTGTTTCATCACACTCCTGACTTGTGCCTCGTAAATGGTGGAAAGGCTTTGGGGAGTCAGGAGGTGAGACACTCGCCACAGAATACCCAGCCTCTGACCTGCTCTTGTTGCCACAGTAGTTATGTGGCTGGTCCAGTTAAGTTTCTGGTCAACGGTGACCCCCCCAGGATGTTGATGGTGGGGGATTCGGAGATGGGAGTGGCTAGACTCTCTCTTGTTAGAGATGGTTATGCCCTGGCACTTTTGTGGTGCGAATGTTACTTGCCACTTATCAGCACAACCTGGGATGTTGTCTGCATGCGGGCAGGGACTGCTTCATTATCTGTGTGAAGGGATTGGGAGTGAAGGGATTGGGAGCAATGCAAAGCTATCCAACATCTAATACCTTACTGCGATTACTTACTGCCATTGGCCATCTCCACCCCTTCCTCTCACCCAATCCCTTCCTCTCTTTCTCTATCCCTTCCTCTCTCTTCTCTATCCCTTCCTCTCTCTCTCTCTATCCCTTCCTCTCTCTCTCTCTATCCCTTCCTCTCTCTCTCTCTCTATCCCTTCCTCTCTCTCTCTCTATCCCTTCCTCTCTCTCTCTATCCCTTCCTCTCTCTCTCTATCCCTTCCTCTCTCTCTCTATCCCTTCCTCTCTCTCTCTATCCCTTCCTCTCTCTCTCTATCCCTTCCTCTCTCTCTATCCCTTCCTCTCTCTCTCTATCCCTTCCTCTCTCTCTCTATCCCTTCCTCTCTCTCTATCCCTTCCTCTCTCTCTCTATCCCTTCCTCTCTCTCTCTATCCCTTCCTCTCTCTCTCTCTATCCCTTCCTCTCTCTCTCTATCCCTTCCTCTCTCTCTCTCTCTCTCTCTCTCTATCCCTTCCTCCCTCTCTATCCCTTCCTCTCTCTCTCTATCCCTTCCTCTCTCTCTCTATCCCTTCCTCTCTCTCTCTATCCCTTCCTCTCTCTCTCTATCCCTTCCTCTCTCTCTCTATCCCTCTCTCTCTCTATCCCTTCCTCTCTCTCTCTCTATCCCTTCCTCTCTCTCTCTCTATCCCTTCCTCTCTCTCTCTCTATCCCTTCCTCTCTCTCTCTCTATCCCTTCCTCTCTCTCTCTCTATCCCTTCCTCTCTCTCTCTATCCCTTCCTCTCTCTCTCTCTCTCTATCTATCCCTTCCTCTCTCTCTCTCCCTTCCTCTCTCTCTCTATCCCTCTCTCTCCATCCCTTCCTCTCTCTCTATCCCTTCCTCTCTCTCTATCCCTCCCTCCCTCTCTCTATATCCCTTCCTCTCTCTATCCCTTCCTCTCTCTCTCTACCCCTTCCTCTTTTTCTCTCTCTATCCCTCTCTCTCTCTATCCCTTCCTCTCTCTCTATCCCTCTCTCTCTCTCTCTCTCTCTATCCCTTCCTCTCTCTCTCTATCCCTTCCCCTCTCTCTCTATCTCTCTCTCTATCACTTCCTCTCTCTCTCTCTCCCTTCCTCTCTCTATCCCTTCCTCTCTCTTTCTATCCCCTTTTCTCTCTCTATCACCTTCTCTCTCTCTCTCCCTTCCTCTCTCTCTCTCACTATCCCTTCCCCTCTCTCTCTCTATCCCTTCCCCTCTCTCTCTCTATCCCTTCCTCTCTCTCCATCCCTTCCTCTCTCTCTATCCCTTCCTCTCTCTCTCTATCCCTTCCTCACTCTCCCTATCCCTTCCTCTCCCTATCCCTTCCTCTCCCTATCCCTTCCTCTCCCTATCCCTTCCTCTCTCTATTCCTTCCTCTCTCTCTATCCCTTCCTCTCTCTCTCTATCCCTTCCTCTCTCTATCCCTTCCTCTCTCTCTATCCCTTCCTCCCTCTCTCTATATCCCTTCCTCCCTCTCTTTCATCCTTCCTCTTTCTCTCTCTATCCCTTTCTCTCTCTCTCTCTCTATCCCTTCCCCTCTCTCTCTATCCCTTCCTCTCTCTCTCTCTATCCCTTCCTCTCTCTCTCTCTCTATCCCTTCCTCTCTCTCTCTCTCTCTATCCCTTCCTCTCTCTCTGCCCCATCCTCCACCACTTTGTCTGTTGTCTCACAGCTTCTCCAACACCCAGTTGTGGATGAGGCACAATTTGCTCCAGTTAAACTTTGGGAAGACTGAAGCCAATGTCTTCGGTCCCTGCCACAAACTCTATACCTTTGCCTCTGACTCCATTCACCTCCCTGGCCACTATCTCAGGCTGAACCAGACCGTTCACCATCTCGGCCTCCTGTTCAAAGCTGAGCTGAGTTTCTGACACCATATCCGTGGTGAGGACTGTTCCACAGGGACCTGTGTTGGGGCCGTTCTTAGTTACTATTTACAGAAATGAACTGGGGTGAGGAATTGACAGAACAAGATCGACATTTGTTGATGACACCAAATTGGGACCACGGCAGATTGTGACAAGGACCGTGCCTTTAGACAGACTGACTAACTGCCCATGAGAAGGTGGTGGTGGTGAGCCGCCTTATTGAACCACTGCAGTCCATGCGGTGAAGATACTCCCACAGTGCTGTTAGGTAGGGAGTTCCAGGATTTTGACCCAGCGATGATCAACGTTCGGCGATAAACTTCCAAGTCAGGATGGTGTGTGACTTGGAGGGGAACTTGGAGGTGGTGGTGTTCCCATGCGCCTGCTGCTCTTGTCCTTCTAGGACGTCATGGATTTGGGAGGTGCTGTCGAAGAAGCCTTGGCGAGTTGCTGCAGTGCATCTTGTAGATGGTACACACTGCAGCCATGGTGCGCCGGTGGTGGAGGGAGTGAATGTTTAAGGTGGTGCCAATCAAGTGGGCTGTTTGCCCTGGATGGTGTCAAGCTTCTTGAGTGTTGTTGGAGCTGCACTCATCCAGGCAAGTGGAGAGTATTCCATCACCCTCCTGACTTGTGCCTTGTAGATGGTGGAAAGGCTTTGGGGAGTCAGGAGATGAGACACTCGCTCTTGTAGCCACAGTATTTATGTGGCTGGTCCAGTTAAGTTTCTGGTCAATGGTGACCCCCAGAGGGGTCTGGACAGAGTAGATAGGGAGAAACTGTTCCCATTGGCAGAAGGGTCGAGAACCAGAGGACACAGATTTAAGGTGATTGGCAAAAGAACCAAAGGCGACATAAGAAAAAACTGTTTTACGCAGGGAGTGGTTAAGTCCTGGAATGCACTGCCTGAATGGGTGGTGGAGGCAGACTCAATCTTATCTTTCAAAAGAGAGTTGGATAAGTATCTGAAGGAAAAAAATTTGCAGGGCTACGGGGAAAGGGACCAGCTGAGAGTCGGCACGGGCTCAATGGGGCGAATGACCTTCTTCCGTGCTGTAACCATTCTATGATTCTATGATGATGGTGGGGGATTCGGCAATGGTAATGCCATTGAATGTCAAGGGGAGGTGGTTAGACTTTCTCTTGTTGAAGATAGTCATTGCCTGGCACTTATGTGGCGTGAATGCTACTTGCCACTTATCAACCCAAGCCTGAATGTTGTCCAGGTCTTGCTGCATGCAGCCATGGACTGCTTCATTATGAGGAGTTGCGAATGGAACTGAACACTGTGCAGTGATCAGCGAATGTCCCCACTTCTGACCTTATGATGGAGGAAAGGTCATTGATGAAGCAGCTGAAGATGGTTGGGCCTCGGACACTGCCCTGAGGAACTCCTGCAGCGATGTCCTGGGGCTGAGATGATTGGCCTCCAAGAACCACAACCATCTTTCTTTGTGCTAGTTATGACTCCAGCCAGTGGAGAGTTATCCCCGATTCCCAGTGACTTCAATTTTACTTCTGCTCCTTGATACCACACTTGGTCAAATGATGTCAAGGGCAGTCACTCTCACCTCACCTCTGGAATTCAGCTCTTTTGTCCATGTTTGGACCAAGGCTGTAATGAGGTCTAGAGCCATGTGGTCCTGGCGGAACCCAAACTGACCACTTTGGTTGGAAAAATAAAAAAGCAAATTATTATTTAAATAGGGAGAGATTACAGAGGGATCTGGGGGTCCTTGTACATGAATCACAAAAAGTTAGCATGCAGGTACAGCAAGTAATTAGGAAGACAAATGGAATGTTGGCCTTTATTGCAAAGGGAATGGAGTATAAAAGTAGGGAAGTCTTGCTACAACTGTACAGGGCGTTGGTGAGACCACACCTGAAGTACTGCGTACAAATTTGGTCTCCTTATTTAAGGAAGGATATACTTGCATTGGAGGCAGTTCAGAGAAGGTTCACGAGGTTGATTCCGGAGATGAAGGGGTTGTCTATGAAGAAAGGTTGAGCAGGTTGGGCCTATACTCATTGGAGTTTAGAAGAATGAGAGGGGATCTTATTGAAACATATAAGATTCTGAGGGGGCTTGACAGGGTAGATGCAGAGAGGATGTTTCCCCTCGTGGGGGAATCTAGAACTAGGGGGTATAATTTCAGAATAAGGGGTCACCCATTTAAAACGGAGATGAGGAGGAATTTCTTCTCTCAGAGGGTCGTAAATCTTTGGAATTCTCTTCCCCAGAGAGCTGTGGAGGCGGAGTCATTGAATATATTCAAGGCGGAGATAGACAGATTTTTGAACGATAAGGGAGTCAAGGGTTATGGGGAGCAGGCAGGGAAGTGGAGTTGAGGCCAAGATCAGATCAGCCATGATCTTATTGAATGGCGGAGCAGGCTCGAGGGGCCGAATGGCCGACTCCTGCTCCTACGTTTTATGTTCTTATGTTAAGTATTGGATAAAAGGTTATTGGTGAGTAAGTGCTGCTTGATAGCACTGTCGACAACACCTTCCATCACTTCGCTGATAATTGAGAGTAGACTGATGGGGCGGTAATTGGCGAAATTGGATTTGTTCTGCTTTTTGTGGCTAGGACATCCCTGGGCAGTTTTACACTTTGTTGGGTAGATGCCAGAGGGGACCTCAGGAGGAGGCCGAGATGAATCATCCACTCGGCACTTCTGTTTTGCCAGACTGTCTTGTGATCTCCCTCCCTTTCAATAGTCTATAAATATCCTCTGAGTTGAACCCCACCCTTTCCATGTTTTTGTTCCTCACCACATGAAGTACTTGGAATCATCGTTCCCTATGTGAGGAGGGCTAGGAATATGTATGTCGTTATATCAGAACTCTGCCCCCTCACCACTCGGCTGAATGTGGGAGTTTGAATTACAACAGCAAATCTCATAAAACAAAACAGCACAAACTGACTGACAAAACTACAACATGTCAGTCAGTTTGTTAGAGAACCTTATCTTTTGGGAAAAGAGGTGCAGGAGGAGTTTTCTCTCATTCCTGGGATGTGGGCGTCGTTGGCAAGGCCGGCATTTATTGCCCATCTCTCGTTGCCCTTGAGAAGGTGGTGGTGAGATGCCTTCTTGAACCAATAGTGTTTTTATACAACTGAGTGTCTTGTTGGGCCAATTCAGAGGGCAGTTTACAGTCAACCAGGCTGGTGTGGGACTGGAGTCACATGTAGGCCAGATCGGGTAAGGACGGCAGGTTTCCTTCCCGAAAGGACATTAGTGAACCAGTTGGGTATTTACGAGAATCCGACAGCTTCATGGTCACTTTTACTGATAGTTTTTTATTAGCAGATTTATTAAACTGAATTCACGTTCTGTGGATTATTAGTCCAGACCCTGGGTTACTAGTTCAGTAACAGAAGCACGACACAAGCAAACCCATAGCTAATGTCTAATGCTGCGTGTCTGAGGGACCGAGTACACCTTTGGTCTCGGGGCTCCTGGAGGTGCTGTCTACCCGAGGACTGAAATACTCTTTGGACCTATGGTTCCCAAAGCTCTCCACCACTGGGGGTTCCCAGTGATTCGTCAATAACTCCATTATCCTTGAATCATGTGACTGCCAGGGTGCTAGGAGGCGAGCTAGATTGACTTTTGATCTTTTTTCGTCCAGCAATTCCTATCTTCCGATGAATGGATTTTACAAAGTTCACCCTGGGGTTTCAAACACCGAGTCCCTCCTTTATTGCAAATAAACCTGACAGCTCCATTTCAAACTCTGCTGGTAAAAGTGTTTCAGCAGCTGCAGTCGCTTTGAGCAGTGAGCTCCCCAGAGTCTGGGAGTCAATGCCAGCACATGTTCACTCTGCTCTCTGGTTTAACTGGAGCTCTGAGGTACAGGCCAGCTGGTCGTTGGCTAAGATTGGCACATATTAGACTTCAACACACCGACCGGGAGGAACTGTCTCAGTTCAGGTCAGCTCAGCACCCACTGCAGGGACCGGCACATCACCCACTGCAGGGACCGGCACATCACCCACTGAAGGGACCGGCTCAGCACCCACTGAAGGGACCGGCACATCACCCACTGAAGGGACCGGCTCAGCACCCACTGAAGGGACCGGCTCAGCACCCACTGAAGGGACCGGCTCAGCACCCACTGAAGGGACCGGCACATCACCCACTGCAGGGACCGGCACATCACCCACTGCAGGGACCGGCACAGCACCCACTGAAGGGACCGGCTCAGCACCCACTGAAGGGACCGGCACATCACCCACTGAAGGGACCGGCTCAGCACCCACTGAAGGGACCGGCTCAGCACCCACTGCAGGGACCGGCACATCACCCACTGCAGGGACCGGCACATCACCCACTGCAGGGACCGGCACAGCACCCACTGCAGGGACCGGCTCATCACAACTTGTGGAACTCTGGTGCTCAAGTGTGAAAAACACGACAATCAACTTTATATTTGTGCAAATGGATTGCCGGTTCCCCACCATTTTCTGCTAATCACCCACTCTGTGCCGGTCATGTGACAAATGCTAAATAAACAACGGCAGTAACTGCAATGCTCAGAAACCATCCGCTCATCTGAAAACATTTCTGCCTGTAATCAGTGTACATCAAACATTGGAGAAAGTAACTTGTGATGGCAGGACTGCAGACTGTTAGAAGCAAGCAATCTGATTGTTTAATATTAAACAAATGTTCAATCCCAGTGATTCTGGGTTAAAATGCTGACATTTGATATGTATGGAAAAAAGTGCTGGGAGCAGAGCCCCTCCCTGGATCAGTTACTGCTGCTTTATCTAGAATACAAAGCCAAGCTGGAGAAGCTGGAGTGATCCTCTATTACAAAGAGAGTGGAAGAAAGCTCTGCAAACAGGATCTATCAGATGTTTTGTGTGTGCGATACAAACAGCAGAAGATTGTTTGGATCATCAAGATCAGGAGATAGCGGCGTCAGAGCTTCCTGTGCATGTCTGCAGTAATAAAACGCTACATGCCATTCTCTGGTTTCCAGCAGGTATAAGTGCCATGCAGTATACATTATTTTCCATTTTTTTTACATTCTATTTGCGATGTGTAAACATTAAAGTAGCTGCTTCGTTTAAATTGTTAAGAAATATTCAGATATGTAAATTTCAAACCCCTGCTTGTACAGCAATCACTTCTACCCAAACCTATGGCAAAATCGTTTCACAATGTCAACAGCGGGCGATGAACTGGGAATGGAACTGAACTTGGTTTGTGTGATTTCTTATGTTCTTATTGCCCAAAGCAGCAGCTCCCCAGGGCCAGGGTCAGGGCCAGTGTCAGGGCTAGTTCTGTGGCAGGGCCAGGGTCAGGGCCAGTGTCAGGGCTAGTTCTGTGGCAGGGCCAGGGCCAGTGTCAGGGCCAGTTCTGTGGCAGGGCCAGGGCCAGTGTCAGGGCTAGTTCTGTGGCAGTGCCAGGGCCAGTGTCAGGGCTAGTTCTGTGGCAGGGCCAGGGCCAGGGCCAGTGTCAGGGCCAGTTCTGTGGCAGGGCCAGGGCCAGTGTCAGGGCTAGTTCTGTGGCAGGGCCAGGGCCAGTGTCAGGGCTAGTTCTGTGGCAGCAGCTCCATATTTCATTCCCAGTTGCCCCAGCTCCGGCTCTCTCCAGCAGCTGCCAGTTCTGAGCGGAGATCCTGGTTCATACTTGGAGTAGCTGGTGTTGCACCTCCTGTAAGTAGTCTCTTCCACAGCAGCTCTCCCATGCCTGCATTCCATGTGTGCCCTGAATGGGCTGGCTAACTGTGCAAGGCTGACACAAGCAGCAACAGAGTGAATGATCCATGCACAGCCTAAACTGGAAATTAAAGTTGTTATTTCCTAATAGCAAACCAGATACAAAGGACCATGTTACACACAGGATAATGGACAGAGCGGAGTGTGTTACACAGGATAATGGACAGAGCGGAGTGTGTTACACAGCATAATGGACAGAGCGGAGTGTGTTACACAGGATAATGGACAGAGTGAAGGGTGTTACACAGGATAATGGACAGAGCGGAGTGTGTTACACAGGATAATGGACAGAGCGGAGTGTGTTACACACAGGATAATGGACAGAGTGGAGTGTGTTACACAGGATAATGGACAGAGCGGAGTGTGTTACACACAGGATAATGGACAGAGCGGAGTGTGTTACACAGGATAATGCAGAGTAGAGTATGTTACACACAGGATGACACAGTCGAGGCATGTTACACACAAGGTAACATACAGCCCAGAGTTTGTTACATGCTGGATAATGCACAGACTGGAACTTGTTATACACAAGATAACACACGTCCTATGTTACATACAGCTCAGTAAGATTCATATAGGATAACCCTGATCCAGTGTGTTACACACAGGCTTATATACTGTCCCAAATGTGTTACACGTAGAATAATGCATAGTCCAGAGTGTATTATACACAGGATAATGCACAGCCTGGAGAGAGTCACACACAGGATAATGCAGAGTGGAGTGTGCCAGGCAGGATAACGTAAAGTTCAGAAAAAATTACGCAGAGGTTAACATACAGCCCAGAGTGTCCCACACGTTAACATATAACCCACACAGGTTAATGCACAGCCAAGTGCTGATCATACACAGGATGGAGTGTGTTACACAGGATAACATGCAGCCATGAGCATGTAGCAGATGGCATAACAGACAGTGTGCAACAAAGGATAACAGACAGCCCAGATACCACATCCTCTGGTGGCTCAAATGAAGCTTCACATAAGATAACCCATCATCTGCAGCGTATTAAACTTGGAAAAACACAGTCTGGATATACACACAGAATAATAAATGCAAATTGTGTTAGAAACAGCATAATGCAGTGCCGTGTATACATGGGATAATATACAGTCCTGAGTGTGTTTTACACGCAGTCCAAAGCATGTTTCACAAGGGGTAGCAGTGCAGGTGATGTCATATAGGAGAACATATAGCCCCGTGAGTTACACACGAGAATAACCAGGCACCACGGTATATCGCCCCACCCCCCAGTCACTCTCATCAACCACACGTATCCTCCAATTAGCCTTGCTCCGCGGTGTATCTGTTCACTCACTCTCCGCACTGTAACCCCCGCTCACTCTCCGCACTGTAACCCCCGCTCACTCTCCGCACTGTAACCCCCGCACTGTAACCCCCGCTCACTCTCCGCACTGTAACCCCCGCACTGTAACCCCCGATCACTCTCCGCACTGTAACCCCCGCTCACTCTCCGCACTGTAACCCCGCTCACTCTCCGCACTGTAACCCCCCGCTCACTCTCCGCACTGTAACCCCCGCTCACTCTCCGCACTGTAACCCCCGCACTGTAACCCCCGCTCACTCTCCGCACTGTAACCCCGCACTGTAACCCCCGCTCACTCTCCGCACTGTAACCCCGCACTGTAACCCCCGCTCACTCTCCGCACTGTAACCCCCGCTCACTCTCCGCACTGTAACCCCGCACTGTAACCCCCGCTCACTCTCCGCACTGTAACCCCGCACTGTAACCCCCGCTCACTCTCCGCACTGTAACCCCGCTCACTCTCCGCACTGTAACCCCCGCTCACTCTCCGCACTGTAACCCCGCACTGTAACCCCCGCTCACTCTCCGCACTGTAACCCCCGCTCACTCTCCGCACTGTAACCCCCGCTCACTCTCCGCACTGTAACGCCCCGCTCACTCTCCGCACTGTAACCCCGCTCACTCTCCACACTGTAACCCCGCACTGTAACCCCCGCTCACTCTCCGCACTGTAACCCCCGCTCACTCTCCGCACTGTAACCCCCGCTCACTCTCCGCACTGTAACCCCCGCTCACTCTCCGCACTGTAACCCCGCACTGTAACCCCCGCTCACTCTCCGCACTGTAACCCCCGCTCACTCTCCGCACTGTAACCCCCGCTCACTCTCCGCACTGTAACCCCCGCTCACTCTCCGCACTGTAACCCCCGCTCACTCTCCGCACTGTAACCCCGCACTGTAACCCCCGCTCACTCTCCGCACTGTAACCCCCGCTCACTCTCCGCACTGTAACCCCCGCTCACTCTCCGCACTGTAACCCCCGCTCACTCTCCGCACTGTAACCCCCGCTCACTCTCCGCACTGTAACCCCCGCACTGTAACCCCCGCTCACTCTCCGCACTGTAACCCCCGCTCACTCTCCGCACTGTAACCCCCGCTCACTCTCCGCACTGTAACCCCCGCTCACTCTCCGCACTGTAACCCCCGCTCACTCTCCGCACTGTAACCCCGCTCACTCTCCGCACTGTAACCCCCGCTCACTCTCCGCACTGTAACCCCCGCTCACTCTCCGCACTGTAACCCCGCTCACTCTCCGCACTGTAACCCCCGCTCACTCTCCGCACTGTAACCCCCGCTCACTCTCCGCACTGTAACCCCGCTCACTCTCCGCACTGTAACCCCCGCTCACTCTCCGCACTGTAACCCCCGCTCACTCTCCGCACTGTAACCCCCGCTCACTCTCCGCACTGTAACCCCCGCTCACTCTCCGCACTGTAACCCCCGCTCACTCTCCGCACTGTAACCCCCGCTCACTCTCCGCACTGTAACCCCCGCACTGTAACCCCGCTCACTCTCCGCACTGTAACCCCCGCTCACTCTCCGCACTGTAACCCCCGCTCACTCTCCGCACTGTAACCCCGCTCACTCTCCGCACTGTAACCCCCGCTCACTCTCCGCACTGTAACCCCCGCTCACTCTCCGCACTGTAACCCCCGCTCACTCTCCGCACTGTAACCCCCGCACTGTAACCCCGCTCACTCTCCGCACTGTAACCCCGCTCACTCTCCGCACTGTAACCCCCCGCTCACTCTCGCGCTCCACACTGTAACTGAACGGACACCATTGATCAGTGTTGTATTTTGGTGAGTGTGAATCCAGTGGCTGGAGGACACCACAGACTTGATGAACGACAGACTTGTGTCTAATGTTGAGGTTTGAGTTCAGGAGACCAGCAGAGTGACGAGAATCAGCTGATGTTTTGCTCAGTAAAAGACGCCCATCTTAAATATTTCGATGAGCTTTTGCGCTCTTCTGGTGGCTGTAGAAATTGTGCAAGGCTTTTCTCAAATCTCCCCGTGAAAGTGCAATTTCATGTATGTAATGATCTGACACAATCGCACACCAGTGCACGACTCAGTGTAAAGATTAGAATAAAAGTTAAACCCCGTGAAGGTGAGCGCCAGCAATGTGGAATTACTGACGGGAGTGATCATTCAGAGAGAGGGCACAGGGGAATGGGACCCAGAACCCCTACACCCTGAACCTCGACCCCAGAACCCCGACACCCTGAACCTCGACCCCGACACCCTGAACCTCGACCCCAGAACCCCGACACCCTGAACCTCGACCCCAGAACCCCGACACCCTGAACCTCGACCCCGACACCCTGAACCTCGACCCCAGAACCCCGACACCCTGAACCTCGACCCCGACACCCTGAACCTCGACCCCAGAACCCCGACACCCTGAACCTCGACCCCGACACCCTGAACCTCGACCCCAGAACCCCGACACCCTGAACCTCGACCCCGACACCCTGAACCCCGACCCCCAGAACCTCGACCCCAGAACCCCGACACCCTGAACCTTGACCCCAGAACCCCGACACCCTGAACCTCGACACCCTGAACCTCGACCCCAGAACCCCGACCCTCGACCCCCTGAACCCCGACCCCTGAACCTCGACACCCTGAACCTCGACCCCAGAACCCCGACACCCTGAACCTCGACCCCGACACCCTGAACCCCGACCCCTGAACCTCGACCCCCAGAACCTCGACCCCAGAACCCCGACACCCTGAACCTCGACCCCGACACCCTGAACCCCGACCCCAGAACCCCGACACCCTGAACCTCGACCCCAGAACCCCGACACCCTGAACCCCGACCCCTAGAACCTCGACCCCAGAACCCCGACACCCTGAACCTCGACCCCAGAACCCCGACACTCTGAACCCCGACACCCTGAACCCCGACACCCTGAACCTCGACCCCAGAACCCCGACCCCTGAACCTCGACCCCAGAACCCCGACACTCTGAACCTCGACCCCAGAACCCCTACACTCTGAACCCCGACCCCTGAACCTCTACCCCAGAACCCCGACACCCTGAACCTCGACCCCAGAACCCCGACCCCTGAACCTCGACCCCAGAACCCCGACACACTGAACCCCGACACCCAGAACCCCGACACCCAGAATCCCGACACCCAGAACCCTGCTCGGTGATCACTGTGAACCCCATTCCCCTGGCATTTCCCTTCTCACCCCATTGCTGCCCTGTGCCCTCTCTCTGAACACTCTCCTCAGTCCCATTCCCCTGTGTCCTCTCTCTGAACGAGTTCCCCTCAGTCCCATTCCCCTGTGCCCTCTCTCTGAACGCTCTCCTCAGTCCCATTCCCCTGTGCCCTCTCTCTGAACGCTCTCCTCAGTCCCATTCCCCTGTGCCCTCTCTCTGAACGAGTTCTCCTCAGTCCCATTCCCCTGTGCCCTCTCTCTGAACGAGTTCTCCTCAGTCCCATTCCCCTGTGCCCTCTCTCTGAACGAGTTCCCCTCAGACCCATTCCCCTGTGCCCTCTCTCTGAACGCTCTCCTCAGACCCATTCCCCTGTGCCCTCTCTCTGAACACTCTCCTCAGTCCCATTCCCCTGTGCCCTCTCTCTGAACGAGTTCCCCTCAGACCCATTCCCCTGTGCCCTCTCTCTGAACGCTCCCCTCAGTCCCATTCCCCTGTGCCCTCTCTCTGAACGCTCTCCTCAGTCCCATTCCCCTGTGCCCTCTCTCTCAACGAGTTCCCCTCAGTCCCGTTCCCCTGTGCCCTCTCTCTGAACGCTCCCCTCAGTCCCATTCCCGTGCCCTCTCTCTGAACGCTCTCCTCAGTCCCATTCCCCTGTGCCCTCTCTCTCAACGAGTTCCCCTCAGTCCCATTCCCGTGCCCTCTCTCTGAACGAGTTCCCCTCAGTCCCATTCCCGTGTATTCTCTCTGAACGCTCCCCTCAGTCCCATTCCCCTGTGCCCTCTCTCTGAACGCTCTCCTCAGTCCCATTCCCCTGTGCCCTCTCTCTGAACACTCTCCTCAGTCCCATTCCCCTGTGCCCTCTCTCTGAACGTTCCCCTCAGTCCCATTCCCCTGTGCCCTCGCTCTGAACGCTCTCCTCAGTCCCATTCCCCTGTGCCCTCTCTCTGAACGCTCTCCTCAGTCCCATTCCCCTGTGCCCTCTCTCTGAACGTTCCCCTCAGTCCCATTCCCCTGTGCCCTCTCTCTGAACACTCTCCTCAGTCCCATTCCCCTGTGCCCTCTCTCTGAACGCTCTCCTCAGTCCCATTCCCCTGTGCCCTCTCTCTGAACGCTCTCCTCAGTCCCATTCCCCCGTGTCCTCTCTCTGAACGTTCCCCTCAGTCCCATTCCCCTGTGCCCTCTCTCTGAACGAGTTCCCCTCAGTCCCATTCCCCTGTGCCCTCTCTCTGAACGAGTTCCCCTCAGTCCCATTCCCCCGTGCCCTCTCTCTGAACGCTCTCCTCAGTCCCATTCCCCTGTGCCCTCTCTCTGAACACTCTCCTCAGTCCCATTCCCCTGTGCCCTCTCTCTGAACGAGTTGTCCTCAGTCCCATACCCCTGTGCCCTCTCTCTGATCGCTCTCCTCAGTCCCATTCCCCTGTGCCCTCTCTCTGAACGAGTTCCCCTCAGTCCCATTCCCCCGTGCCCTCTCTCTGAACACTCTCCTCAGTCCCATTCCCCTGTGCCCTCTCTCTGAACGCTGTCCTCAGTCCCATTCCCCTGTGTCCTCTCTCTGAACGAGTTCCCCTCAGTCCCATTCCCCTGTGCCCTCTCTCTGATCGCTCTCCTCAGTCCCATTCCCCTGTGCCCTCTCTCTGATCGCTCTCCTCAGTCCCATTCCCCTGTGCCCTCTCTCTGAACGAGTTCCCCTCAGTCCCATTCCCCTGTGCCCTCTCTCTGATCGCTCTCCTCAGTCCCATTCCCCTGTGTCCTCTCTCTGAACGCTCCCCTCAGTCCCATTCCCCTGTGCCCTCTCTCTGATCGCTCTCCTCAGTCCCATTCCCCTGTGCCCTCTCTCTGAACGCTCCCCTCAGTCCCATTCCCCTGTGCCCTCTCTCTGATCGCTCTCCTCAGTCCCATTCCCCTGTGCCCTCTCTCTCAACGAGTTCCCCTCAGTCCCATTCCCGTGCCCTCTCTCTGAACGAGTTCCCCTCAGTCCCATTCCCCTGTGCCCTCTCTCTGATCGCTCTCCTCAGTCCCATTCCCCTGTGCCCTCTCTCTGAACGAGTTCCCCTCAGTCCCATTCCCCTGTGCCCTCTCTCTGAACGAGTTCCCCTCAGTCCCATTCCCCTGTGCCCTCTCTCTGAACGCTCTCCTCAGTCCCATTCCCCTGTGCCCTCTCTCTGAACGCTCCCCTCAGTCCCATTCCCCTGTGCCCTCTCTCTGAACGCTCTCTCCTCAGTCCCATTCCCCTGTGCCCTCTCTCTGAACACTCTCCTCAGTCCCATTCCCCTGTGCCCTCTCTCTGAACGCTCTCCTCAGTCCCATTCCCCTGTGCCCTCTCTCTGAACGCTCTCCTCAGTCCCATTCCCCCGTGTCCTCTCTCTGAACGTTCCCCTCAGTCCCATTCCCCTGTGCCCTCTCTCTGAACGAGTTCCCCTCAGTCCCATTCCCCCGTGCCCTCTCTCTGAACACTCTCCTCAGTCCCATTCCCCTGTGCCCTCTCTCTGAACGAGTTGTCCTCAGTCCCATTCCCCTGTGCCCTCTCTCTGAACGAGTTCCCCTCAGTCCCATTCCCCTGTGCCCTCTCTCTGAACGCTCTCCTCAGTCCCATTCCCCTGTGCCCTCTCTCTGAACGCTCCCCTCAGTCCCATTCTCCTGTGCCCTCTCTCTGAACGCTGTCCTCAGTCCCATTCCCCTGTGTCCTCTCTCTGAACGAGTTCCCCTCAGTCCCATTCCCCTGTGCCCTCTCTCTGAACGAGTTCTCCTCAGTCCCATTCCCCTGTGCCCTCTCTCTGATCGCTCTCCTCAGTCCCATTCCCCTGTGCCCTCTCTCTGAACGAGTTCCCCTCAGTCCCATTCCCCCGTGCCCTCTCTCTGAACACTCTCCTCAGTCCCATTCCCCTGTGCCCTCTCTCTGAACGCTGTCCTCAGTCCCATTCCCCTGTGTCCTCTCTCTGAACGAGTTCCCCTCAGTCCCATTCCCCTGTGCCCTCTCTCTGATCGCTCTCCTCAGTCCCATTCCCCTGTGCCCTCTCTCTGAACGCTCACCTCAGTCCCATTCCCCTGTGCCCTCTCTCTGATCGCTCTCCTCAGTCCCATTCCCCTGTGCCCTCTCTCTGAACGCTCCCCTCAGTCCCATTCCCCTGTGCCCTCTCTCTGAACGCTCCCCTCAGTCCCATTCCCCTGTGCCCTCTCTCTGAACGCTCTCCTCAGTCCCATTCCCCTGTGCCTTCTCTCTGAACGAGTTCCCCTCAGTCCCATTCCCCTGTGCCCTCTCTCTGAACGCTCCCCTCAGTCCCATTCCCCTGTGCCCTCTCTCTGATCGCTCTCCTCAGTCCCATTCCCTATTGTTGCTGAGGCCATTTTAACATTTTCTTTCTAAGATGTGTCCAGTTTCCCGATGGATTCTGCTGCTGAATGAAGTGAATGTGTGATCAGGCTGTTGTGCAGTGAGTGTGATTGCTGAGGGACTTTGCCCGGTTGCTGTGGTTTGATGAGTGATGTATGACTGCTCACACTACCTCACTCACTCTGCGTCGCACCAGTGCAGGTGTGGGCAGTGTGAGCGTGAGTGTGAGCGTGAGCGAGTGAGGAGTGTGAGAATCTAGCTGGCACCTGAGCGTGCTGGTCTGACTGTGAGGATGAGAGGCAGGAAGCTGCAGACAGCACGGGCTGGGGCTCGACACTCACACCATTATCTTGCTGCTTGCTGGCTTTCGCTGGCCAGCTCTCTTCCTTTGGTTGCAGGGGCCTGAGATCTGGCCCTGGCACTGTTGCGAGTGTAGGCACCAGCTGGTGGGCTTGGCTGGGGTGTGAAGCCAGTCCCGGGGTAGGCCGTGTGCAGCCTCCTGTAGGTGAATGTCACCCTCCTGTGTCGGCACGGCGATGGGCTGTCAGTCCTCGACAGGGGCTTATTCCTGGGGGAAGCGCTGAGGCTCCGGGCCTGGAAGATGGGGCTTCTCGGGGGGGCCCCAGGGCTGGGAGAGCGCAGCAATCCTCGGTGGGGTCCTGGGCTTGTCGGAGGAGGGAGGGGCTGCTTTATCCGAAACTCGATCTCAACACTTGGGCTCGAACTCCCGGAACCTTTACCCGTGAAGAGCCTGAAACAGAAAACCAGAGTGAATGGCGGAAAATCAGAGTGAGGGGATACAGGGTACCCCAGAGTTATACACCGACAGACCTGTACCCACCAGTACTGTACCCCAGAGTTATACACCGACAGACCTGTACCCACCAGTACTGTACCCCAGAGTTATACAGTGACAGACCTGTACCCACCAGTACTGTACCCCAGTGTTAGTGACAGACCTGTACCCACCAGTACTGTACCCCAGTGTTATACAGTGACAGACCTGTACCCACCAGTACTGTACCCCAGTGTTATACAGTGACAGACCTGTACCCACCAGTACTGTACCCCAGTGTTATACAGTGACAGACCTGTACCCACCAGTACTGTACCCCAGTGTTATACAGTGACAGACCTGTACCCACCAGTACTGTACCCCAGTGTTATACAGTGACAGACCTGTACCCACCAGTACTGTACCCCAGTGTTACAGTGACAGACCTGTACCCACCAGTACTGTACCCCAGTGTTATACAGCGACAGACCTGTACCCACCAGTACTGTACCCCAGTGTTATATAGTGACAGACCTGTACCCACCAGTACTGTACCCCAGTGTTATACAGTGACAGACCTGTACCCACCAGTACTGTACCCCAGTGTTATACAGTGACAGACCTGTACCCACCAGTACTGTACCCCAGTGTTAAACAGTGACAGACCTGTACCCACCAGTACTGTACCCCAGAGTTATACACCGACAGACCTGTACCCACCAGTACTGTACCCCAGTGTTATACAGTGACAGACCTGTACCCACCAGTACTGTACCCCAGTGTTATACAGTGACAGACCTGTACCCACCAGTACTGTACCCCAGTGTTATACAGTGACAGACCTGTACCCACCAGTACTGTACCCCAGTGTTATAGTGACAGACCTGTACCCACCAGTACTGTACCCCAGTGTTATTCAGTGACAGACCTGTACCCACCAGTACTGTACCCCAGTGTTATACAGTGACAGACCTGTACCCACCAGTACTGTACCCCAGTGTTATACAGTGACAGACCTGTACCCACCAGTACTGTATCCCAGTGTTATACAGTGACAGACCTGTACCCACCAGTACTGTACCCCAGTGTTATACAGTGACAGACCTGTACCCACCAGTACTGTACCCCAGAGTTATACACCGACAGACCTGTACCCACCAGTACTGTACCCCAGTGTTATACAGTGACAGACCTGTACCCACCAGTACTGTACCCCAGTGTTATACAGTGACAGACCTGTACCCACCAGTACTGTACCCCAGTGTTATACAGTGACAGACCTGTACCCACCAGTACTGTACCCCAGTGTTATAGTGACAGACCTGTACCCACCAGTACTGTACCCCAGTGTTATTCAGTGACAGACCTGTACCCACCAGTACTGTACCCCAGTGTTATACAGTGACAGACCTGTACCCACCAGTACTGTACCCCAGTGTTATACAGTGACAGACCTGTACCCACCAGTACTGTACCCCAGTGTTATACAGTGACAGACTGTATCCACCAGTACTGTACCCCAGTGTTATACAGCGACAGACCTGTACCCACCAGTACTGTACCCCAGTGTTATACAGCGACAGACCTGTGCCCACCAGTACTGTACCCCAGTGTTATACAGTGACAGACCTGTACCCACCAGTACTGTACCCCAGTGTTATACAGTGACAGACCTGTACCCACCAGTACTGTACCCCAGTGTTATACAGTGACAGACCTGTATCCACCAGTACTGTACCCCAGTGTTATACAGTGACAGACCTGTACCCACCAGTACTGTACCCCAGTGTTATACAGTGACAGACCTGTACCCAGCAGTACTGTACCCCAGTGTTATACAGTGACAGACCTGTACCCAGCAGTACTGTACCGCAGTGTTATACATCGACAGACCTGTACCCACCAGTACTGTATCCCAGTGTTATACATCGACAGACCTGTACCCACCAGTACTGTACCCCAGTGTTATACAGTGATAGACCGGTACCCACCAGTACTGTACCCCAGTGTTACACAGCGAAAAACTTGTACCTACCAGTACTGTACCCCAGTGTTACACAGCGAAAGACTTGTACCTACCAGGACTGTACCCCAGTGTTATACAGTGACAGACCTGTACCCACCAGTACTGTACCCCAGTGTTATACAGTGACAGACCTGCACCCACCAGTACTGTACCAGTGTTATACAGTGACAGGGCTGAATGGGCCTCCTCCTGTTCCTGTGTATCAGGCTCGAGGGGCTGAATGGCCTCCTCCTGTTCCTGTGTAACAGGCTCGATGGGCTGAATGGCCTCCTCCTGTTGCTGTGTAACAGGCTCGAGGGGCTGAATTGCCTCCTCCTGTTCCTGTGTAACAGGCTCGAGGGGCTGAATGGCCTCCTCCTGTTGCTGTGTAACAGGCTCGAGGGGCTGAATGGCCTCCTCCTGTTCCTGTGTAACAGGCTCGAGGGGCTGAATGGCCTCCTCCTGTTCCTGTGTAACAGGCTCGAGGGGCTGAATGGGCCTCCTCCTGTTCCTGTGTAACAGGCTCGAGGGGCTGAATGGCCTCCTCCTGTTCCTGTGTAACAGGCTCGAGGGGCTGAATGGGTCTCCTCCTGTTCCTGTGTAACAGGCTCGAGGGGCTGAATGACCTCCTCCTGTTCCTGTGCGTCTTTCTCTAACAGTGAGCCACACTCCAGTCCCCCCCAGTAATCGGATTGAGCTGCAGAGTTATCGAGTCACTGAGCAGGATGTGGGTCAGCGATACAGAAGCAATTTAAGAGAGATAAATTAAATTGGCAGCGCGGCAGTCACGAGGGGCAGCCTGCTGGTGTTGTTGTGCTGGGAGGCACATTCCAGGATCAGGCCATCATGTGTCCCGTTTAACCGCAGCTTCAGGAAGGATTCTCCGACTCCTTACTTTCAAAATCCGTTTAAATGACCTCTCACCTCCCCAATGGGGCAGACCCTCTCAGTGGGGGTGAGCCCCACAGCATTCGGCCGCAGTGACCTGATATTGTGAGTGCTGGCAGCATATTCCACCCTGGTGCCGTCACAACCGAGGCTGGACATCCACCGGTGTCCTGTGGGACTGGGCCCTTCCCCCGGTGTCCTGTGGGACTGGCCCTTCCCCCGGTGTCCTGTGGGACTGGGCCCTTCCCCCGGTGTCCTGTGGGACTGGGCCCTTCCCCGGTCTGGATGGCCCTTCCCGGTGTCCTGTGGGACTGGGCCCTTCCCCCGGTGTCCTGTGGGACTGGGCCCTTCCCCCGGTGTCCTGCCCTGTGGGACTGGGCCCTTCCCCCGGTGTCCTGTGGGACTGGGCCCTTCCCCCGGTGCCCTGTGGGACTGGGCCCTTCCCCCGGTGCCCTGTGGGACTGGGCCCTTCCCCCGGTGTCCTGCCCTGTGGGACTGAGCCCTTCCCCCGGTGCCCTGTGGGACTGTGCCCTTCCCCCGGTGTCCTGCCCTGTGGGACTGGGCCCTTCCCCCGGTGCCCTGTGGGACTGGGCCCTTCCCCCGGTGCCCTGTGGGACTGGGCCCTTCCCCCGGTGTCCTGCCCTGTGGGACTGGGCCCTTCCCCCGGTGCCCTGTGGGACTGGGCCCTTGCCCCGGTGTCCTGCCCTGTGGGACTGGGCCCTTCCCCCGGTGCCCTGTGGGACTGGGCCCTTCCCCCGGTGTCCTGTGGGACTCGCCCTTCCCCCGGTGCCCTGTGGGACTGGGCCCTTCCCCCGGTGCCCTGTGGGACTGGGCCCTTCCCCCGGTGCCCTGCCCTGTGGGACTTGGCCCTTCCCCCGGTGCCCTGTGGGACTGGGCCCTTCCCCCGGTGTCCTGTGGGACTGAGCCCTTCCCCCGGTGCCCTGTGGGACTGGGCCCTTCCCCGGTGTCCTGCCCTGTGGGACTGGGCCCTTCCCCCGGTGTCCTGTGGGACTGGGCCCTTCCCCCGGTGCCCTGTGGGACTGGGCCCTTCCCCCGGTGCCCTGTGGGACTGGGCCCTTCCCCCGGTGTCCTGCCCTGTGGGACTGAGCCCTTCCCCCGGTGTCCTGCCCTGTGGGACTGGGCCCTTCCCCCGGCGTCCTGTGGGACTGGGCCCTTCCCCCGGTGCCCTGTGGGACTGTGCCCTTCCCCCGGTGTCCTGCCCTGTGGGACTGGGCCCTTCCCCCGGTGTCCTGTGGGACTGGGCCCTTCCCCCGGTGCCCTGTGGGACTGGGCCCTTCCCCGGTGTCCTGCCCTGTGGGACTGGGCCCTTCCCCCGGTGTCCTGTGGGACTGGGCCCTTCCCCCGGTGCCCTGTGGGACTGGGCCCTTCCCCCGGTGCCCTGTGGGACTGGGCCCTTCCCCCGGTGTCCTGCCCTGTGGGACTGGGCCCTTCCCCCGGTGCCCTGTGGGACTCGGCCCTTCCCCCGGTGCCCTGTGGGACTGGGCCCTTCCCCCGGTGCCCTGTGGGACTGGGCCCTTCCCCCGGTGTCCTGCCCTGTGGGACTGGGCCCTTCCCCCGGTGCCCTGTGGGACTCGGCCCTTTCCCCAGGGTTCTGTACTGGGCCTTAGCTTCTCACTCTATTTATGAATGACTGGGACGAAGGAATCGAGAGCTGTACAGCAAGTCTGCTGCTGACACCAGGTTGGGAGCCACAGTAAATAGTGTGGATGGGAGCAGCAAGTTGCGAAGGGACATTGCTCGATTCAGTGAGTGGGTAAAACTGTGGCAGATGGAGTTCAGTGTGGGGGAGAGTGTGGCAGCGCAGAGAGATTTCAGGGTCTGGGTCCAGAAATCACTAAAAACCAGTGGACAGGTACAAATTGTAATCAGAAAGGCCAATGGAATGTTTGTCTCGAGGGCTGGAATACGAAGGGTGGAAGTTCTGTTACAGCTGGACTGAGCTCTGGTCAGACCCCATCTGGAGAAACTGGGTTCCGTTCTGGGCCCCGCCCCTCAGGAAGGACATATTGGTCTTGGAGGGGGAGCAGCGCAGACTCACCAGAATGATACCGGGGCTAAAAGGGTTAAATTACGAGGACAGGCTGCACAGACGAGGCTTGTATTCCCTCGAGTTTAGAAGATTAAGGGGTGATCTGAATGCAGTGGCTAATATGGTTAAAGGATTTGATAGTGTAGAGAGAGAGAAACTATTTCCTCTGGTGGGAGAGTCCAGAACAAGGGGGCAGAACTTAAAATTAGAGCCTGGCCGTTCAGGGGTGATGTCAGGAAGCACTTCTTCACACAAAGGGTGCTGGAAATCTGGAACTCTCTCCCTCAAAAGCTGTTGATGCTGGGGGTCAATTGAAAATTCAAAACTGAGATCGATAGATTTTTGTTGGGTAAGGGTATTATGGGTTATGGGACCAAGGCGGGTAAATGGCTTCCTCCTGTTCCTGTGTAACAGGCTCGAGGGGCTGAAGGGCCTCCTCCTTTTCCCATATCACTGTCGGGTTCCCCCATCACCATTGATCGATCTAGTTGCTTACCTGCGTGTGGCCAGAGGCTGTGATGGGCTTGTGTTTGGGGAGCCGTGCGGCGAGGTTGTCGAGCGGGATTGCTGTGTCTTTACAGGGGTGATAGGCCGTGGGATCTTGCTCTTGCTGCCTGGTGCCCAGCTCTGCCTGGTGGAGGGAGACTGGGCCTCGCTCCCTTTCCCCGCTCTGTTGAGGGAGCTGTCGGAGTTGGAGTCCTCCTCAGAGGCGGTTGCTGGGGAGCTCCCCGAACCCCGTCTGCGCCCTTCCCCCGAGGAAGCAGACGAGGAGGTGACCGAGGACACGTGCATCAACCTGCTCTGCTTCTTGTCCATCAGTAGGCGGGCCAGGTCCAGGTGCCTGGACCTCCTGTGGGTTAGTCGGTCCTTGAGGGAGAGAGATGCTGAGTGTTCCGACCCCGTGTCCTCCTCCGACATCAAGATCGGAATTCGACTCTTCCACTGGGATCTTGCTGGTGCCCTGAGATTGGCATTGCCAGACCCCGGTCTGCTGCCTCCTCCCTCCGTCCCATGGCTGGGGTCTCGGTCAGCGGGGTGGGTGGTGACCATAAGGCCTACAGGCTCAGGCTCCCCCGTCCTCTCCAGCGTGTCCTCTCTGGTTCCCACCCCGTTTTGGGCTCTCGTCGCTCCCGCTTGGGCCTGGGACTGGGTTTGGGTGGGAGTGGGAGCCTCGGCCTCTCCCTCTGGCGAGGACCAGTTCCCATTCTCTGGGTCTCGGGGCTGAAAGAACTCGTAGTGGTCCTGGGGCAGGAGCTGTCCACTGGACGACATGACGTTGAGGTGTGTCTTCTCGGCAATGTGAAGGAAGGTTCGCTCGACCTTGGTGAAGGGGCAGGAGGTTGCTGTGGCGATGGGGCAGGGCAGCTTGGCTTCCGACTTGATGACGGAGGAGAGGGTGCCCGGCTCGGAGACGTCCAGCTGACTGCCCAGAGGCTGCGGCCTCTCGCTCTGAGGTGTCACTGCAGCCAAGGTCCCCAGGTCCGCATCCGGGGCCAAGTCCCCGGTGGTGGGCGATTTATGAACATCGCCCGGTGAGAAAAGCACCAGAGTTTTCGACCCTTCCTCCAGCTCCTGCTCACCGTCTGCTCGGCATCGCCCCTCCCTCTGATCGTCAGCCAGCAGTGTGGAGGGGGCAGCTTCCTGACTGCACTCTGTGCTCTTCTCACTCTGCTCGCTGCTTGACTCACTCTGCTCCATCCCTCCCTCGCTCTGCTCCTTCGTTCCCTCGCTTCGTTCCTTCTCTCCATCTCTCCGCTCCTTCCCTTCCTCGCTCTGTTCCACCTCCTCCTCTCTGTTGAAGTGGCCTGACCCCAGGTCGAATGTGGCCGTGAAGACCACGCTGGAGAAGTCCACGCGCCTGGGGCGGTGCTGAAGGTCTTTCTCGCTGTCAGTGTCTCTGGAAGGCACTGCTCGACCAATGGGCAGAGCTCTCAACCGCGAAGGGCAAGGGAGGTCTCCGACCACCACCGATGGGATCCCGTCCAGTTCATCGGGTTTAGGGGGCAATGCCTGAAATCAACAGACAAATATTACTGATTGAATATCCCGCGCACTCTAATCCCACTCTCCCGCGCACTCTAATCCCACTCTCCCGCGCACTCTAATCCCACTCTCCCGCGCACTCTAATCCCACTCTCCCGCGCACTCTAATCCCACTCTCCCGCGCACTCTAATCCCACTCTCCCGCGCACTCTAATCCCACTCTCCCTCCCGCGCACTCTAATCCCACTCTCCCGCGCACTCTAATCCCACTCTCCCGCGCACTCTAATCCCACTCTCCCGCGCACTCTAATCCCACTCTCCCGCGCACTCTAATCCCACTCTCCCGCGCACTCTAATCCCACTCTCCCGCGCACTCTAATCCCACTCTCCCGCGCACTCTAATCCCACTCTCCCGCGCACTTCATCAACGAGGAACTGAAATGGCAGCATTTATTGCCCATCCCCCATTGCCCTTCAGAAGGTGGTGGTGGTGGGATGAGAATCACAAACATATCAGACCAGGGTCTAGAGCGGGGCTGCGGGATTAGTTGGGCACCGTGACCTCCCACGGGGACTGTAACGGGACGCGGGGATTGTAACGGGACGTGGGGATTGTAACGGGGCGTGGGGACTGTAACGGGGCGCGGGATTGTAACGGGACGTGGGGATTGTAACGGGGCGCGGGGATTGTAACGGGACGTGGGGACTGTAACGGGGCGCGGGATTGTAACGGGACGTGGGGATTGTAACGGGGCGCGGGGATTGTAACGGGACGTGGGGATTGTAACGGGGCGCGGGGACTGTAACGGGGCGCGGGGATTGTAACGGGGCGCGGGGATTGTAACGGGGCGCGGGGATTGTAACGGGGTTAGGGGACTGTAACGGGGCGCGGGGATTGTAACGGGGCGCGGGGACTGTAACGGGGCGCGGGGACTGTAACGGGACGCGGGATTGTAACGGGGCGCGGGGATTGTAACGGGGCGCGGGGATTGTAACGGGGCGCGGGGATTGTAACGGGCGCGGGGACTGTAACGGGGCGCGGGGATTGTAACGGGACGCGGGACTGTAACGGGGCGCGGGGATTGTAACGGGGCGCGGGGACTGTAACGGGGCGCGGGGACTGTAACGGGGCGCGGGATTGTAACGGGGCGCGGGATTGTAACGGGGCGCGGGGACTGTAACGGGGCGCGGGATCGTAACGGGGCGCGGGGACTGTAACGGGACGCGGGGATTGTAACGGGGCGCGGGATTGTAACGGGACGCGGGGATTGTAACGGGGCGCGGGGACTGTAACGGGACGCGGGATTGTAACGGGGCGCGGGATTGTAACGGGATGCGGGATTGTAACGGGGCGCGGGGATTGTAACGGGGCGCGGGATTGTAACGGGACGCGGGGATTGTAACGGGGCGCGGGGATTGTAACGGGGCGCGGGATTGTAACGGGGCGCGGGGACTGTAACGGGGCGCGGGGATTGTAACGGGGCGCGGGATTGTAACGGGGCGCGGGATTGTAACGGGACGCGGGGATTGTAACGGGACGCGGGGATTGTAACGGGGCGCGGGGATTGTAACGGGGCGCGGGATTGTAACGGGGCGCGGGATTGTAACGGGGCGCGGGATTGTAACGGGACGCGGGGATTGTAACGGGGCGCGGGATTGTAACGGGGCGCGGGGATTGTAACGGGGCGCGGGGATTGTAACGGGGCGCGGGGATTGTAACGGGACGCGGGGATTGTAACGGGGCGCGGGGACTGTAACGGGACGCGGGATTGTAACGGGGCGCGGGGATTGTAACGGGGCGCGGGGACTGTAACGGGCCGCGGGATTGTAACGGGGCGCGGGAACTGTAACGGGCGCGGGATTGTAACGGGGCGCGGGGACTGTAACGGGGCGCGGGGACTGTAACGGGGCGCGGGGATTGTAACGGGGCGCGGGATTGTAACGGGATGCGGTGACTGTAACGGGGCGCGGGATTGTAACGATTGTAACGGGACGCGGGATTGTAACGGGATGCGGTGACTAACGGGACGCGGGGACTGTAACGGGGCGCGGGGATTGTAACGGGACGCGGGGACTGTAACGGGGCGCGGGGACTGTAACGGGGCGCGGGGACTGTAACGGGACGCGGGGACTGTAACGGGGCGCGGGGACTGTAACGGGGCGCGGGGACTGTAACGGGCGCGGGGATTGTAACGGGCGCGGGGATTGTAACGGGGCGCGGGGATTGTAACGGGGCGCGGGGATTGTAACGGGGCGCGGGGATTGTAACGGGGCGCGGAGACTGTAACGGGGCGCGGGGATTGTAACGGGACGCGGGGATTGTAACGGGGCGCGGGGATTGTAACGGGACGCGGGGACTGTAACGGGACGCGGTGACTGTAACGGGGCGCGGGGACTGTAACGGGACGCGGGGACTGTAACGGGACGCGGGATTGTAACGGGGCGCAGGGATTGTAACGGGACGCGGTGACTGTAACGGGGCGCGGGGATTGTAACGGGTGCGGGGATTGTAACGTAGGGAAATGTGAGGTTATTCACTTTGGTAGGAAGGATAGAAAAACAGAATATTTTTTAAATGGTGAGAAACCTTTAAATGTTGGTGTTCAGAGAGATTTGGGTGTCCTTGTACAGGAGACACGGAAAGCTAGCATGCAGGTACAGCAAGCAATAAGGAAGGCAAATGGCATGTTGGCCTTTATTGCAAGGGGTTGGAATATAAGAGTAAGGAAGTCTTGCTACAATTGTACAGGGCCTTGGTGAGACCACACCTGGAGTACTGGGCACAGTTTTGGTCTCCTTATCTGAGGAAGGATATACTTGCCTTGGAGGCGGTGCAACAAAGGTTCACTAGATTGATTCCTGGGATGAGAGGATTGTCCTATGATGAGAGATTGTGTAGAATGGGCCTATATTCTGGAGTTTAGAAGAATGAGAGGTGATCTCATTGAAACAGACAAGATTCTGAAGGGGATTGACAGGGTAGATGCTGAGAGGTTGTTTCCCCCGGCTGGAGAGTCTAGAACCAGGGGTCACAGTCTCAGGATAAGGGGTCGGCCATTTAAGAACATACTTACGAATTAGGAGCAGGAGTCGGCCAGTTGGCCCCTCGAGCCTGCTCCGCCATTCAATAAGATCATGGCTGATCTGATCTTGGCCTCAACTCCACTTCCCTGCCCGCTCCCCATAACCGTTGACTCCCTTATCGTTCAAAAATCTGTCTATCTCCACCTTAAATATATTCAATGACCCAGCCTCCACAGCTCTCTGGGGAAGAGAATTCCACAGATTTATGACCCTCTGAGAGAAGAAATTCCTCCTCATCCAAGTTCTAAAAGGGCGACCCTTTATTCTGAAACTCTGCCCCCTAGTTCTACATTCCCCCATGAGGGGAAACATCTTCTCTGCATCTACCCTGTCAAGCCCTCTCAGAATCTCATATGTTTCAATAAGATCACCTCTCATTCTTCTAAACTCCAATGAGTATAGGCCCAGCCTGCTCAACCTTTCTTCACAAGTCAACCCGCTCATCTCTGGAATCAACCTCGTGAACCTTCTCTGAACTGCCTCCAATGCAAGTATATCCCTCCTTAAATAAGGAGACCAAAACTGTACGCAGTACTCCAGGTGTGGTCTCACCAGCGCCCTGTACAGTTGCATCAAAACTTCCTTACTCTTATACTCCAACCCCCTTGCAATAAAGGCCAATATTCCATTTGCCTTCCTGATTACTTGTTGTACCTGCATGTTAACTTTTTGTGTTTCATGCACGAGGACCCCCAGGTCCCTCTGTACCGCAGCATTTTGTAATCTCCCTCCATTTAAATAATCATTTGCTTTTATCTTTTTCTTACCAAAGTGTATAACCTCACACTTTCCCACATTATACTCCATCTGCCAAATGTTTGCCCACTCACTTAGCCTATCTATATCCCTTTGCAGATTCTTTGTGTCCTCTTCATAACTTGCTTTCCCACCCATCTTTGTATTATTAGCAAATTTGGCTACATTACACTCGGTCCCTTCATCCAAGTCATTAATGTAGATTGTAAATAGTTGAGGCCCCAGCACTGATCCTTGTGGCACCCCACTAGTTACAGTTTGCCAACCGGAAAATTATCCATTTATCCCGACTCTCTGCTTTCTGTTAGTTAGCCAATCCTCTATCCATGCTAATATATTACCCCCAACCCCGTGAGCTCTTATCTTATGCAGTAACCTTTTATGTGGCACCTTATCGAATGCCTTCTGGAAATCCAAATACACTACATCTACTGGTTCCCCTTTATCCACCCTGCTCGTTACCTCCTCAAAGAACTCTGGTAAATTTGTCAAACATGATTTCCCTTTCATAAAACCATGCTGACTCTGAGATGAGTCTTTGAGTATATTCAAGGCAGAGATCGATAGATTTTTGGACTCGAGGGGAATCAAGGGATATGGAGATTGGGTGGGAAAGTGGAGTTGAGGTCGAAGATCGGCCATGATCTTATTGAATGGCGGAGCAGGCTCGAGGGGCCGAATGGCCGACTCCTGCTCCTAATTCTTATGTTCTTATGAGGGTCTTCAGTTATGCTGAGAGACTGGAGAAGCTGGGCTTGTTCTCCTTAGAGCAGAGGTTAGGAGATTTAATAGAGGTGTTCAAAATGATGAATGGTTTAGATAAGAGTAAATAAGGAGAAACTGTTTCCAGTGACAGAAGGGTTGGTAACCAGAGGACACAGATTTAGGTGATTAGCAAAAGAACCAGAGACAACATGAGGAAACATTTTTTTACACAGCGAGTTGTTGTGATCTGGAACGCGCTGCCTGGAATGGCGGTGGAAGCAGATTCAATAGGAACTTTCAAAAGGGAATTGGATAAATACTTGAAGCGAAATAATTTGCAGGTCTATGAGGAAAGAGCGGGGGAGTGGGACTAATTGGAGAGCTCTATCGAAGAACTATCACAGGCATGACGGGCCAAATGGCCTCCTTCTGTGCTGCACCATTCTATGATTCGATGACCTTACCTGCTATTTGAAATAGTGCCATGGGATCCTTTACTTCCAACTGAGAGAGCAGACAGGGTCTTTATTTAACGACTCATCGGAAAGACTGTCTCTCCGACAGTGCAGCACTCCCTCAGTACTGCCCCTCCGACAGTGCAGCACTCCCTCAGTACTGACCCTCCGACAGTGCAGCACTCCCTCAGTACTGCCCCTCCGACAGTGCGGCACTCCCTCAGTACTGCCCCTCTGACAGTGCAGCACTCCCTCAGTACTGCCCCTCCGACAGTGCAGCACTCCCTCAGTACTGCCCCTCTGACAGTGCGGCGCTCCCTCAGTACTGCCCCTCCGACCGTGCGGCGCTCCCTCAGTACTGCCCCTCCGACAGTGCGGCGCTCCCTCAGTATTGCCCCTCCGACAGTGCAGTGCTCCCTCAGTACTGCCCCTGTGACAGTGCAGCGCTCCCTCAGTACTGCCCCTCCGACTGTGCAGCGCTCCCTCAGTACTGCCCCTCCGACAGTGCAGCGCTCCCTCAGTACTGCCCCTGTGACAGTGCAGCGCTCCCTCAGTACTGCCCCTGTGACAGTGCAGCGCTCCCTCAGTACTGTCCCTCCGACAGTTTAGCTCTCCCTCAGTACTGCCCCTCCGACAGTGCAGCGCTCCCTCAGTACTGCCCGTGACAGTGCAGCGCTCCCTCAGTACTGCCCCTCCGACAGTGCAGCGCTCCCTCAGTACTGCCCGTGACAGTGCAGCGCTCCCTCAGTACTGTCCCTCCGACAGTTCAGCTCTCCCTCAGTACTGCCCCTCCGACAGTGCATGTCAGCTCTCCCTCAGTACTGCCCCTCCGACAGTGCAGCGCTCCCTCAGTACTGCCCCTCCGACAGTGCAGCGCTCCCTCAGTACTGCCCCTCCGAAAGTGCAGCGCTCCCTCAGTACTGCCCCTGTGACAGTGCAGCGCTCCCTCAGTACTGCCCCTGTGACAGTGCAGCGCTCCCTCAGTATTGCCCCTCTGACAGTGCGGCGCTCCCTCAATACTGCCCCTCCGACAGTGCAGCGCTCCCTCAGTACTGCCCCTCCGACAGTGCAGTGCTCCCTCAGTACTGCCTCTCCAACAGTGCAGCGCTCCCTCAGTACTGCCCGTGACAGTGCAGCGCTCCCTCAGTACTGTCCCTCCGACAGTTCAGCTCTCCCTCAGTACTGCCCCTCCGACAGTGCAGCGCTCCCTCAGTACTGCCCGTGACAGTGCAGCGCTCCCTCAGTACTGTCCCTCCGACAGTTCAGCTCTCCCTCAGTACTGCCCCTCCGACAGTGCAGCGCTCCCTCAGTACTGCCCCTCCGACAGTGCAGCGCTCCCTCAGTACTGTCCCTCCGACAGTTCAGCTCTCCCTCAGTACTGCCCCTCCGACAGTGCAGCGCTCCCTCAGTACTGCCCCTCCGACAGTGCAGCGCTCCCTCAGTACTGCCCCTGTGACAGTGCAGCGCTCCCTCAGTACTGTCCCTCCGACAGTTCAGCTCTCCCTCAGTACTGTCCCTCCGACAGTTCAGCTCTCCCTCAGTACAGCCCCTCCGACAGTGCAGCGCTCCCTCAGTGCTGCCCCTCCGACAGTTCAGCGCTCCCTCAGTACTGCCCCTCCGACAGTGCAGCACTCCCTCAGTACTGCCCCTCCGACAGTGCAGCGCTCCCTCAGTACTGCCCCTCCAACAGTGCAGCGCTCCCTCAGTACTGCCCCTCCGACAGTGCAGCGCTCCCTCAGTACTGCCCCTCCAACAGTGCAGCGCTCCCTCAGTACTGTCCCTCCGACAGTTCAGCTCTCCCTCAGTACTGTCCCTCCGACAGTTCAGCTCTCCCTCAGTACTGTCCCTCCGACAGTTCAGATCTCCCGCAGTACTGTCCCTTCTACAGTTCAGCTCTCCCTCAGTACTGCCCCTTCGACAGTGCAGCGCTCCCTCAGTACTGCCCCTCCGACAGTTCAGCTCTCCCTCAGTACAGCCCCTCCGACAGTGCAGCGCTCCATCAGTACTGCCCCTCCGACAGTCCCTCAGTACTGTCCCTCCGACAGTTCAGCTCTCCCTCAGTACTGTCCCTCCGACAGTTCAGCTCTCCCTCAGTACAGCCCCTCCGACAGTGCAGCGCTCCCTCAGTGCTGCCCCTCCGACAGTTCAGCGCTCCCTCAGTACTGCCCCTCCGACAGTTCAGCTCTCCATCAGTACTGCCCCTCCGACAGTGCAGCACTCCCTCAGTACTGCCCCTCCGACAGTGCAGCACTCCCTCAGTACTGCCCCTCCGACAGTGCAGCGCTCCCTCAGTACTGCCCCTCCAACAGTGCAGCGCTCCCTCAGTACTGACCCTTGAAAAGTGCAGCACTCCCTCAGTTTCCTGTGGGGGGGTTTCTATGGGGGGGGTTTATGAAGACAGTGACTCTATCCCGCTCCTGTGGGGGTTTCTATGGGGGGGGGTTTATGAAGACAGTGACTCTATCCCGCTCCTGTGGGGGTTTCTATGGGGGGGGGGGTTTATGAAGACAGGGACTCTATCCCGCTCCTGTGGGGGTTTCTATGGGGGGGGGGGTTTATGAAGACAGTGACTCTATCCCGCTCCTGTGGGGGTTTCTATGGGGGGGGGTTTATGAAGACAGTGACTCTATCCCGCTCCTGTGGGGGTTTCTATGGGGGGGGGGGTTTATGAAGACAGTGACTCTATCCCGCTCCTGTGGGGGTTTCTATGGGGGGGGGGGTTTATGAAGACAGTGACTCTATCCCGCTCCTGTGGGGTTTCTATGGGGGGGGGGGTTTATGAAGACAGTGACTCTATCCCGCTCCTGTGGGGGTTTCTATGGGGGGGGGGTTTATGAAGACAGGGACTCTATCCCGCTCCTGTGGGGGTTTCTATGGGGGGGGGGTTTATGAAGACAGGGACTCATCCCGCTCCTTGGGGGGTTTCTATGGGGGGGTGTTTATGAAGACAGGACTCTATCCCGCTCCTGTGGGGAGTTTCTATGGGGGGGGGGGGGTTTATGAAGACAGGGACTCTATCCCGCTCCTGTGGGGGTTTCTATGGGGGGGGTTTATGAGGACAGGGACTCCTATCCCCGCTCCCTTGTGGGGGTTTCTATGGGGGGGGGGGTTTATGAAGACAGTGACTCTATCCCGCTCCTGTGGGGGTTTCTATGGGGGGGGTTTATGAAGACAGGGACTCTATCCCGCTCCTGTGGGGGTTTCTATGGGGGGAGGTTTATGAAGACAGGGACTCTATCCCGCTCCTGTGGGGGTTTCTATGGGGGGGGGGGTTTATGAAGACAGTGACTCTATCCCGCTCCTGTGGGGGTTTCTATGGGGGGAGGTTTATGAAGACAGTGACTCTATCCCGCTCCTGTGGGGGTTTCTATGGGGGGGGGTTTATGAAGACAGGGACTCTATCGCGCTCCTGTGGGAGTTTCTATGGGGGGGTTTATGAAGACAGTGACTCTATCCCGCTCCTGTGGGGGTTTCTATGGGGGGGGGGGGGTTTATGAAGACAGTGACTCTATCCCGCTCCTGTGGGAGTTTCTATGGGGGGGGTTTATGAAGACAGTGACTCTATCCCGCTCCTGTGGGGGTTTCTATGGGGGGAGGTTTATGAAGACAGGGACTCTATCCCGCTCCTGTGGGAGTTTCTATGCGGGGGGTGTGCGCGGGTTGACAGCCTCTCCAGTCAAGGCTTCCCCTGAAAGAGCTCGCTCCAAGAAACCTGTCCAAAAACAAAACACGATACTGTAAAAGTGAATTTGTGCCTTTGCTGATCTGCGGGCTTGGTCCCATGTGGGTGTGTGGATTGTACACGGACAGGTGGGCCGGAGCTCTGGACCTCCCCCCACGCCCCGCACCAGTGGGACAGTGTGACTGTGCTGAGCGGAGAGTTACAGCAGCACTCTGCACCCTCCCTGTGCCTGCGCCCAGCCCTGCTTTAAGCGATAGGCACTGCCTCTGCAAAGACCATCATATCAATTCTAAGAGAGAGCTGAATGTTTGGGAGGGCACCAAATAACCAAATTAAGACGAGCAAATTAATGATGAATAAAGAGACGAGTGAGACTAAGAACATTGAAAGCCAGGTTCACAAGAGTCTGATCTCAAAAGCTTTAATGATATCTGGGGAAATGTACAGCTGGTATTCCCGATCGGTTACATTCCGTACAAGGGAAAAAGGCACAAATTCAAGTTTACAGTTCCGTTTAAATCCTCTGTCCATCTGTGTAGCACGCTGCTCATTTATAAATTACACTCGACAGTAATTTGCCATTATTTACAGCTCAAACAGGTCATTCCATGCAGATGAACACTCCAGTGGCTCGTACAGTACATTATTTTACAGGTGGCTTTGTAAAGCCAAGATATCAGACAGCGGACAGCCTGAGGAACATGCATGGATCCCGATTCTTTATTCACAGTATTAAGAACCCCGATTAAAACAGGATTGTGGAAAGAATGCGACTAAATCAGTGCGCTACACTTTACTACATTAAAAAGTCCACAGGCACCTGCCCAACACAAATCTGATTGTACACCCCTATCGCCAGTCTCCCGGCTCTGTGTCTGTCTCCAGTCTCCCGGCTCTGTGTCTGTCTCCAGTCTCCCGGCTCTGTGTCTGTCTCCAGTCTCCCGGCTCTGTGTCTGTCTCCAGTCTCCCGGCTCTGTGTCTGTCTCCAGTCTCCCGGCTCTGTGTCTGTCTCCAGTCTCCCGGCTCTGTGTCTGTCTCCAGTCTCCCGGCTCTGTGTCTGTCTCCAGTCTCCCGGCTCTGTGTCTGTCTCCAGTCTCCCGGCTCTGTGTCTGTCTCCAGTCTCCCGGCTCTGTGTCTGTCTCCAGTCTCCCGGCTCTGTGTCTGTCTCCAGTCTCCCGGCTCTGTGTCTGTCTCCAGTCTCCCGGCTCTGTGTCTGTCTCCAGTCTCCCGGCTCTGTGTCTGTCTCCAGTCTCCCGGCTCTGTGTCTGTCTCCAGTCTCCCGGCTCTGTGTCTGTCTCCAGTCTCCCGGCTCTGTGTCTGTCTCCAGTCTCCCGGCTCTGTGTCTGTCTCCAGTCTCCCGGCTCTGTGTCTATCGCCAGTCTCCCAGGCTCTGTGTCTGTCGCCAGTCTCCCGGCTCTGTGTCTGTCTCCAGTCTCCCGGCTCTGTGTCTGTCTCCAGTCTCCCGGCTCTGTGTCTGTCTCCAGTCTCCCGGCTCTGTGTCTGTCTCCAGTCTCCCGGCTCTGTGTCTGTCTCCAGTCTCCCGGCTCTGTGTCTGTCTCCAGTCTCCCGGCTCTGTGTCTGTCTCCAGTCTCCCGGCTCTGTGTCTGTCTCCAGTCTCCCGGCTCTGTGTCTGTCTCCAGTCTCCCGGCTCTGTGTCTGTCTCCAGTCTCCCGGCTCTGTGTCTGTCTCCAGTCTCCCGGCTCTGTGTCTGTCTCCAGTCTCCCGGCTCTGTGTCTGTCTCCAGTCTCCCGGCTCTGTGTCTGTCTCCAGTCTCCCGGCTCTGTGTCTGTCTCCAGTCTCCCGGCTCTGTGTCTGTCTCCAGTCTCCCGGCTCTGTGTCTGTCTCCAGTCTCCCGGCTCTGTGTCTGTCTCCAGTCTCCCGGCTCTGTGTCTGTCTCCAGTCTCCCGGCTCTGTGTCTGTCTCCAGTCTCCCGGCTCTGTGTCTGTCTCCAGTCTCCCGGCTCTGTGTCTATCGCCAGTCTCCCGGCTCTGTGTCTGTCTCCAGTCTCCCGGCTCTGTGTCTGTCTCCAGTCTCCCGGCTCTGTGTCTGTCTCCAGTCTCCCGGCTCTGTGTCTGTCTCCAGTCTCCCGGCTCTGTGTCTGTCTCCAGTCTCCCGGCTCTGTGTCTGTCTCCAGTCTCCCGGCTCTGTGTCTGTCTCCAGTCTCCCGGCTCTGTGTCTATCGCCAGTCTCCCGGCTCTGTGTCTGTCTCCAGTCTCCCGGCTCTGTGTCTGTCTCCAGTCTCCCGGCTCTGTGTCTGTCTCCAGTCTCCCGGCTCTGTGTCTGTCTCCAGTCTCCCGGCTCTGTGTCTATCGCCAGTCTCCCAGCTCTGTGTCTATCGCCAGTCTCCCAGCTCTGTGTCTATCGCCAGTCTCCCGGCTCTGTGTCTGTCTCCAGTCTCCCAGCTCTGTGTCTATCGCCAGTCTCCCGGCTCTGTGTCTGTCTCCAGTCTCCCGGCTCTGTGTCTGTCTCCAGTCTCCCGGCTCTGTGTCTATCGCCAGTCTCCCAGCTCTGTGTCTATCGCCAGTCTCCCAGCTCTGTGTCTATCGCCAGTCTCCCGGCTCTGTGTCTGTCTCCAGTCTCCCGGCTCTGTGTCTGTCTCCAGTCTCCCGGCTCTGTGTCTGTCAACAGTCTCCCGGCTCTGTGTCTGTCTCCAGTCTCCCGGCTCTGTGTCTGTCTCCAGTCTCCCGGCTCTGTGTCTGTCTCCAGTCTCCCGGCTCTGTGTCTGTCTCCAGTCTCCCGGCTCTGTGTCTGTCTCCAGTCTCCCGGCTCTGTGTCTGTCTCCAGTCTCCCGGCTCTGTGTCTGTCTCCAGTCTCCCGGCTCTGTGTCTGTCTCCAGTCTCCCGGCTCTGTGTCTGTCTCCAGTCTCCCGGCTCTGTGTCTGTCTCCAGTCTCCCGGCTCTGTGTCTGTCTCCAGTCTCCCGGCTCTGTGTCTGTCTCCAGTCTCCCGGCTCTGTGTCTGTCTCCAGTCTCCCGGCTCTGTGTCTGTCTCCAGTCTCCCGGCTCTGTGTCTGTCGCCAGTCTCCCGGCTCTGTGTCTGTCTCCAGTCTCCCGGCTCTGTGTCTGTCTCCAGTCTCCCGGCTCTGTGTCTGTCTCCAGTCTCCCGGCTCTGTGTCTGTCTCCAGTCTCCCGGCTCTGTGTCTGTCTCCAGTCTCCCGGCTCTGTGTCTGTCTCCAGTCTCCCGGCTCTGTGTCTGTCTCCAGTCTCCCGGCTCTGTGTCTGTCTCCAGTCTCCCGGCTCTGTGTCTGTCTCCAGTCTCCCGGCTCTGTGTCTGTCTCCAGTCTCCCGGCTCTGTGTCTGTCTCCAGTCTCCCGGCTCTGTGTCTGTCTCCAGTCTCCCGGCTCTGTGTCTGTCTCCAGTCTCCCGGCTCTGTGTCTGTCTCCAGTCTCCCGGCTCTGTGTCTGTCTCCAGTCTCCCGGCTCTGTGTCTGTCTCCAGTCTCCCGGCTCTGTGTCTGTCTCCAGTCTCCCGGCTCTGTGTCTGTCTCCAGTCTCCCGGCTCTGTGTCTGTCTCCAGTCTCCCGGCTCTGTGTCTGTCTCCAGTCTCCCGGCTCTGTGTCTGTCTCCAGTCTCCCGGCTCTGTGTCTGTCTCCAGTCTCCCGGCTCTGTGTCTGTCTCCAGTCTCCCGGCTCTGTGTCTGTCTCCAGTCTCCCGGCTCTGTGTCTGTCTCCAGTCTCCCGGCTCTGTGTCTGTCTCCAGTCTCCCGGCTCTGTGTCTGTCTCCAGTCTCCCGGCTCTGTGTCTGTCTCCAGTCTCCCGGCTCTGTGTCTGTCTCCAGTCTCCCGGCTCTGTGTCTGTCTCCAGTCTCCCGGCTCTGTGTCTGTCTCCAGTCTCCCGGCTCTGTGTCTGTCTCCAGTCTCCCGGCTCTGTGTCTGTCTCCAGTCTCCCGGCTCTGTGTCTGTCTCCAGTCTCCCGGCTCTGTGTCTGTCTCCAGTCTCCCGGCTCTGTGTCTGTCTCCAGTCTCCCGGCTCTGTGTCTGTCTCCAGTCTCCCGGCTCGGTGTCCATCGCCAGTCTCCCAGCTCTGTGTCTGTCTCCAGTCTCCCGGCTCTGTGTCTATCTCCAGTCTCCTAGTACAGTGCACGCCTTTCTGTGTCTCCCGGTCTATTCAAGAACATGTGGACATTTCCAGAATACCCTTTCTCCACATCCCTGATCCCAGCATTGCTCTGGGAGCCCTGGAGAAGATCTGTTTTAATCTAAATCCCCAGGGCAGTTCCCAGCTTACATCAGATTGCTCAGGATGACTCACAACTGCAGTGCGTGCCATGACCAGGTTTGTAAAGGAACTTCTATTTTACATAAAATAGACGATTATATTGTGTAAGAAACAGTTTGTGACGTGTGGAAGACTGAATGACTGGGCTGTGCTAGAAGTAATTCATCAGATATGTCCCGATAGGCCCTGGACAGAGGCAGGGAGCGGGAGTGATGGTTTTAAATGGAGCGTTGAACGGGCAGCCTGACTTGCCTTCTGCTAGATCTGGAACACGAACAATGGCAATGGTTTGAGCATCAACCAGGGGGCGGCAGGGAACAGGGGCAGCATCATGTGAGGAAGAAAGACTACTCATGAGTAAGAAGCTCAAAAGGAGCCCTCGAGGAGTATGGCAGCACACTGGATCTGTTACTGGACCAGTAATCCAGAGTCTGGACTAATGATCCGGAGACACGAGTTCAAATTCAGTTAACTAAATAAATCTGGAATAAAAGGCTAGTATCAGTAATGGACCATGAAACTATCGGATTGTCGTAAAAACCCATCTGGTTCACTAATGTCCTTCAGGGAAGGAAATCTGCCATCCTTACCCGGTCTGGCCTACATGTGACTCCAGACCCACACAATGTGGTTGACTCTGAACTGCCCTCTGAACTGCCCTCTGACCCCAGCAAGTCACTCAGTTGTAAAAAGCCACCACAGAAAACAATAAGAATAAAACCAGACGGACCACCCGGCATCGACCTCGGCACCGGCTACGGACACGGCAACGGCACACCCAGCCCAGTCCACCCTGCAAAGTCCTCCTCACCAACATCTGGGGACTTGTGCCAAAATTGGGAGAGCTGTCCCACAGACTAGTCTAGCAACAGCCTGACATAGTCACACTCACAGAATCATACCTTTCAGCCAATGTCCCAAACTCCTCCATCACCATCCCTGGGCAAGGAAACCTCCTGCTGATTACCACCTACCGCCCTCCCTCAGCTGATGAATCAGTACTCCTGCATGTTGAACACCATTTGGAAGAAGCACTGAGAGTAGCAAGGGCACAGAATGTACTCTGGGTGGGGACTTCAATGTCCATCACCAAGAGTGGCTGGGTAGCACCACTACAGACCGAGCTGGCCGAGTCCTGAAGGACATAACTGCCAGTCTAGGCCTGCGACAGGTGGTGAGAGAACCAACACGAGGGAAAAACATACTTGACTTCGTCCTCACCAATCTACCTGTCGCAGATGCATCTGTCCATGACAGTATTGGTAGCAGTGACCACTGCACAGTCATTGTGGAGACGAAGTCCCGTCTTCACACTGAGGACACCCTCCATCGTGTTGTGTGGCACTACCACCGTGCTAAATGGGATAGATTCAGAACAGATCTAGCAGCTCAAAACTGGGCATCCATGAGGCGCTGTGGGCCATCAGCAGCAGCAGAATTGTATTCCACCATAATCTGTAACCTCATGGCCCGGCATATCCCTCACTCTACCATTACCACCAAGCCAGGGGACCAACCCTGGTTCAATGAGCAGTGTAGAAGAGCAGCACCAGGAGCAGCACCAGGTGTACCTAAAAATGAGGTGCCAACCTGGGGAAGCTGCAACACAGGACTACATGCATGCTAAACAGCGGAAGCAGCATGCTATAGACAGAGCTAAGCGATCCCGCAATCAACGGATCAGATCAAAGCTCTGCAGTCCTGCCACATCCAGTCGTGAATGGCGGTGGACCATTAAACAACTAATGGGAGGAGGAGGCTCCATGAATATCCCCATCCTCAATGATGGTGGAGCCCAGTGCGCGAGTGCAAAAGACAAGGCTGAAGCGTTTGCAACCATCATCAGCCAGAAGTGGGGAGTGGATGATCCATATCGGCCTCCTCCTGAGGTCCCCACCATCACAGAAGCCAGTCTTCAGCCAATTCGATTCACTCCACGTGATATCAAGAAATGGCTGAGCGCACTGGATACAGCAAAGGCTATGGGCCCCAACAACATCCCGGCTATTGTGCTCCAGAACTAGCCGCGCCTCTAGCCAAGCTGTTCCAGTACAGCTACAACACTGGCATCTATCCGACAATGTGGAAAACTGCCCAGGTATGTCCTGTCCACAAAAAGCAGGTCAAACCATTCCAGCAAATTACCGCCCCATCAGTCTACTCTCAATCATCAGCAAAGTGTTGGAAGGTGTCGTCGACAGTGCTATCAAGCTGTACTTACTCACCAATATTCAGTTTGGGTTCCGCCAGGACCACTCGGCTCCCGACCTCATTACAGCCTTGGTCCATACATGGACAAAGGAGCTGAATTCCAGAGGTGAGGCGAGACTGACTGCCCTAAACATCAAGGCAGCATTTGACCAAGTTTGGCATCAAGGAGCCCTAGCAAAATTGAAGTCAATGGGAATCGGGGGGAAAACTCTCCACTGGTTGGAGTCATACCTAGCACAAAGGAAGATGGTTGTGGTGATTCAAGGTCAATCATCACAGCCCCAGGACATCGCTGCAGGAGTTCCTCAGGGCAGTGTCCTCGGCCCAACCATCTTCAGCTGCTTCATCAATGACCTTCCCTCCATGATAAGGTCAGAAATGGGGATGTTCGCTGATGATTGCACAGTGTTCAACACCATTCACAACTCCTCAGATAATGAAACAGTCCATGCTCGCATGCAACAAGACCTGGACAGGCTTGGGCTGATGTGTGGCACGAATGTTACTTGTCACTTAAGTACCAGGCAATGACCATCTTCAACAAGAGAAAGTCTAACCATCTGCCCCCAAGATTTTCAACGGCATCAACATCATCAAATCCCCCACCATCAACATCCTGGGGATCACCATTGACCAGAAACCTAACCAGCCACACAAATACTGTGGCTACAAGAGCAGGTCAGAGGTTGGGTATTCTCTGGCGAGTGTCTCACCTCCTGACTCCCCAAAGCCTTTCCACCATCTACAAGGCACAAGTAAGGAGTGTGATGGAAT
The DNA here is from genome assembly GCA_030390025.1 of Squalus acanthias. Taxonomy (NCBI): domain Eukaryota; kingdom Metazoa; phylum Chordata; class Chondrichthyes; order Squaliformes; family Squalidae; genus Squalus; species Squalus acanthias. The sequence goes on along the minus strand of JASTWF010001111.1, from coordinate 29,240 downwards.
ACTCTCCACTTGCCTGGATGAGTGCAGCTCCAACAACACTCAAGAAGCTCGACACCACCCAGGACAAAGCAGCCCACTTGATTGGCACCTCATCCACCACCTTAAACATTCACTCCCTCCACCACCGGCGTACCGTGGCTGCAGTGTGTACCATCTACAAGATGCACTGCAGCAACTCGCCAAGGCTTCTTCGGCAGCACCTCCCAAACCCGCGACCTCTTCCACCTAGAAGGACAAGGGCAGCAGGCGCATGGGAACACCACCACCTCCAAGTTCCCCTCCAAGTCACACACTGTCCTGACTTGAAAATATATCATCCTTCCTTCATCGTCACTGGGTCAAAATGCTGGAACGCCCTCCCTAACAGCACTGTGGGAGTACCTTCACCACACGGACTGCAGCGGTTCAAGAAGGTGACTCACCATCACCTACTCGAAGGGAAATAGGGTTGGGCAATAAATGCTGGCCTTGCAGGGGCGACCACATACTGTTGGTGAACAAAAACAAAACACTGCCATAATCGTACACACAATACAGAACCACCCAATCGCACACTGGCATCATCATCATCCCACACACAATACAGAACCACCCAATCCCACACTGGCATCATCATCATCCCACACACAATACAGAACCACCCAATCCCACACTGGCATCATCATCATCCCACACACAATACAGAACCACTCAATCCCACACTGGCATCATCATCATCCCACACACAATACAGAACCACCCAATCCCACACTGGCATCATCCCACACACAATACAGAACCACAATCCCACACTGGCATCATCATCATCCCACACATACAGAACCACTCAATCCACACTGGCATCATCCCACACAATACAGAACCACCCAATCCCACACTGGCATCATCATCATCCCACACAATACAGAACCACTCAATCCCACACTGGCATCATCCCACACAATACAGAACCACCCAATCCCACACTGGCATCATCCCACACAATACAGAACCACCCAATCCCACATGGCATCATCCCACACACAATACAGAACCATCCAAACCCACACTGGCATCATCATCATCCCACACAATACAGAACCACTCAATCCCAACTGGCATCATCCCACACACAATACAGAACCATCCAAACCCACACTGGCATCATCATCATCCCACACACAATACAGAACACCCAATCCCACACTGGCATCATCATCATCCCACACAATACAGAACCACCAAATCCACACTGGCATCATCCCACACAATACAGAACCAATCCCCATCCTCACACACAATACAGAACCACCCAATCCCACACTGGCATCATCATCATCCCACACACAATACAGAACCACCCAATCCCACACTGGCATCATCATCATCCCACACAATACAGAACCACCCAATCCCACACTGGCATCATCATCCCACACAATACAGAACCACCCAATCCCACACTGGCATCATCATCATCCCACACAATACAGAAGCACCCAATCCCACACTGGCATCATCATCATCCCACACAATACAGAACCACCCAATCCCACACTGGCATCATCATCATCCCACACACAATACAGAACCACTCAATCCCACACTGGCATCATCCCACACACAATACAGAACCACCCAATCCCACACTGGCATCATCCCACACACAATACAGAACCATCCAAACCCACACTGGCATCATCATCATCCCACACACAATACAGAACCACCAATCCCACACTGGCATCATCATCATCCCACACACAATACAGAACCACCCAATCCCACACTGGCATCATCCCACACACAATACAGAACCATCCAAACCCACACTGGCATCATCATCATCCCACACACAATACAGAACCACTCAATCCCACACTGGCATCATCATCATCCCACACACAATACAGAACCACCCAATCCCACACTGGCATCATCCCACACACAATACAGAACCACCCAATCCCACACTGGCATCATCCCACACACAATACAGAACCATCCAAACCCACACTGGCATCATCCCACACACAATACAGAACCATCCAAACCCACACTGGCATCATCCCACACACAATACAGAACCATCCAAACCCACACTGGCATCATCCCACACACAATACAGAACCATCCAAACCCACACTGGCATCATCCCACACACAATACAGAACCATCCAAACCCACACTGGCATCATCCCACACACAATACAGAACCACCCAATCCAACACTGGCATCATCATCATCCCACACAATACAGAACCACCCAATCCCACACTGGCATCATCATCATCCCACACACAATACAGAACCATCCAAACCCACACTGGCATCATCATCATCCCACACAATACAGAACCACCCAATCCCACACTGGCATCATCATCATCCCACACACAATACAGAACCATCCAAACCCACACTGGCATCATCATCATCCCACACAATACAGAACCACCCAATCCCACACTGGCATCATCATCATCCCACACAATACAGAACCACCCAATCCCACACTGGCATCATCATCATCCCACACACAATACAGAACCACCCAATCCCACACTGGCATCATCAAGTGGCTATAGAGATAGTGGATGCATTGGTTGTCATTTTCCAAAATTCCATAGATTCTAGAACGGTTCCCACGGATTGGAAGGTAGCAAATGTAACCCCACTATTTAAGAAAGGAGGGAAAGAGAAAACGGGGAACTACAGACCAGTTAGCTTGATATTAGTAGTAGGGAAAATGATAGAATCTATTATTAAGGACGTGGTAACAGGGCACTTAGAAAATAATAATAGGATTGGGCAGAGTCAACATGGATTTATGAAAGGGAAATCGTGTTTGACGAATCTGTTAGAGTTTATTGAGGTTGTAACTAGCAGAATAGATAAGGGGAACCAGTGGATGTGGTGTATTTGGATTTTCAGAAGGCATTCGATAAGGTGCCACACAAGAGGTTATAAACAAAATTAGGGCTCATGGGATTGGGGGTAATATACTAGCATGGATTGAGGATTAGTTAATGGACAGAAACCAGAGAGTAGGAATAAATGGGTCATTTTCGGGCTGGCAGGCTGTAACTAGTGGGGTACCGCAAGGATCAGTGCTTGGGCCTCAGCTATTCACAATCTACATCAATGATTTGGGTGAGGGGACCAAATGTAATATATCCAAGTTTGCTGATGATACAAAGCTGGGTGGGAATGTAAGTTGTGAGGAGGATGCAAGGAGGCTTCAAGGGGATATAGACAGGCTAAGTGAGTGGGCAAGAACATGGCAAATGGAATATAATGTGGAGAAATGTGAAGTTATCTACTTTGGTAGGAAAAATAGAAAAGCAGAGTATTTTTTAAATGATGAGAGATTGGGAAATGTTGGTGTTCAGAGGGGCCCTGGGTGTCCTTGTACACGAATCACTGAAAGTTAACATACAGGTTACAGCAAGCAATTAGGAAAGCAAATGGTATGTTGGCCTTTATTACAAGAGGATTTGAGTATAAGAGTAAAGACGTCTTACTGCAATTATATAGGGCCCTGGTGAGACCACACCTGGAGTATTGTGCACAGTTTTGGTCTCCTTACCTAAGGAAGGATAATCTTGCCATAGAGGGAGTGCAACGAAGGTTCACCAGACTGGTTCCTGGGATGTGGGGATTGTCCTATGAGGAGAGATTGAGTAAACTAGGCCTATATTCTCTAGAGTTTAGAAGAATGAGAGGTGATCTCATTGAAACAGACAAAATTCTTACAGGGCTTGACAGGGTAGATGCAGGGAGGATGTTTCCCCTGGCTGGGGAGTCTAGAACCAGGGGTCACAGTCTCAGAATAAGGGGTCGGCCATTTAGGACTGAGATGAGGAGAAACCTCTTCACTCAGAGGGTGGTGAATCTTTGGAATTCTCTACCCCAGAGGGCTGTGGAGGCTCAGTCATTGAGCATATTCAAGACAGAGATCGATAGATTTTTGAATATTAAGGGAATCAAAGGATATGGGGATAGTTCAGGAAAGTGGAGTTGAGGTCGAAGATCAGCCATGATCTCACTGAATGGCGGAGCAGGCTCGAGGGGCCGAATGGCCGACTCCTGCTCCTATTTCTTATGTTCTT